>JANAVB010011197.1:4880431-5262931 GCA_029216955.1 Iris pallida | reverse complement strand
CATAAACTAACTATACTCTAACTAGCTAAATCTGTACTCTAATATGAACATACCCATATTCAGTTTTTCAACAAGTATTTATATATTTAGACACGGTCTAAATATTCCCATAAGTATCAGTTTGATTGGAAAATGCACTTGCACCTATAAAGCTACACTAACTATCAATATCAGTCCTCTCAACCAAATATCCAAATTACTATTGAAATCAACCATCTGGACAAGTCTGACTTACTCCAAGAGGTACCAGTCTTCAACTAACATATACATTCATCTTGCTAATTAACTTAAAGTATGACTGATCATGCTCCTATAGATAACTAATGGACAGTATTTAATGCCATGGTTTTAGACAACAACCAACCACTTCGGAATGATATGAAAAGAGTTTTTTTAAAATAGTAGACAGACCTAGACATGTGATGGGTAAGTCACGGTTTATCATAACACTTAGTTCACAGAACAACTACTAATTAGCTCCCAACCTGACCTTCCTATTTACCCAGTATGTAATCAACAGGATATCCCAATATATGGTTTCATGCTAATCATAACCTTTAGCTACAATAATAGTCTTGTTGTAAAGCTATTACAACTCAGGAGGTTGAACACATATAAATCTCCAGGAACTTTTCCTGCAGGCTCTAAGCAGATATTCCTGCAACTCACCACACAACCTATTTAGCATTCTTCCATGGAGTCAACAGTAATATGAGTCCCACCATTGTAGATTATGCCACTGCCTATATTTAGCAATTCAACATCTAGCTATTAATAGTTAACACAAAAAAAATCATAGGCCACACTAAGGTCCAGCAATATAGCACATCATGCCTAACAAATTTTATATATTCAGAATTTGCCAACCAACTCCTCATAATACACACAGGCCCAACTCACAACATATGGACTAAAGCCTAAACCCAACTTGGTAACACATATAGAACCCACCATTGCCCAACCGAAAATACTTCTTGCATTCCCACCTCACACTTCAGCTATAAATGCGCTGTCAAGCATGACTCAGAGAATTCACTCTTCTAATCAAAATATTATACAACTATATTGCAAAATATTTACAAAAATATTATGAGGAAGATTTGAATATAGTCGATCCCAAAACTCACACCAAAATTTATAAAGAATGATACAAGAATCAATCAACGGTAACTGTAATCATAAAGAGAAATATACAAAATTAACTTCCAATTAAAGAATTTTTGCAATAAAGGAATCAACGAAACCCAATTGAAAAATCTAGTTCCCACTACTCCGTCCAACCGAATACGAACACACATTCAGAGCTCCAGACACGAACTGATCATAACACCATCATGCAGCACTTGGACACACACCCTTTAACTGCTAACGCCAACATGGACACAATCCATTGCTGGACACGAATGAGGTTTCACCCCTATGATGCTAAACACGAACCATCTGCTTGCCGCAACTGTATGCCAAACACGAACAATTCTGTATACGACACAGGACTGGACATGAACAACTCAGTAATGCCCCCAACCCGTCCATGTCCAGTAATTCCCATAAAGTCTATTTACAACTATGCATTGATCAACACTAGAAGGATTTGAGTATTACCTTAGTTGAGAGGACTCAATCTGGAATGAGAACTCAGTCCAAAGGGGTCGGATACGACTCCGATCGATTGATTTTGGACTCGCTCGAGCAAATCTCAGAGATCAACGGAGGAATTCGTTGCCACTGTTGCAGTAGAGGTCGTGTTGCTGTCGGTCCCTGCTCCAAGACTTCGCCAGAGAAGAGCAGCAACTTTGTCTAGCAATTGTCCTTCGTCGAGCGCTCGATCATCGCTATCAGTTGGATCCGATCAAAATAAGGAAGGAAAAATTAATTAGGAATTTACACAAGATCGATCCCATAAACCCAGATCTGAAGAATTTAGGAGAGTTGACAGCACTCACCAAGCAATTATACTCGACAACTCAGACACGCGGAGGAGATCGACGCGTCGCCGAAGAAGAAATTCTCAACACCGCCCAGTCATCGGGAAGGGAATGCTTGAGTCGTCGGAGAAGAACCTTCGCGTCGCCGAAGAAGAAACCCCGATGTCATCGTCGTTCACCGTCGCTCGTCGAGGATGGCACAGCCGATCACCGGTAAAGAGAAACTGCTGTCGAGAAATCACGCACCGCCGAGCGCCGCTGCTGCCGGTGAGGTGTCGGCCACCGGCCATGGCCGACTCTAATTATAGGGTTAGGTCTGAGCTCTTGATTTAGGAAAAGAGTAGGGAGGAAAAGAGCTACAGCAGTTGAAGAATTAAAAAATATTCAGTCTCTCTCCTCCTATAATATGTAAAATAGTGCACATTTGCACATTAGTCCCCCCGCCCCAAAGATTTCAAAACAGTCCTCCTCTTAAAGCAAAACTTACAAAGACACCCCCTTCCTTTTCATTATTACATTAAGTGCAGAAAAATCAGTTAGAAAAGTTTGTTACACACTTGAAGGACCACACTAGTTAGTTACTCCCAAATAATTAATTAATTAATCCAGATATTTAAGTAAAACCCTTTCTCAAATATATAATCATGAATTATAAATAGTAAAACAACTTGAATATGATTTATTCAGAATACTAGGGATTTCTAAGATTTAAAATTTTGGGAAAAATGGAAAGTGGGGTTACAAATCTCTCCCCCTTAAAAAAATTTCGTCCTCAAAATTCCAAGAAAAACAAACATATTTATCAATTCAAAAATGGTTCATACTAAAATACAAATTTTTTTATTGAAAGGTAAATTCTCTGAAACACAAGAGTACAATCAAGAAAATAAACTAGGATAGCGATCCTGCATTTCATCCTCGTGCTCCCATGTGGACTCTCCCGGAGAGTGGTGTTTCCACATGACGCGGACAAGTGGAATAGTCTGGTTCTGCAGGCGCTTCTTCCTCCGATCAAGGATTTCCACTGGTTGCTCCTCATAGGTCAAGCTCGGACCCACCTCCAGCTCTGAGTAGTCCACCACATGGCTTGGATCTGGAATATAGCGTCGAAGCTGGGATACGTGGAAAATGTCGTGCACTCCCTCCGAGCTAGCTGGAAGCGCTAGTCGATATGCTACCTCGCTAATACGTGTCGTCGCATCGGAGGGCCCGATGTACTTTGGATTGAGCTTTCCGCTGATCCTGTACAACTTTGCGACGACCTGAGCCTTGAGACCAAGTATGATAATTACACACAAGAAGTTGAAATAACATGATCTAACAATAATCAAAAATCAAATAGGCACAAGATGGAATAAAGTTTCAATTACAACTTAGAGGAGCAAAATTATGAAGATACAAACTCTTAAGTATGATCAAAAGTGGACTAGGACAAGATAGGAAAATCATGGTCAGATAGACATGTTTTAAGATTGAAGTTTAGACAAAACACAAACGAAGTATGGAATTAAAATCTGGCAATATATAATTTAAGGAAATCAATGATCTAACGATAAAATGCTAGAAGGGAAATTAGCAAGGGTTGATTGAGGAAACGTTCAAAATACTCAGGAGATACAGTATCAAATTAGGATGAACATGCAAGGATCTGGGATTCTCGAAAACCAATAATCATATGAAAAGGGAATATAGTCTCCATGTTATCCAATAACATATAGATATTTGAAGTCACTTTACTTAGAATCCCTGCCCCGCTAGTGTATGTTTGGCTACAGTGAACTTTTGGCTCTGTGACTCAAATAACAATATGTCACCGAATATTCTATCAACTTTTTCTATTTTCCAACAATCATTGACAAAGCAATCCAAGAGATCAAGATATGAAAAATATGACAGTCTCAATAATACTCAAAAATCTATGAGTGTCTGAAATTACTTCAACTTAGAGTTCCTGCCTCGCCAGTGCGCTGCTGGCTGCAGTAAACTTTCAGTATCCGTAGTTCAGATAATGATTACAGCGCGCAACTGCTACGTCCCAGTAGATCATCGAATAGTCTCTCAACTTATCTATAGGATTTACCAAAATTTTAGAGGGTTAAAAATGAGTTACAACAGTTCAAGTCACTTATAAAAAATGGTATTACCTGTCCTTTAAAAAATAAGGAGTTTCACTAGGTACTAAGAATCAACAAAGGATTTGACAAGGAATAGTGATATTACAAGAGATCAACAAGGAAAATTTAAATCTCGGACAGGGAATGAAGTTTCAAATAATAACCGAAATCTCAAACGAAACCTGGGATGGTGACAAGATTCCGTATATGGAACGTTATTCCGAAGGAATAACAGAATCTCGAAGGTGAATAGATGCAAGGTATAGAAACATAATCTCGAAATAAGAATCAAGATCTTACATCGGAACCAGAATTTGACAAAGTCTCGAAATAGAAAACAAGATCTCAGAATCTCGGATGGAATCAAAGTCACGAATAGGAAAAGGGAATCAATGGGTGAATAGGAAACAAGTATCCATGAAACAAACGAAATCTCAAAATGGGAGACAAGGTCAAAACAAGTCGTGAACAGAATAATTTCTCAAAATAGAAAACAACCACGAATAGAAAATGAAATCTCATATAGCGAACAAGTCAAAACCTTAGATTTGAAACAAAGTTCTCAAACAATATCTTGATTGAGAAATAAAAGCAATTATCAAATAAGAATCAAATTCCAACAAGCCCTGAATAGAAAACTGAACTTCGAGTAGAAAGCAAAATTTATGAATTGTAACAAGTTCTGAATAGGAAATGGAATTTCGAATAGAAGCCAAAATAGGTGACAAGGTCATGCATAGTGAACATGGTATCTAATAGTGAACATGAAATAACCTCGAACGGAAAAACAGAATATTAAATAGAAACTGGAGTTTCGAATAGGAAACAAGATCTTCAAAACCATCAAAGGAATTCTCAACAATGTCCTAAATAGGATGAAGCTCGACAAAGTTTCGAGTGAGGAACAGAATTTCGAAATGAAACCCTGAGTAGGAATTAAAATCTCAAATAACACGAAGTTTGATGAGGGAACACAATTTCCAACTATGAGCCAACATTAGGAAGCAAAATCATGAAATAATGAATATGTAACAGTACCGAATAGTAGATTTCAAACAATTATCGAATTGTGGATCTGAAGCAAGTTTATCGAATAGGAGAAAATATCTCGAAATAAGCTTCGAATATCAACCCAGGTTTCGAAATAAGAAACAAGAAGTTTCAAGAAATGATCTAGGTGCTAAGAGGAATTTAAGGGAAGACTAGATTACGAATTACAATACATAGTTTTCTCCAACCATGCAAGAAAAACCTTCGATATTCAGTCTGTCGTCAGTATTCCTCCGGGACTAGAATCTCTTCAACGTCTTCCTCTGTCCTATCGTCGGCTGGTCATTGCGACAGTGCTCCATGTGTTTGCTAAATCTGGAGAGACGGGTCCCCTTGTTGTAGCTCTAGTGCTCCTCGTGCTCGTCCTTGGGAAGTGTGATCAAGGATCTTCGGACAATCCTTGACTTGATGGGCAGGTAATCTGCAGTACAGCATAGCCTCCGTCTTTTGCGGCACTCTTCATAGTAGTGTCTTGAGCGGTAGCAGAAATTGTAAAAGATCATCAGCTGAATCTGAATCTCTGGCTGGACTGAAATGCAGGAATATAAGGCTGCTGGCGTACTGGCTGTTGAGATCTGCTCTTGATGATGCGACTGGTGATGTGACCGAGTAAGTGCTGTCTGAGTGTTAGGGTCCAGGCTAGTTGCTATCTTCATCATAAGTCTTCATGTCTCTCCTGGCCTTCAGCTTCCGGTCTCGTTCTATTGTCTGTGCTATATTCTAGATCTCCTGGATGGTAGATCAAATCTTCAGAGAAATCGGATCCTCAGAGGCTTTGATGATCTTCAGAAGAGGTGACTCCAGGTTCTCGATCTGCTCCTCAGTACAAGATATGTGCTCGGTGTCAGAGAAGTCCAAAAGTCTGAGAGTATGGAAATCAGAAGTCCTTTCTAGCTCGGAGAGTGAATACACAAAGCTGGCTTGGAAAAAGGATGGCATACTCCCTCTGGGTGTCAAGGAACTCTTGAAATGTCTCTGTCAACTGCGTACTAACCATGGGGATAGTAATGGCGATAAAAGGTAGTGGAAGCTCAAAAACGTCAAGTGCAGATGAATCGACGGTTCTTATATTTGTGTGTCTGAATCATCTGAAAAACAGAAAACTGTTAAATGTTCTAAACCTAGAAACAACAAGTGTTTATAGAATATCAATATACCCGATGTACCCGATTTTGTATGCTGTGATCAAGTTTTCCTAGTTTAAATCAAGTCCCCCAATAGTACACTAATACCTAGGTACTATTAGGATTGACCTACATGGGCCACCACTAAAAATATGTCACGATCTACTCCCAAATAATCGGACACGAGTCGGACACGCCCAGCCTTCGTCGTTAGACACGACGAAGTAAGCTGTACCAAACTAGGGAAATATAACCAGATAAACATAATGTACACAATCACAACATCTATACACGATCCCAGAAAGATCACCATAATCCACAAATCTATATATATCATAAATGTACTAGTCATCAGGAATGAAATGTACTAGGAACTCTAAAAACAATATCTAAGAGTAAAGCGAACAGTCTAAACCTAAAACCTCTAGCTAAGTCATATCTCCATCCTGTTCAGCTAATGTCCCGGCCCATAATGGCAGAATGATATCCTGCAAGTACACCTGCAACATATCCAGTCAAGAGCGGATCAAAGCACAGTACTAGGTAATGAACAAGACATCATGATATAAAAGTATAAGGAAATATGATATGTAAAGCACAAGAAGGAACATGGTGTATAAACACAAGAAAGAACATGGTATGTAAGAACATGAAAGAACATAGTATCATATGGTATAAGCTCAGAAAACACAGAAACTAAGTACAAGATATATCTCCTGAACATGTGTGCACAATGTTTGAAATATAACTAAATATGTGACCGGCTAGGGGTAAACACATGAAAGCACATGAATGGTACGACTTAGGACCCGTGTGCATGATGCGGGGCTTAAGCTAAACACACCTGAGTTATTTCTTGGATTTGGTCACATAAACGGTATATTTCCTCTTCCCAGGTACAAGTAATAAGAACAAGGAACATAAGCACCAGAAAATATGTCGTGTCGCAGTGTGTCAACAAGGAAGCACATGATATAATAAAATGTACAAAACCATAGAATGTACTTGCCTTGCTCCGGTAATCAAGGATAGGAAGATGATCTGTAAATCCACCTGAATTTTAGTACAAGTTGGTTAATATCTAAACAAGTTCTAATTAGAATTTATCTATTAACCAGGCTTAATTATAAAGTACCATAAACTAACTATACTCTAACTAGCTAAATCTGTACTCAAATATAAACATATCCAGATTCAGTTTTTTAACAAGTATTTATATATTTAGACAAGGTCTAAATATTCCCATAAATATCAGTTTGATAGAAAAATGCACTTGCACCTATAAAGCTACACTAACTATCAATATCAGTCCTCTCAACCAAATATCCAAATTACTATTGAAATCAACCATCTGGACAAGTCTGACTTACTCCAAGAAGTACCAGTCTTCAACTAACATATACATTCATCTTGCTAATTAACTTAAAGTATGACTGATCATGCTCCTATAGATAACTAATGGACGGTATTTAATGCCATGGTTTTAGACAACAACCAACCACTTTGGAATGATATGAAAAGAGTTTTCTTAAAATAGTAGACAGACCTAGACATGTGATGGGTAAGTCAAGGTTTATCATAACACTTAGTTCACAGAACAACTACTCATTAGCTCCCAACCTGACCTTCCTATTTACCCAGTATATAATCAGCAGGATATCCCAATATATGGTTTCATGCTAATCATAACCTTTAGCTATAATAATAGTCTTGTTGCAAAGCTATTACAACTCAGAAGGTTGAACACATATAAATCTCCAGGAACTTTTCCTGCAGGCTCTAAGCAGATATTCCTGCAACTCACCACACAACCTATTTAGCATTCTTCCGTGGAGTCAACAGTAATATGAGTCCCACCATTGCAGATTATGCCACTGCCTATATTTAGCAACTCAACATCTAGATATTAATAGTTAACACAAAAAAATCATAGGCCACACTAAGGTCCAGCAATATAGCACATCCTAGCCTAACAAATTTTATACATTCAGAATTTGCCAACCAACTCCTCATAATACACACAGGCCCAACTCACAACATATGGACTAAAGCCTAAACCCAACTTGGTAACACATATAGAACCCACCATTGCCCAACCTAAAATACTTCTTGCATTCCTACCTTACACTTCAGCTATAAATGCGCTATCAAGCATTACTCAGAGAATTCACTCTTCTAATCAAAATATTATACGACTATATTGCAAAATATTTACAAAAATATCATGAGGAAGATTTGAATATAGTCGATCCCAAAACTCACACAAAAATTTACAAAGAATGATACAAGAATCAATCAACGGTAACTGTAATCATAAAGAGAAATATACAAAATTAACTCCCAATTAAAGAATTTCTGCAATAAAGGAATCAACAAAACCCAATTGAAAAATCTTATTCCCGCTACTCCGTCCATCTGAATACGAACACACATTCAGAGCTCCAGACACAAACTGATCATAACACCGTCTGGCAGAACTTGGACACACACCCTTTAACTGCTAATGCCAACACGGACACAATCCATTACTGGACACGAATGAGGTTGTACCCCTATGATGCTAAACATGAACCATCTGCTTGCCTCAACTGTACGCCAAACACGAACAATTCTGGATACGACACAGGACTGGACACGAACAACTCAGTAATGCCACCAACCCGTCTCTGTCCAGTAATTCCCATAAAGTCTATTTACAACTATGCATTGAACGACACTAGAGGGATTTGAGTATTACCTGAGTTGAGAGGACTCAATCTGGAATGAGAACTCAGTCCAAAGGGGTCGGACATGACTCCGATCGATTGATTCTGGACTCGCTCGAGCAAATCTCAGAGATTAGCGGAGGAATTCATCGCCACTGTTGCGGTGGAGCTCGTGTTGCTGTCGGTTCGTGCCCCAAGACTTCGCCAGAGAAGAGCAGCAACTTTGTCTAGTAATCGTCCTTCATCGAGCGCTCGATCATCACTATCAGTTAGATCCGATCGAAAAAAGGAAGGAAAAATTAATTAGGAATTTACACAAGATCGATCCCACAAACCCAGATCTGAAGAATTTAGGAGAGTTGACAGCACTCACCAAGCGATTATACTCGACAACTCGGACACGCGGAGGAGATCGACGCATCGCCGAAGAAGAAATTCTCAATATCGCCCAGTCATCGGGGAGGGAATGCTTGAGTCGTCGGAGAAGAACCTTCGCGTTGTCGAAGAAGAAACCCCGATGTCATCGTCATTCATCATCGCTCGCCGAGGATGGCACAGCCGATCACAGGTAAAGAGAAACCACCGTCGAGAAATCACGCACTGCCGAGCGCCGCTGCTGCCGGTGAGGTGTCGGCCACCGGCCATGGCCGGCTCTAATTCTAGGGTTAGGTCTGAGCTCTTGATTTAGGAAAAGAGTGGAGAGGGAAAGAGCTACAACAGTTGAAGAATGAAAAAATATTCAGTCTCTCTCCTCCTATAATATATAAAATAGTGCACATTTGCACATTAGTCCCCCCGCCCCCAAATATTTCAAAACAGTCCTCCTCTAAAAGCAAAACTTACAAAGACACCCCCTTCCTTTTCATTATTACATTAAGTGCAGAAAAATCAGTTAGAAAAGTTTGTTACACACTTGAAGGACCACACTAGTTAGTTACTCCCAAATAATTAATTAATTGATCCAGATATTTAAGTAAAACCCTTTCTCAAATATATAATCATGAATTATAAATAGCAAAACAACTTGAATATGATATATTCAGAATACTAAGGATTTCTAAGATTTAAAATTTTGGGAAAAATAGAAAGTGGGGTTACACCTCGTCACCCCTTGATCGACGCAGTGCTTCCTCTTCCGGCGGGCGTCCCTACTTCCAGCACTCCCCCCTTGGCTGCTCTGGTCCCCGTCTTCGGCCATCCTTGGCCTTGCGGCCCACCAGCCACCTCGCCCCGCCCCCCTTCTCCGCCGTCAGCTGTGCCGCCCGCCCTCACCCCTGCCTCCGTCCAGTATCGAACGGGATTATTTCAGGTTCGAATTTTGAATCCTCCGCCCATCCTCCTAGCGGCGCGCTATTGCCACCTGGAGGCGTTCCCCCTTGCGTCCATGCTCGCTTGGGCGCATACCCCTTCGGGGGTGCTCTCGCTTACCCAACCATGGGTGCATCCTTCCCCCCTCCTGTCGGTGTGCTGGGGGTTCAGGTATTGGACGCATACGCTCCCACCTCTCTAGGCGCATACGCCCACTCTCATCCTGGCATAAGTGTTTCGATTGCTGGCGCATATGCCCCCTCCCTCCACTCAGGCACATATTGGTGGCCTTCTGCTGGCGCATGTGGGATCTCCCATCCAGGCCCAGAGTTAGCTCTCGGGTCCTACGGCACTGGCGCATATCTTCCTTCCCAGGGCACATGTGACCCCCTCTTTTTCGCCTATTCGGGAGCTGACTTCGGTTTGACTGATCCTTGTGCCCCCCCTCCTCAGCTCGTTGGGCACCGGCGTCACCTCGGCTGCTGGAGCATCCGGTCCCCTTGTTCCTCCCCCTCGAAAGCCAGTAACAGCACCCATTCGGACGCACTTTTTTGTATCCTCCGGGGCTCTAGGTCTCCCAATGTTTTCGCTTGGCGCCCGGCCTCCGGCGCTCCGGCAGGCCATTCAGAAGCCCCTACCCCCTCCCCACCCCAGCTGTAGTGGGCGCATGCTTCCCCTCTCCAGGCACATACCCCCTCCCTTTGGACCCCCTGTCCCCCTTCCTTGCAGGCTGCCCGTCTGGCTTTGCACCCGTGGATGCGACGGCTTCTCATTCGCCTCCCGTAGGACCCGCGGCCTCCAGCCTCTCACCACCCCCCGGGCTTGCTGGCTCGGGAGAGGTTGCTGCCCCGACTCACTCGGACCCGGTCGATCTCTCCTTTGGCCCTTTGTAGGCGCCTTCTCTTTCGGTGTCGGTTCTCCCTGACCGGCCCCCTGAGATTCGACCGCTGGTCAGTATCCCCCTACCGTCTCCAGCTTCCAGCACCTCGGTAGGCCTGCAGCCGCCTTGCTCGCAGCCCTCTCCTCGTGAGGTCTCACCCCTTTCTACCATCGGCGCCCTTGTACCCTCCTTCGCTGACATGCTTAGGCCGGATTGTGCTATCTCGAAGGGATACGTCCTCACCGACGTCCCTCTACCCGACATTGAGTACAATGAGGAGTCCCTGATTCCGACGGTCCCGTTCTCGGCCATGGAGCTCTCCTCTCTATCTTCCTCCTTCTCCCATACTTTCGTCCTCAAATTCTCCAACGGATGCCCGAAGCTTGACAGTGTTAAGGAGGTTATAGCCAGCTGGCGGCTGTCTGTGGCTTACCGTCTTGCCCCCATAGACCCCAGGCACTTACTGCTGCACCTCTCTTTCAAGATCGACCACAGGTCCGTCTGGTCTAAAGGGACCTGCCGGGTAGACTCCTACCTTATGAAGATCATTCGCTGGTCCTCGGACTTTAACTCCAAGGAGGACTCCACTACGGTAGCTGCATGGGTGACCCTTCCCAACCTTCCCCTTATCTGCTTCGTCCCTGCGGCCCTCAGACGGATCGTCAACTCATTTGGGACGTATGTGGCAACAGCTCCCGAAACCAGCAACCTCACTAAAGCCCACTATGCCAAAATCTGTGTGGAACTCGATCTCTCTATCGAACCCTCCAACCACATCATCATTGAGCTAGGCGGCCGGTCCCATACCCAACGTATTGTCTACGACAACCACATCATTTACTGCAAATACTGCCATCTCCGGGGATACCTAGCAGAACACTATCGTCGCCTTTACCCCAAGCTAAATAGGACCTCGAATCGGACAGATAAAGGGCCTAAAGCTAACAAAAAAAACCAACCAATCAGGGAAGATCAGCCGAAGCACTTGTTGTTGCGACAGAACTCCCACGTCAGATTTAGTGATGATGAAGGCTCGCCAACAAGCCCTACCCAGGATCAAAGCCTACCCCGCTCCCCCCACTCCTCCGTCTCCCTCTCCAACCAGTTCTCAGCCCTGGACCAAGAAGTCAACAAGCTTGCACTCGAAGTCCTCAAGGAAGCAGTCGAACCGAGTCGACCAAGCTCGGAGACAGCCCTCCCAACGACCGATGCCGTGGCTTCTCTCCTAGACATAGGAGCACCCCCAACCGCACCCTCGGTCAATTACCTCCAGACGGAGGAGGCCACCATAGTGGAAGCCCTAGCGATCCTAGGACCGGGACAGGTCATTAGAGGACTATAGGTCATGGCCGCCGGATTGCCCCTTTTTGCTGCTGGAGATCTCGTCGGAGGAGAGGCAGAACCAGAAGACACCCTCAACATACCACCCGAGGAGGCCAGCACAGACTCAGAGAGCGAAAGGATCGTAATCCATCAGATTACAGCCGCAGAACCTACCGCAGCCACCCAGATAGTCCCGAGGGCTTCCACCAATAACAAAAACACAAAAAAAAGAAGCATCAGAGTCGTCGAACATACGCACCAGATCTGCTACCAAGCGGATCAAAAATTCCTCCACCACCCACATTAATGCTTAACATCCTATCCTTGAATATTCGTGGCCTGGCTAACAAACCAACCAAGAGATGCTTAACTAGTCTCAGGAAACTTCACAATATCAACATATTGATTGTCATTGAACCGAAGATCTCCTACAAGAAAATAAAGTCCGTTCAGCTACAACTAGGATTTACCTACGCCGTGGCTGGCAACCACGACATTTGGATCCTCTGCTCGAAGGATGTCAAGATCGGCGTCATCCAAGATTCCAGACAAGCCCTCATGTGCTGGATAAATCATTCCTTTCTTCCCAAACGTGCCATCATATCGGCGGTCCACGGCAGCTGCGATGTGACTGAGCGCAAACAACTCTGGAACAACCTCTTCGATGTCCACCTTAACCACATCAACCTACCCTGGCTTTGCATTGGAGACTTCAACGCCATCACTTGCAGAGAGGAGAAATCCGACGGCAGGCCGCCCCCCCCCCCCCACACTCCCATGCAAGACTTCAAAAACTTTATTTTCGACGCCAACCTGGATATGCTCTAATTCATCGGCAACGAGTTTACCTGGTGCAACATACAAGAAGGTGAACGATGGCAATACTTTCGGCTTGATAGGGCTCTCATGAACAACCTTTGGCATGGTATGGAGAGAACATCCGAACTGTCTTATCTAAATGCTACCAAATCCGACCACGCGCCTATTCTGCTGGAGATGAGGAACACTTCCAATCATATTAAAAAGAACTTCCGGTTCCTAGACTTCTGGAGCAAACACCCGCAATTCAGACACGTGGTGGAGGAAGCGTAGAATCTTGCGGACTCCCCGGACCCGCTCATTAGGGTGGCTCACAAGCTTAAGGCTACCAGAAAAGCTCTGATGACATGGAGTAAGCAGGCTTACGGAGACATTTTTCAGGAAGTCCGCGTCGCAGAAGATGACGTCACTAGAGCCGCAAAATTGTTCGTGATTAACAGGTCGCCTCAAGCCAGGACCGCCCTTAATCTCACTAAAGCCATCCTCAAATTATGGCTGAAAGTTGAAGCTGAATTTTGGAAATAGAAAGCGAGGCTCAGATAGGATAGTATGGGAGACAAAAAACCTCGGCCAACTTTCATGCATGCGTCAACGGCCGCAAGCAGAAACTCACCCTCCATCAGATAAAAGATGAATCGGGTAACATCATCAGCAACCAACGTGGCGTCCAAGAGGCGGCTTCCCAATTTTACTCGTAGCTGTTTACCAAAGAGCGGGTCCAGAGAGATAACATGTTTCTGGCTAAGATCCCTTACCTCATCAACGACGCTGATAACTTCCAACTGGGTCAACCTCCATCCGAACAGGAAGTCAAAGACGCAGTCTGGGCCCTGGATGCCCACAGCGCGCCTGGACCAGACGGATTTTTTAGGATATTCTTCAGAGAGTGTTGGGTCATTATCAAGAAAGACATCCATGAAGCGGCTATGGCCTTCTTCCAAGGAGCTACCTACCCTAAGGCGATATCATCTGCCAACCTCATTCTCATCCCGAAGAAGGATAACCTCAAAACCTTTCGAGACTTCTGGCCCATTAGTCTGTGCACATTCACCACAAGATCATCTCCAAGATCATCGCTTCCCGCATGTCCGAGTTGCTCCCCAAGATCATCTCCGAAGAACAAATCAGCTTTTTTCGAGGCAGAAACATCCATGATAACAACATGCTTGCTCAAGAGTTAATCACCTGCATGAAACTTTCCGCTAGAGGTGGCAACATTGCGATTAAACTTGACAGAAAAAGCTTATGACAGGGTGGATTGGCAATTCATGATTTGGGTCCTCAGGGAGTTTGGCTTCTCAGAATCCTGGATCAACATCATTTGGAGATCGATCAGCAACTCCTGGTTCTCTACGGTTATCAATGGCGAAGCCGACGGATTCTTCAAACCTAGTCGCGGTGTCAAGCAAGGAGACCCTTTATCATCTACCATATTCATAATCACGGCGGATGCATTAAGCAAAAATCTGAACAAGATGATCAGAACCCCGAACTTCCAGCACTTCCATACTGCTAGCGGCTGCCCGATAATCACCAACCTTGCCTATGCTCATAAAATCCTCATTTTCATCTCCGGGGATGTCGGGTCGGTGGAAGTAGTTCATAACACCTTGTAAAGATACGCGTCTTGCTCTGGCCAGAAGGTCAACCCCAGAAAGAGTATCATTTACGCCCACCACAACATCAAGAGAGAGAACGCGACCTGTCTCTCTGACATCACCTCGTTCTCCATTAGTCACCCTCCCTTTCAATACCTCGGATGTCCCCTTGTGTACGGCAGATCAAATGCTGGCATCTTCGAAGAACTCATCAACAAAATTAGGAAAAAACTAGAGGGGTAGCACAATGCAACCCTATCCCCGGGGGGCAAGATGATCCTCATTAATCACGTGCTCACATCCATCCCCATATACACCCTCGCTGCCTGCTCTCCTCCCAAGAAGGTGCTGATCTCGATCGAGAACATCTTCAGTAACTTCTTTTAGGGACACATCGGTGGGAACGTCAAGCACAGTTGGGCGAACTGGGACACCATGGCCAAACCCACGGAGGAAGGAGGTCTGGGCTTTGAGAAACACTCTCACATCACTGACGCCTTCTCGATGAAGCTGTGGTAGAAGCTTCGAACAAGTAGCAATTTATGGACAAGATTCATAAAGGCTAGATACTTCAAGCACATTCACCCGTCACAGGCGACCGTCAACTGCAGATCCTCTACGACATAGCGACGCATCATCAACGGGCGCACTATAGCCGAACCGATTATTCGTCTGCACCTGGGTGACGGTCAATCCTCTACCTTCCAAGAACATTGGACAGGAGACATCCTGCTTCACCGCCCTCCCGAGGCTCCGACGCACAGTAGGATCATGGACCTATGGGATGCGAACAGGAGTGAATGGGATTAGAGAAAGGTCTGAGAATGGGCCGGAGTGGAAACGGAGGAGTACGTTTGCCGATACGGACTGAAGATAAGATCGGAAGATGACGAGCTTCGATGGTCCACCAATCCGGCTGGCGAATTCTCTGTTCGTTCGGCCAGACAGGTGGCCCGCAGACCCGGGGCGCCTTCACCGATCAGTGCAGCTTTCTGGCAGACATACATTCCTAAGAAGTGGTCTATCCTGATTTGGAGAGCCGTCAAAAAGAAGATTTCGACCGACGACATCTTGTACTCCATAGGATTCAGCTTAGCCTCAGCCTGCAATTGTTGTACAGCATGTCAAACGGAAATCGTTGACCACATCTTCATCCAAGGGGACCTACCAGCCCAGGTCTGTATCGCGCTTTCCCAGCATTGTAGGCAGAATCAAGTAGGCGGAAGCCTTAACGATCTATTAGCTGGGTGGGCATTCGCCTCTCACGGCCACTAGATCGTTGCGGCTGCAGCCACGTGGGTCTTATGGAAGAATCGGAATAAGACGAGGTATGAAGGCCACCAGTACAACACGGATAGGCTCATCGGGGAAGTTTTCAGGCAGTGTCGTAAGATTCGAAACACCTGCAGGCATGGACAGACTAGTTTTTGGGAGCCTATCCTCGTTTAGACTACCTGTTTGTTATGTGTTTTAAGTGGTATACTTATATTGGCGTCGGCATTTTGGCCTTAGGTATACTTATACAGGCTTCGACATTTTGAGCCTTTACTGAATAAAATGGAAGGGGTCTTTCAAAATAAAATAAAATTATATATATATATATATATATATATATATATATATATATATATATATATATATATATATATATATATATATATATATATATATATATATATTTTGTGTGTATAACATAGGTTGATTTATAATACAATATAAATCAACCTATGTTATACAAAATATATATATATATATATATATATATATATATATATATATATATATATATTGGAAAAATGGTAAATTTTATTCCAAAATCAGGTCAAACAATCATACAATCAGGGATGGTCTTCCATTCTTCAGGTTGCCATAGCCGTTACATCAAAATCTATATTATGTAGAATTCCTATATATATATATATATGTGTGTGTGTGTGTGTGTGTGTGTGTGTGTGTGTGTGTGTGTGTGTGTGTGGGTGGAGTTAATTAGTTGTACCTTCCTATGAATTGTATGTATTTTGGTAACTGTTCCTGTTGTTTTTAAAACCAAGAACACCCCCCTGGGTGCTTAATTTTTCACTCACTTTCTTCTATGGGGGTACAACTAAATAACTCTATAAATCAGGGGTTGTTTTTATTTTTAAAACAACGGAGACAGTTACCAAAATACGTACAAATCGTAGGTGTACAACTAATTAACTCTGTGTGTGTATCTCTCTCTAAAAAATATCCATTATATATCAAACAATTTTTACATTTCTTTTCTTTAGAGTCTGTTTGCTTCTGGTTTCTCTCCTTTTATCATTCGAGACAACGATAAGTCGCAGTTGATTCGAGCATTTACAGGATGTCGGCGACAAGGATATCAAGAAGGTGAAGGCTGGAGACAAGAACAACCCAACTTTTATTATATAATCCTAACAATCTTCCACTTATATTCAAATTATTGCTTTTTAGTATATAACCCTAACATCTTTTTACTTATTTTGATTAAATAAAATCTAAGTCCAAATATACATTATAAAATATGTAAACATCTACATGTTACTAAATTATATGATAACATGTTAGTTTCGTTGAGGTGATCGATCAGGCTTGTCCTATCTCATATTGTTCAGGTTCTAATTGATCATATGCCATAATTTTTCTGACTAAAGTCTACTTATTTATTTCTTTCTTTCTTTTTCGTTAATCTTGTTAAAAAAATGGTATGTTATATCATCGGAGCTAGTGGTGGAATGAAACGTGACTATTATTATTGTTCCCTTATTAGAACCCTTGAATGTCATGATTTTTTTTGTGATATATAACTATTATCCCAAAATTTACAAGGGTAATATATCAAAACAATTAGAAATAAGTTAATTTCATTTATGTAGCTAGTAGCTACCCATGTTATATCTATGCCATCAAGGCTTAGCATAAATACCATAAAAGGATACTAAAAAAAATCTCTCTTACCTAATTAAGATATCAAATATTTCAAAGATTTAAATAATTTCCATTTTAACTAACCTCTATCAAATCTTTCAAGATTTTTTTTTAGGAATTACAATAAACGTAAATACGTATATATTCACTACGAGGGAAAAAAAATGTCTTATGTTTTAAAAAGGAATATTTAGACTTTG
This sequence comes from Iris pallida, assembly GCA_029216955.1. Classification (NCBI taxonomy): domain Eukaryota; kingdom Viridiplantae; phylum Streptophyta; class Magnoliopsida; order Asparagales; family Iridaceae; genus Iris; species Iris pallida. Next base: position 5,244,954 of record JANAVB010011197.1, on the reverse strand, counting down.
GGTCTCAAATAAGTTCTGAAATTTGTGTTTGGGTCTCCATATTATACGTAATTAGTGTTTAGGTCTCAAAAGTGTCACCAAAAATAATTAGTGACACTTTTGAGACATAAGTTACACTTTAAGATCCAAACACTAATTATGTATAATATGGAGACCTAAAAACAAATTTTGAAACTTATTTGAGATCCAAAGTCTAAATATCCCTTCTAAAAAACACTTGGGTCTAATCTATATTTTTTGGGATATTTTGGATTTCAAAGTGAATATCAGTAGTACTAAATTGTCTAATTCTTGTTGTTAATTTTTCTTTTCTAATTATTGCTGGCAAATTGACAATTATAGGATACTTGTTAGTTCTTTGCTGATTTGCAATTTGGAAAAAAAAAATTTGAAAGTTTGAATTTGAAGACAATTTTTTGCAGTCCAAGTTTTATTGTTCTTTATTTATTAGTTTCATTGTTGCTTGTCTATTGACTTCATAAAAAATGGTTGATAGTGGCATATTGCTTTCCTTAATTAGTACAAAGTTAAAACTATTCCTAGGAAATAACTCTATGGAAATCTGAATAAAAAATGAGGGGATTGCTCAGAGTCTAAGAGGATATCTGGATAAATATGTGCATAAAATGATGCTTCACATGAAAATTTGGAAGAAGAATTGGAAAATCAATCTGAACAAGCAACTCATATAGAACAATTTGTTGAAAATGAGAATGATGTTAACAAAAGAATTGGTGAATTAGGTGATGATAAAAATGAAAATAATGAAGATATAATCTTTCTACCATGATGAATCTGATGGTACAACAAATGAAGCTGAACATGATTAAAAAAGGGTTGATTGGAATATTTATGATCAAGTATTTGAGATTTTTTTGACGCAAAAATTAATGAAAGTTTTACTTAAAGAAAATAATCCTATAAAAGAAGAAATCACTCTTATTGCCGGGGTACAATTTTCGATGGAAAAACTTAGAAGGCGAAATAATTGTAAAGACAATGTTTCAACGCAACACTTCAAAGAAGGCGCGTAACAGAGATCCTTGGTGGATTCTGGTAAACGAAGATCTTAAAAAAATTTTGTTACAGCAACAATCAATTTACGAAAATCCAAAAAGATTTTGTAAACAACAGCAACCGAATGAAGTAATTCTAAGAAGAAGGTACTAATCTGAATTGCTAGCAGTAGCAAAGATGACATGCGATAGATGGAACAACTCCTGCTGGGGTGAATGATCACCGTTGTTCAAAACTATATTCGCCCACACGAATAGCTTCCAGGAACCAGCAAGTTCGTCGGAGAACTTTGGAACACTCCTGCTCTTCTTACTCCTCGGATGGTACACAGACTCCCGTGCAAAAGCAACACTGGTGCAACGCTTCTCTTCTCTCTCAATGCTTCTATTTACTTGTATTAAGAAACACTTGTAAACTCTCGCAACTTTCTGCATTAGCCTCTATGTTTTTCCTGTGAGAGAGAAGAGACCTTTCATAGGCCTGAGTTGAAACTGCCAGGTTAGCAGAACGTTCGGGACGTGGTAAAAACCAGTCCGAACGTGCAGTAACCGCTCAGATCATGCACAAGCACGATCTGATGCAAGTTGCGCACCTCGTGCACCCCGCGCGCAGAACGCGCACTACCTGGCAGCTCAACCGGCTGCGCAAGTGGCTCGCGCAACGAGCGCAACTTAAGCGCACTATGCGCGTAGGGACGATGCTAAGTGCAAAGTGCGCCAACAAAACGCCACATTATGTCTCATGAGCCCATGAGTCCAAGTCCATGTAAGCACCGTACTCATGTACACCTCCACACCACAAGTGCATCTCTAAAAGAGCATAGCTAATATATAGAGATACAACTCCTTTGGCCTAGCCGATGTGGGACTAAAGTTCCAAACAAAAAAAAGGCCAAAACCCGACAATCACTAAGTTTTCTCTTGACGAACATTATAAACACTAATCCTCTAATTATTAGGTTCAAGTATTATCAAATGGGAAGCCTTGTGATAGAAAATGATTAGTATACTAAAGTTGTTTACATAATGTATTGTAGAAGTAAATTAGCAAGTGATGGTGTAATGCCTGTGGTTCGTATTACGTATCTTGGTATACGTGTACGTATTCTTGACTCGTATTGCGTATTTCCCTGTATGGTTATTTTGTCATTTCCTTCTTGGTTCGGTTCAACTTGTTGTTGGTTCGGCTTGACTTGATTTTAGGTGGACCGAACCCCCACATACCACCACCACCCTCATTTATATTTCCACCTAACTCTCTCTCTCTCTCTTTCTTCATTTATTCTTCTCCTTCACTTCTTCTTCTCCACCATTACTCTTCTACCTACCAGGGAAGAGAGCTAGGCAAGTGCAACTTGCTTCATGATGGATCTCAAGTTTTATTATTCCATTCTTTTCCTTACTTGATTCTAAGCCTCTTTAGAACTTGGCATTTTTGGATTTGATGGATGGATTCTTGTAGATCTAAGTTTATAACTTTTTTATTTTTCTTGGTTTTGATCTCTAAAACTTGGTTATTTTCGAAAATTAATGGTTCTATGTTGTAGAGAATTCAATTTCATGCAGTTTTGGCTTTTGTTTCGCTTGATTTCGATTTCGGATGAGTAAGTTATGGCCATGACAAGTTTTTGGAACTTTTATGGCTGAACTTGCTGATTGGGGACGATGACCCCCATGCGCCCGGGAGGCCATGCGCTGACAATTCCATCCCTCAATTATTGATGCTTGCCTTAACAATAACGATCGGGGGTCCAGTTCTGTTCAGGCGAAGGGTTACAACCCCGGTCCTTGTTTGGTTTAAGGGTTGTAACCTGGCTCCCGGAGCAGTTCTGTGTCCTCTCTTCGTTTATTGTCTTATTGCAACTCCATGCCATGCTCATCATGTTTTACCTTACTTCAATAGCATGATTATCTATACTGGCCTTAACAATAAAGATCAGGGACCAGTTCTGTTCAGGCGAAGTGTTACAACCCCGGTCCTTGTTTGGTTTAAGGGTTGTAACCTGGTTCCCGGAGCGGTTTTGCGTCATCTCTTCGTTTATTGTCTTATTACCTTATCAACCATAATTGAGGCAGGTTTCGATTCAGGTGAAGGATTGCAACCCCGATCCTTGTTTGGATTAAGGGTTGCAGTCTGGCTACCTGAATGGTTTCCCTTGTGCTCAATTTATTATTGTTATTTTGGTTATTATCAATATCTTTTAATTATCTTTACTATTCATTTATGATATGCTGGTTTTAGTTCCTAAGTGAAGCCTCCTTTGTGGTACTTGCTCTTTCTAGGGTCTGACCCAGCTGGTTTTGTATGGCCAGATATCGGAGCAGCTCCAGAGGATCTACCTACCTTCTAGCTAGATGGTGACCACCAGGCGTAACCCTGGCAACGAGTGGGTTTCTTTTGTCCTCCCACTTTATTGTAAAATTATTTCTTTGAGACGTTTAGCCGACGAGCACGTGTTAGCCCGATTGCACCTTTACTTACTGTCTGCCTACGGGCTGTAACATGATCGACAAATCCTAGGGTTGATCATGTATCGACTAAAAACTCTTGCTAGTCCTGACATTTTGTACGACTAGCTTCATGATCATCCAATATGTAATGTATGGGACACCTTACTATTGTATATTTGATGTTCTAATATCTTGTGACTGTTACTACTTCCTTGTGATTGAGACAATAGGCTTGTTCACGACCATAAGAGACTGTTGGCTTGTAGTTAAACCCTCATGTATCTAGACAGCCGTGACCGTGTAGCGAGATGGGTTGCACTTCAATATACGTAGCTGGCTATGTACGCCCCCGCTCTCCAGTATTCTGGTTCTGGGGCGTTACATGGTTTTAGTGGTGGCTCATACAGGTCTTGTAAATCAAGATATGTGAGGGTTTACCGAATAGATGTCTCAATCAGTACTCGCCCTTGATCTCTACTCGTATCCTCTGAATCCCTGAATTCTTGACCTGATCACATGCTTGTATCGTTGATCTGTCCTGGTCCTTCCTTATTGTTCCCTATGTCGTCTTCTTCAGCGGTATTGTTCCTGGACCTGCCGATCAGCAAGATGGAGCACCTCCTGTGGACCAGCAGCAACCTGGAGATCAGGTCCAGCATTCAGGAGTATCCTTCAGAGTCGTGCCTACTAGAGAAGAGCCACCCGTTCAGCCTGTCCAGCCTGCAGAACCTGATGATGGCACTTTGGTGGGTCTCATCAGGTCATTATTAGCTTCCCAGGATCATCGAAGAGATGCCTTACACCAGGCAGTGGCAGACGCTTTGACCAGAGGAGGTCATCAGGGTAATAGCACGGCCAACAGCTTCAAGCACTTGAACCCTCCCTTCTTCGACGGCCGTGAAGATGCTATCGCTGCTGATGCTTGGCTTCAGGACACAGAGGTGATTCTAGAAGCAGCCAGGACTCCAGAGGACGAGAAGGTGGCCGTGGTACGCTTGTAGTTATTAGATCTTGCCCGCAGCTGGTGGACGGCGCAGGCCGTTGGATTATTGGCACCCATTGCTTGGGCAGTATTCAGAGAGTGATTCCAGACCAAGTATTTTGATGCTGTAGCTCGGTATGATCTACAGACGAGGTTCACCAATCTGAAGCAAATGGGCAGGACGATCGACGGATATGCGGCCGAGTTTTCGAGACTTAGTCGGTTTGCTCCTACCTTGGTAGCAACCGAGTTCGATAGAGCCCAGCAGTTCCAGCAAGGGCTTCACCTGGAGATTTTATTAGCCGTGGAGCAGTTTGAGCATCAGACTTTTGATGCAGTATTGAGAGCAGCCAGGAGGCATGAATATACCTTCCAGAGGATCGTGGATAGGACCGGAGGTCGGAAGCGATCCCATAGCCAGATGAATCAGTCATCAGCACTAGCCCCGGCAGCCAGAGCTTTGACTATTGGAGCTCCGAGGCGGGCGGCCTCAGTGACATCGGTTCAGCATTCAACCCTGACGCACCCTCAGCAGCAGAAGCAGAAGCATTCTTCCGCAGTGGGATGTTCACACTGCGGAAAGCCGGGGTATGTGGTATCAGAGTATCGCAGAGCACAGGTTTGTGCTTGGTTTGTGGTGCCCCAGACCACAGGGTTGGAAACTGCCCGAACAGGAGGAGTTCATTATCTGCCTTTTCTAGTCCTTCAGTTAGAGGACCAACACCAGTCCAGCAGCAGCAGCTGCTGCAGTACCCGTTCCCGAGTCCATTGCCGATACAGGCCCAGGCATTCTAGCAGCAGAGACCGCAGCAGTATGCTCAGGCCCAAGCCCTGATCTAGAGCAGACAGAGGAGTTTTTAGCATAGGGGACCCGCACCTGGAGGGCATGGTCAAGTGCTGGCTTTGACCATAGAAGAGGAAGGAATTGTACCAGGTGAGGTGGTGGCAGGTACTATTCTCGTCAACACCCTTCCAGCTTCAGTATTATTTGATTCTGGTGCCTCGCATTCATTTATGTCTGTACGATTCGCGACACGGATAGGACTGGAGCCCGAGTCATTATCAGTAAGGCTCAATATACTTACTGGTAACGGACTTGTGGGAGTAGATAGGGAGTTTTCCTCATGTCGGATCGTAGTTAGCGGTAGAGAATTCCCCGCTAGATTGATAGAGTTCCCGATGGCCGATTATGATGTGGTCTTAGGGATGGATTGGTTGAGGGATCAGTATGTTTGGATAGACTGCCATATCGGCAGGGTTGTTTTTAGCATTCCAGGCGAGCCAGAGTTTTCCTTCTCCCGAGGCGAAGTTGAACCTTCTCATCCAGTATTGCGGATGGCAATAGCAGCAGTGCAGTTACCCCGAATAGTTGAAGAGTTTTCATATGTTTTTCCAGAAGAACTTCCAGGGATGCCGCCAGAGCGGGAGATCGAGTTCACCATCGACTTGATTCCCGGAACAGCCCCAGTGTCAGAGAGAGTCTACAGGATGGCACCGTCAGAGCTAGAGATATTGTACAAGATGATTGAAGAACTTATAACCAAGGGATTCATTCGTGCTAGTGGATCGCCTTGGGGAGCCCCGATGCTTCTTGTGAAAAAGAAGGATGGTACGTCCAGATTATGTGTAGATTATCGTACCTTGAACTCAGTAACAATCAAGAACAGATACCCTCTCCCGAGGATAGATAACTTGTTTAATCAACTCAAGGGGACAATAGTGTTCTCGAAGATCGACTTGCGGTCAGGATATCATCAGATCAGAGTCAGAGAGCAGGACATCCCGAAGACAGCATTCAGATCCCGGTATGGGCATTGGGAGTTCCTTGTTATGCCATTTGGAGCAACCAATGTGCCGGCTGTATTCATGGACCTCATGAATCATATCTTCATGCCTTATTTGGATCAGTTCGTGATTGTGTTTCTAGACGACATCCTGGTCTACAGCAAGAGTGAGACGAAGCATATACAGCATCTCCGAGTTGTCCTCCAGATTCTCAGAGAGCACCACTTGTATGCCAAGTTCAGTAAATGCGAGTTCTGGCTCGATCGCATTTCGTACTTGGGTCATATCATCACCAGGGGAGGAGTGGAAGTGGATCCCCAGAAGATTGTGGCCATTGAGACATGGCCGGTGCCCAGCACGATTGCAGAAGTTCGCAGTTTTCTTGGATTGGCCGGCTACTACATGCGATTTATTTCAGACTGCGCTCGAATTTCAGTGCCATTGACCCAGTTGACCCACAAGGATGTGTAGTTTGCTTGGACAGCAGAGTGCCAGGATTCTTTTGAGAGATTGAAGCGAGGCTTGATGACGGCACCCATTCTCACACTTCCAGATGGAACTGGAGGATTCTCAGTATATTGCGATGCTTCAGGCAGAGGTTTAGGATGCGTTCTGATGCAACATGGGAAGGTAATAGCTTATGCGTCACGATAACTTCGCGATCATGAGAGGAATTATCTAACCCATGACTTAGAGATGGAAGCAGTAGTGTTTGCACTTAAGTTGTGGAGGCACTACTTGTATGGGGATAGGGTGAAGATTTTTACTGACCACAAGAGCCTGAAATATGTGTTCACACAGAAGGATCTTAACATGCGTCAGAGGAGATGGCTGGAGTTTCTTGTGGATTATGATGTTAACTTGCAGTATCACCCAGGGAAGGCCAACATCGTTGCAGATGCATTGAGTAGGAGAGCCAGAGTTTATTTTCTAACAGCACAGCCGGAGTTGTTAGCGGATCTTCAGAAGATGGGTATAGAAGTTGTTCTCCCTTCCAGTGTGGCATTGATGGCCAGCATACAAGTTCAGTCCACTATAATTGAGAGGCTTCGGATGGCTCAGTCAGCAGATTCCAAGCTTCAGCGGCTCAGAGCCGAGTGTGAGGCAGGACGAAGACCAGAGTTATGTATCCATGAAGACGGTACACTTAGACATGGAAAGCGTCTTTGTGTACCCAGTGGAGATATCAGACAGGAGATCATGACAGAGGCTCACAGTTCGCAGTATTCCATTCATCCCGGAGGTACAAAGATGTACCGTTATATTCGTCAGCACTTTTGGTGGAATGGCATGAAGAGGGAGATAGCCCGGTTTGTCTCTCGATGTTTGGTTTGCCAACAAATTAAAGCTGAACATCAGAGGCCAGCTGGACTTCTTCAGCCCTTGCCAATTCCAGAATGGAAGTGGGAGCATGTAACCATGGATTTCATGACTGGATTACCTAGATCCCTAGCTGGTCGAGAAGCTATTTGGGTTATAGTTGACCGGCTCACGAAGGTGGCCCACTTTCTCCCGTTCAGAGTTGGTCAGTCGACGGCTCAGCTGGCAGAGATGTACCTCAGGCAGGTAGTCAGGATGCATGGAGTACCAGTCAGTATCACCTCGGACCGAGATTTAAGATTTACGTCACACTTTTGGCGCAGCTTGCAAGGGAGTTTGGGAACTCACCTCCAGTTCAGCTCAGCTTATCACCCGCAGACAGATGGCCAGTCGGAACGTACGATCCAGACTCTTAAAGATATGTTACGGTCATGTACACTCGACTTTGGTGGTTCGTGGAAAGATCACCTGCATCTGGTGGAGTTCTCGTACAATAATAGTTTCCAAGCTAGTATCCAGATGGCCCCATTTGAGGCGCTGTACGACAGGAAGTGCAGATCCCTGCTAGCCTGGGACGATGTTGGAGAGAGGCAGATGCTTGGTCCGAAAATGATTGCTCAGACCGTTGAAGTGGTCAGAAGAGTCAGAGATCATCTTCGAGTTGCCCAAGATCGCCAGCGTCATTGGGCCGATTCTCATCGGCGCCCTCTTGAGTTTTCTGTCGGTGACCATGTATTTCTGAGGATTTTGCCTAACCGTGGCGTCATTCATTTTGGTGTACGGGGAAAGCTTAGTCCTAGGTATATAGGGCCGTTCGATATTCTGAAGCGAGTAGGTGATGTGTCCTATCGTCTCGCTCTTCTGCTGTTGCTAAGAGAGGTGCATGACGTGTTCCATGTATCCCAATTGCGACGGTATATCCCGAACCCGAACCATATCCTGGATCATTCGAAATTGGTTGTTGGTACCAACCTTTCATATGAGGAGAGGCCCGTGTCTATATTGGACCAGAGAGAGAAGATACTCTAGAATAAGACTATTAGTTTAGTCCGTGTTGCTTGGGGTCATCACTCTTTGGGTGAGTCAACGTAGAAGCGTGAGGACGATATCCGATCACGATATCCCGACCTGTTTGACTCGTGAGGTATAATATCTTTCTTATGCCTCATACCTTCGATTCCTTGCTTGTATGAATAATTGCTTGATTGCTTGATTAGTATAGCTTGCATGTGATTAGTATTGCTTGTCCTTGTAATTCTAGCCTCTTGATTAAATTCCAAGGACAGAATTCTTTTAAGGTGGGTAGAGTTGTAATGCCTGTGGTTCGTATTACGTATCTTGGTATACGTGTACGTATTCTTGACTCGTATTACGTATTTCCCTGCATGGTTATTTTGGCATTTCTTTCTTGGTTCGGTTCAACTTGTTGCTGGTTCGGCTTGACTTGATTTTAGGTGGATCGAACCCCCACCTACCACCACCACCCTTATTTATATTTCCACCAAACTCTCTCTCTCTCTCTCTCTTCATTTATTCTTCTCCTTCATTTTTTCTTCTCCACCATTACTCTTCCACCTACCAGGGAAGTGAGCTAGGTAAGTGCAACTTGCTTCATGATGGATCTCAAGCCATACTCTTTGTTTGGCCATGATTGATTGGATGGAATCTAGCTCAGCTTAGTCTTGTCCTAATCCTGTATAAGATTGTGACATGACATAATTATTGATGCTGGCCTTAACAATAACAATCGGGGGTCCAGTTCTGTTCAGGTGAAGGGTTACAACCCCGGTCCTTGTTTAGTTTAATGGTTGTAACTTGGCTCCCGGAGCAGTTCTGTGTCCTCTCTTCGTTTATTATCTTATTGCAACCCCATGCCATGCTCGTCATGTTTTACCTTACTTCAATAGCATGATTATCTATACTGGCCTTAACAATAAAGATCAGGGGACCAGTTCTGTTCAGGCGAAGGGTTACAACCTCGGTCCTTATTTGGTTTAAGGGTTGTAACCTGGTTCCCGGAGCGGTTCTGCGTCCTCTCTTCGTTTATTGTCTTATTACCTTATCAACCATAATTGAGGCGGGTTTTGATTCAGGTGAAGGATTGCAACCCCGGTCCTTGTTTGGTTTAAGGGTTGCAGTCTGGCTACCTGAATGGTTTCCCTCGTGCTCAATTTATTATTGTTATTTCGGTTATTATCAATATCTTTTAATTATCTTTACTATTCATTTATGATATGCTGGTTTTAGTTCCTAAGTGAAGCCTCCTTTGTGGCACTTACTCTTTATGGGGTCTGACCCAGCTGGTTTTGTATGGCCAGATATCGGAACAGCTCCAGATGATCTACCTACCTTCCAGCCAGATGGTGACCACCAGGCATAACCCTGGCAACGAGTGGGTTTCTTTTATCCTCCCACTTTATTGTAAAATTATTCCTTTGAGGCGTTTAGCCGACGAACACGTGTTAGCCCGATTGCACCTTTACTTACTGTCTGCCCACGGGCTATAACATGATTGGCAAATCCTAGGGTTGATCATGTATCGACTAAAAACTCTTGCTAGTCCTGACATTTTGTATGACTAGCTTCATGATCATCCAATATATAATGTATGGGACGCCTTACTATTGTATATTTGATGTTCTAATATCTTGTGACTGTTACTACTTGCTTGTGATTGAGACAATAGGCTTGTTCCCGACCATAGGAGACTGTTGGCTTGTAGTTAAACCCTCATGTATCTAGACAGCCGTGACCGTATAGCGAGGTGGGTTGCACTTCAATATACGTAGCTGTCTATGTACGCCTCCGCTCTCCAGTATTCTGGTTCTGGGGCGTTACAGATGGAATAGAGATGGTAAGAAGCTTGTTCAACATGAACACAATATTGAACACTTCACTAACATGAGACCTTGGGATGCGTTACGAACCGGGTTGAACAAGAATCATACAACTGATAAAAAACTGGCAGATTTAATTATGAAAGATACTCTACACTATAAGGATGTTATGAAAGGAATAATTTATTCTGTTAGGATGTTATGAAAAGAATAATTTATGCTGTGAATTTTTTTGCTATACATAATTTGGCTTTTCATTGGACAAATAAAAAACCTTATGAATAGTGACGAATTCTGGATGAGATTATATTGGGGGCACAATAATAAGGGAGTTCGGAGGCAACATCCCCAAAAAATGAACATATAAGAACAAAGTATAGAATTGAAAAATGAACATACAAATCACTCCAAACAACCCCAAATGATGGGCTAATTTTTAGCACAAAAGGTGGAAATTATTCTCTACGAGTCATACAATAAGGCATTACATCTCAATGACCTCACAATTGTTCTCTACGAGTTTTCATACTTTGAAAACGTTTAACTACAACATCATTTGTAATACTACTAAATAACTCTTTTTCTATGAAACATACAAGACAGTCATTTAAAAACTGATCACAAATTCGGTTTCGTAAATTCGTCCTGACTATATTCAGTGCAGAGAAGCATCTTTGCACACTTGTTGTTGCTATAGACAAAATCAATGCTAACTTTAAAAGTCGATACACCAAAGGGTACGAAAGGTATTTCTTTGTCTATACTAGCAATCTAGATAGATCAACAAGTCCCTTCAATTGACTAAATCTGTATTATCTGTTCGTACATCCATAATATATATCTCTAGTTGATGCTGAAGAGTCATGCATTCAGTGAGAGAGAAACTATTAGCATAAAATTGAGTCAACCTTGTCAAATTTGATGTATTAAAATGACCAAAATTATCACTTGGATTCAAGCTAGCAACACAAAGAAGCAACTCAGAATTGACCTAATTGAATTGATCATTAATCTCCAAAATTTGCTTATCCATAATCGCATAAGAGTATTCCACATGATAATGAAATTCATTAGTAGTGTTGCTTTTATGCCGAGGAAAGTAAGGATCAACATATTCATCATTCATATCCAAGCACTCAATCTTGTTCTCATTGCAGAATGTGGTGATCTTACTTAGGAGAGATTCTTATCCATCATTTTTTATTGCTTGCAATCGTCTATGTCACGCCCCTATATCGACATGGCCAGCTATCCCGTATAAGGTACGAAGACATCATACAACGATCACGGTTGTACTAGACTTGGGGGCGCATGCTACAATCAAGTCTCATAGGGTCACACAGAACATTTATATCTTAATCATTCAAACAATAATTAACAACTAATGAGCATATAAGATAAAGCAGTAAGACATCTCCGACGCTTCATCAAAATGATTATAGGAACTAACTATATAAAATGTCAGCTAGCACAGAGAGTAAATATTACATAACCATAGTCAACTGCAATCTGATTAATTACAAGTATGCAAGAAAATTAAACGTCCGGAATGTCAAGCTAAACAGGTGCCGATGGCTAAATGACAAGTACAAAATTTGATGATATCAGAGTGGTGAAAAAGAAACCCACTCAAGTCCTCCGTCAACCAGACTTCTAGTATGCACCATCGTCAGGAAAGAAAGCTGGATCCTCAGGCTCTTCTACGAGATCTGGCCAAACAAAACCAGTGGGTCAGGCCCTAAGTAACACATACCACAAGGAAGCACATGTTACGACCCATATCCGAAATTCGGGCATAAGTTGTGGGTACGTCCAGCCTACGCCGCAGCGGTCGATGGTAGAAAGTTGTCTAAAATCACATATAAGATTCCATTCCACACAAATATGATAATCATCTCCAACATATATGATATAAAATAAGAGATATGAATACTATGATATCTATTACTAAATCACAACCGCTAGATAAAAGAGTTTTAAGTAAAATGCATAAACCATAATCTAGAGTCAAGAGATAATCCAGAAAAAATCCAGAGAATCACCAAATCCCAAAATATATATACAACCCAAGTATGTAATTTCGGAGACAAATCTGGATCGGAATCTATGCATATAAACTAGGCTATGAATAAACATCCTCAGCCAGAGTCATGGCCTCAGCAACTGCCTGGTCCTCCAGAAGAGCTGAATCGTTCTCACGAACAATATCCTCTGTCAGTCTATAATAGGGGGTAAAATTCCTTTGACTCATCGCCTAAAAATGTGGTTATCCATTCAGGATTGGAGCAAGTAAGCATGTAAGGCTAACCTAGCAGTTTAATAGAAATAGGCAAAATTAGTGAATATGAGAAGAAACAGGTAAATATGACATGAACTAGATAAAAAACTATGTCAAGAAGTCCTAACTTCTACGTGTTTTAAAATACCAAGTTTGAAATGTGAATGGCTCAAGTAATATGACAAATTGTACACGAGAATGTGTGATTGCTATCCACACAATACGGCAAAATTATATGTGAGATGTCTGATTGCTGTCCACACGATTAGACACGAAAAACAGATATGGTAGTTCACACGTCTACTGAGGTATTTTTTCGTCCGACACTAGCATTCATGGATTCAGGTCAAGGTATGTAAGATGCACAAAATTACGGTAAAAACGATAAATCACGAATCACGAGTATCATGAATAGAATCTATAGAGTGGAATAATGGGATTATCTATTAATGTCGGAGAGTTAGATATAAATAGGAGAGGCTAACCCCTCTCTCTCTTTTGTTCTAGTTAATATGGGACTACAACTCACTACTAATATTATTAACATACTCAACACCCTCCCTCAAGCTGGAGCATACATGTCAATCATGCCCAGTTTGTTACATAGAAATTGAACCCGAGGACCCAAAAAAGGCTTCGTGAAGATATCGGCTATCAGATCATCGGTCCTCATATGGTAAAATTTTATCATCTCTTTTGTATACTCATCACGGATAAAGTGGATATTGATTTCAATATGCTTCGTCCTTTCATAAAATACAGGATTGGTAGCAATATGGATAGCAGACTGATTATCACACCACATATCTGTTATTCTCGATCCTGCTACTTCTCCCAATTCTTGTAGAACATGCTTCATATATAACACCTATGTTGTGCCATGAGTAATGGCTCTATAATCTGCTTTTGAACTTGACTGGGCTATTATATTCTGTTTCTTGCTCTTCCATGATACCAAGTTTTCGCCAATGAATACCGAGTAGCCAGACGTAGACCGTCGATCTGTTAGACTTGCACCCCAATCAGCATTAGTAAACACTCAACACGAGTGTGTCCATGGTTCTCCATTCAAATTCTTTTTCTGGATTCTTGACTAGATAGTATAGGATTATGAGAACTGCCTGCCAGTGTAGAACTCGTAGAGAAGCCATAAATCTATTTGCAATACGAACTGCAAAAGAGATGTCTGGACGAGTCATGACTGCCAAGTAGTTGTGTTTTCCAACTATTCGTCGATACTGATTTGGATTGGTCATCAGGACCCCCTCGTCTGGAAGTAACTTAGCCCTTGAATCCATAGGTGAGATTGCTCCCTTGGCTTGCATCATTCCTGCATCATTAAGTATATCCAGTACAAACTTTATTTGAGATATTACAATGTCATGCTTGACCCGTGTGACCTTAATGCCTAAGAAATAGTTCAATGATCCTATATCCTTTGTTTAAAATTGTTCTCCCAAAAACTTCTTGTCATGACCCGATCCCAATATACTAGGTCCAGTCGGATCATGCCCAGCCTGCACCATTGTGAGACGGCGGCAGTAAGTTGTATCAAGCGGTAGAACATAGGCAGATAATATCTAAAGCGGGAAAGAGATAACATTTTATTGAATCTGAAATGTAACTAAGAGTCTGAATGAAAATAACACAAAATAAAGCTGATAACCATTCTGTTACTACAATGGTTCTTATTACAACTGGAAAGGAAATAAACTAAACCGATGGTACAGCTAATAATCTGGGTCTCCCTGGCCAGGTTCATCTACCTCGTCAGGACTCGGACCAGGTCCGTAGAAAGAACTAAAAGCATGATCTTCATCGTCGCAGTCACCTAAAAATGTTGATCTCCAATCAGGAGGGGAGCAAGAACATATATCCATATCTAACATTCTAAATAATAATAAATGATGCAAGATTGTTTAAAAGCATTATATAATTTTTCTAGATAATAATAAAAGAGACAGCAGGCAATAAATCTTAGAAGCTACAATGATGTAATCTACAATGTGTCAATAATATTTTTGAGTATATAATAGATCTGTGACCGGCTGGTAGAGTCAATGTGTATACTAGCATTTTGGCCAAATGATAGTATACGGTACGACTCAACCCCCTGTGAGGTAGGGGTTAGCACGAGAGCGGCAATATTCGATAACAATGGCTTTGGTCATAGATGTTATACTACTCCCCGAATCAATCCCCGAGTAAATGAGTCAATGAGTCAATCAATCAATATGGAGTCTGAAAGGGATCTATTGTGAATTAGTGTCGCTACAATATACATGATTCTACTGATGCAGCACATTTAATTATTAAGTAAAACGTTGACATGAATGATATGAAACTTGCCTTGGATTTTCCTCGGTATGGAAGGTAACGACAGGAAGGTATCGGCTAGGGTCCGAAATCTAAACCTACATTAATATATATTCCACTTTAGAACTTATTCCAAAGGGTAGCTAACAATGCCACTAATCATAAACTACCTTTAATTATAAACATTACCATTTATTTGAGAAATAGCAACTTAATTATATATAATAATTTGGTAAAATAATTTTATTAGTGTTTTATAGATAACACGAAAATAATATATTTTGGAATATTATTAAAAATAGTAGCGGTTTATCATAAATTATTTTGATAGAAATATCGTTTAAACTTGAAAATATTTGAAATCTAATTTAGTATATTTTTTAAATAAAACTTACAAGATATTTAAAATAACTATTTTCTTTAAATAAGAAATAACCATTTTTAATAATAAATTTACGAAAAACTTATTTAGTAAAACTTACGATTTTTATTAGAAATGACATTAAAATATCTAATTTTAATACCATAAATTTACTAATCAGGATAATTGTCAATTTTACGAAAAATAAGCCTTTTTATCCAAAAAATGCTTATATATATATATATATATATATATATATATATATATATATATATATATATATATATATATATATATATATATATTTGGCCTAAAAATACTATTTTCTATATTAAAGTATATTTTTGATATATAATTATTTATTTTGAAACTAATTTACTAATAGTGAGATTAAGGCAATATTCCTATTGAAAATAACGTTAACTATATTTTAGTCGCATTACGTAAACAAATCCTAATTAATCGCCTAGCTAACTAATGATAATTAACCGTTATAATTAAAAGCTCATAACATTATTACAGCGCCTAAAATAGAAAATTAAACTAAACTATCCCGAAATTGACAGAGCTTCATTCTGTCAGTTTCGGTCGAAAACAGATAGGTTTTTGTCACGTCCCGATCCCTCAGAGTCCTTTCGTCCTTGCTTCGAACTCTTTGAGACCGATCGTGTAACTGCCTGTTTTCAAAATCAAGGGTAATTTTGTCATTTCTCAGTTTTCCATAATTTTGGTGAATTTTAATTTACTTAATACCATTTTAATTGGTGTATTATGATTTTGCTGTTTTGCTAGTACAATCCTAGAAACTGTTTAGCCTAGAGACTAACCATGACCACGGAGACTAACCCAGTGTTTAGATTAGCAAATTTCCATTTTCTAGGCTAAGGGTATTTTGATCATTTGGTGACTTTTGAATTAATATGGATGTGGCCTTTTGGTAATGCGCTAATTGATAGTTTAGGCCTTAACCTAGAATTTCCCTAATCTAGAGGTTAACCATGAGCCTAGAGATTAGATATTAGAAATATCCATTACATGACAAGGTTAAGAATATTTAGATATTTGTTTAAGGGTAGATATTTATTAGGGGTAGATATTTTAACTTGGGCCTATAGTTAGAAGGCCTTGATTTTAATAGCTAGAAGCCTCCTAATCACTTAGAAACTAAACCCAAACCCTGGAGGCAAACCCTAGGCTGCCATGAGGAACCTATCCCCCTATTTAAACACTTATTGACACACCCTTGCCTCTTTTCAATTCAAATAGAAACCCTAGTTTAGTGTTCTTCCCCAAATCACCCTATTTCATCAACTCAACTCCAAATTGAGCCTAGTCTTTTGCATTGGACTCCCCTACAGTAGTAGAAGCCATTGGTGGATAGCTAGTAGGGGTTGGATGCTTTGGGACCATTGCAAATTGAGGGAAAACATCGATACTAGGCTCTTTACATTGAGATTCCAACTCTCAGTAGGTAAACCTATCTACACCCATTGAAATTCTGATTTATCTTCATAGATGCATTCATTTAGGGTTCCCATAGGTGTAGCCCAAGTTTGGTAGAATTTTGTGTCCGTTTGATATGCGTATCGGACACGTATTGACTGTAGTTTAAAGTGTTTGGTAAAATGTCTCAATGGATTGATTGTTAACCAATTTCAAAACTAATTTCATATTTGGCTAGCCTAATATGTAGGGATTTGATTAGTGTAGGACTGAGCACAATTTGGACCCCTGTTCGTGTCCAAATTGGACACGAACTTACTGCCAGGATATAGCACAGGGGAGTGCTGTGCTCCCCTGCTGCTCGAGTGTCCTGTAGGACACGACATAGCTTTGTTTGACACAAAATTTAATGGACACGTGGGGGAAATGTCTGATAACATGCCTCCAAAGTTTCATTGGATTTCATCGAGTAGTTTAGGAGAAATCTCGACTGCACGGGTCACACACACACACACACACACACAGACGCGCACACACACACACACACACACACACACACACACACACACACACACACACACACAACTTAGACACAACTTAGACACGATTTAGACGCATTCTAAACTCGGAAACGACACAACTTAGACACGATTTAGGCTACCCTAACCCTAGCCCTAGACCTAGGCTACCCATTCAACACAACTACTTGGTGTCTTAGTGGACACACGTGTCCCTGGATTAGTCATCACGCGTGCACGAGGCAGTGCACTGCACTGTCTCTGACATCAAGTTCGACCTGGTTTTGTGGCACTGTTGGACATATTTTGCTGACATGGGAGGACATGACTGACCCGCTAGGTTGGCACACATCATACCCCCTTTGATTCGAATGTTTGTTTGGGTTTTTCGATTTGGTTTTGGTCTCAAAAAGGGATTTTTCTGATACATGATGTTATGATGTTCGAAAATATTTCTATAGGTAAATTCGATTTGGAGATTTCAAATGATTTTATACATTGGATACCTGAGTTTAGATTCGTTTCCGAATTTGGCTTCATGATTGATTGGGTTTCGATTTCAGTGATATAGGTTTCAAAAGGATTTCAAAATTATGTTGACCGATACATGTTAATGTTGGTTTTCAAATTGAATCCAAAAAGGTAAATTCGAAATTGAGGTTTCAAAATGAGTTCCCTGTTATTACATGGGTTTAAATTCATGTTTCTAAATTGGTTTTGATGTTGGTTTTGAGTTCAAATTCAATGTTTTGGTTTTAAATGAAATTCTGAATTCATGTTTCTTATAGGTACCAATATGTGTTAGTTTTCGATTATTTTAGTTCATAAGTTTAGATATTGTCACGACCCGCTCCCGAATAATCGGACACGAGTCGGACACGCCCATCCTTCGTCGTTAGATACGATGAAGTAAGCTGTACCAAGCTAGGGAAATCTAACCAGATAAATGTACACAATCACAGCATCTACACACGATCCCAGAAAGATTACCATAATCCACAAATCTATATATCATAAATGTACCAGAGACATCAGGAATGAAATGTACTATGAACTCTAAACAAGATCTAGGAATAAGGCTAAATGGTCTAAACCTGAAGCCTCTAGCTAAGTCATGTCTCCATCATTCTCAGCTAATGTCCCGGGCTCTGGCCCATATGGTAGAATGATATCCTGCAAGTATACCTGCAACATATCCAGTCAGGAGCGGAGCAAAGTACAGTTTTAGGTAATGAAGAAGAACCTGATATGGAATTGAGTACATGAGTACATGAAAATGAAATACAGGAAATGAATCAGAAAGTACAGGAATGTAAAGTACAAGAAAATATAAAGTACAGGAAATGTAATGTACAGGAAATGTAATGTACAGGAATGAAACTATAATCCTGAAGTACAAGACATGATAAGTGCACCATGTTTGAAATACAACTAGTCCATGTGACCGGCTGGGGTGAGTACAGGATCATGTACAGGAGTACATGAATATGGTATGGCTTAGGGCCCGCGTGCACGATGCGAGGCCTAAGCTACCTACATGAATATAGTAACCGGGATTTGGTCACATGGCTAGTGTATTTCCCCACCAGACACAAGTAAGTACAAGAACAGGAATACAGGAGTACATGGGTACATGATATCGTGTCATGACGTCTCACAAGAAAGGTACAAGATATGTAAATGTACAAGACCGTAGAAAAGTACTTGCCTTGCTCCGGGTGATCAAGGGTAGAGATAGATCTGTCGATCCCCCTGAATATAGGTACAAGTTGGGTCAAGGTTTATGCATAAAGGTATAGTTACTTTAATATTTCTAAATAGTTAGCTAAAATAAATTAATACTAAAACCTTCACTAACCCATTTTCTATCCTTAAATATTCCTATAATTAATACTTGAAATTATTATTATAGGAAACAAATATTAGTAAAAGTTGATTTAAATACATACAAATATAGATGCAACTGGTTGTATAGAAAATCTATGTACTATTAAGGACATACCAATTTTAATAATCCTATGGTACTGCTACCACCATCTATGGTCAACCAACTGTCTACTAAATTTCCATCTTTAGTAATCCAACCATGTATACCTGCTGCATGAAAACGTATATACAAAAGATACCCTACTAAATTTCACTACTATAAGAAACATTCAACCCAGTTCCTGACCCCAAAACTCAGACACAAAACCAGAATGTATTCTCAGATCAACATCATTCATAGTTCCCCAATTAAAGTTCAGTCTCAAAATAATGTGATGGTAGTAAAATGGAATCAACCATTTTACAATTGAATCAACCTTCAGCAATCTGCTTCAAACTTTAAATTCCTTTCCCAAGCAATGCAACCATTCCATCATAACACACAAAGAACATGAACAACACTACCAGCCACCACAATCTATTCTATAAAATCCTTCAGGACCTAGACTGAATCTTAAAGGCCAACTTCACAGAACTTGAAATAGGAAGAACATTCATATAAATTAAATCCCCATCAAAATCCATAAGGAAAATTATACAAGAATTATATACAAAATGTAAAAATTAAATTAAATTCTTCCAAGGCCCGTCAACTGCTATCTCTTGATCAGTCTTGAACTCGATGTCCCACGAACGGATACAAGCCCGCAGGACACGACACTACTCCAGACACCCCGTAACGACCACACCAAAATAAAGTAAAAGAAGCAGGTCACAAACTCCACACTAGGACACGACCGATATCGAATACAGCAACTGCTGGACACAAATAGAACTTTCACCCCGACGACCCGACCCCAACTCTGACCAAGGTGCAGAAGAGATAACATCAACAATCAAGGAAGAGATGGAGGAAATTACATGGACTGAAGAATCGACTGCAAAATGAGGGTACGCTCAAAGACTCGGACGCACAATCTTGAACCCCAATGTTTACTGCATTATTCAACCAAACACAACCGAGCAACACAGGAAACAACTCAGGAAAAATTGAAATTAAGTGCAAGTATTACAAGAATCGTCGAGATCAAGAATCGATACAAAATTGAGTCCGCACTTACCAGTAACCCGGTCCCTTACTGATTTCCTGTGCTCGATCTCGAATTACTCTTCCGACAATCAATTGTTCATGCTTCATCCCGATCCAAATCGAGCTAGGGATCAATCTGGAAAAGTGGGATCAAGACCTCGGTCAATTAATGAAAAAACCCACAGATTATCTCTATTCCGAACTGCGGACATCGATCTACGGTTTACAAACAATAGATCAAGAATCGAAGAATTTTTAAGGGATTGGAGAGGAATTCACCTCAAATTCTACTGTTGGGGATGCAAACTCTGCCAAAGAAGGCCCGTAGCGTTGTAGTCGTCGGAGAACTTATGTCGTCACCGAAGATTTCTCGTGTTGCAGCATCGGGAAAAAGAACCACAGGGAGTTGTCTGTGCAGTCGTCGGCATCGTCGTCAGGCTGTCGTGTCACCGGAGGAGCACTGCTTGCCATCGCCGCTGACGTCGTCATCGATGAGACGAATCGTCGGACACAGTGTGAAGCCGTCGTCGTCGTCCCGACTCTGGCATTTGCCGGCAGGGTGAAGCCTTCTTCGTCCCGAAGAGGTGGCTCCACCGCGGTGTCGTTGAGTGGTGGTCGCCGGCCATGGTCGGCCTCATCGAAGCTAGGGTTAGAATGAAATTGGGGAGGAAGAGGGATCTGAGGAAAAACTTAAACTCTCAGAAGAAAAAGAATGAGAATGAATAATCATTCCTTTCTCTCTCCTCTCAACTGTATAAAGAAACAAAAGGGGTTTTTGCAAATAACCCCCCCCCCCCACTTAATGGTAAAACTGTAAATGAACCCTCCCCCTTTTTGTTAATTACAAGGATTATAAAAAAATCAGTTAGAGAATTTGGGGACCACCCTAATTAGTTGTAACTAACTATGGATTTATTATTTGCCATTAATTCAAACTTCCCTCCAAAAATGATTCATCATTCAAAATTGTTAAAATCAAAATATTATTATAGAATTTTAAATTTCTCAAAATTGAGAAAATAGGGTTACAAATGTTGACACAAAATCACAGTCAACCAAATATTGATAAAATTGACAATATGATATTTGTCATAATTTAATATGACACATCAAGACTGAAATCAGTACAAGACGGACGTCGGCCCTATCCTGCAACATACCCAGTTTTTGAGTCTGTATTTTTATTTTTATTGAGTCTCGATAAATGTAAACTGAGTCGCATTGAGTAGTTTGGGCCTATTCCTATCCCCAAGCCTTAAACCAAAAGCTCCACCAAAACCAACTAGCCCATTAGAACCATTCTGTCTTCTGGAGACAGAGTTCGGGCCGAACCCAGCCTCCACACAGAGTTCAAGCCAAATTATGTCCCCTAAATTTCAGGACCCTAATTTTTAGGGTTCATAGTATGCTAGTTGTCCAACGGCCAAAAATTTGAATTCTTGACCCAAAATTCTGACCGAATTCTGCCTAGCTAGAATCCTATAAATAGGCCTTGAATTCTCACTTTTTCAATCATCCAATCTTCTCTTCTCTTCTCTTCTCTCAAAAGCCTTATACAAGCCTTACCCTTCTCATCTACTAGCCACAAGCTCCCTAAGACTCAAAGTGCTCAGTGCTCTTCAGTTAGGAGTTTGTGCAAGAGTTTAAAAAGTCGTTTGGAAAATTCCAAGTATCGCCACTGCGATCTCTGTAAGAAATTAACGTGCTCTTCTGAAGAAAAGGCACGGGGTGTAACTACTATTTCACAAATAGTGGATTTAATCCTGAGCTAGAGTTCTTAGGCCTGGACTAGTCCTCCACAAGGAAAACCAGGTTAAAATTGGTTGTGTTTGTGTATGCTTTCTCGCTCTTTATAACTTCCGCATTTACTCTGATTATTTATTGTCGGTGAAAGAGTTTAATTTTTAATTGGATATTATTGTCATAAACTCTATTCACCCCCCTCTAGAGTTGCCTATTTGTTCTTCAATTGGTATCAGAGCCAGGTTCTCTCAACAAGGACTAACATCCTAGAGCTGATCCATGGCAACCACACAATCCATGTTTTCCAATCACGGTGAAGGGCAGTCCACTCATAGGCCACCCCTATTTGATGGAACAAACTACGCCTATTGGAAAACAAGGATGAGTTTTTATCTCAAGTCTCTAGACTTCGACCTATGGACCATTATTACCGATGGTTACAAAAAGCCCACCAGGATAGTTGTCAATGGTGATCTCGTTGAAAAATCCAACGACAAATATTCTGACGAGGAAAAGAAACAGACGAGTCTAGACGCTAGAGCTATTAATGCTTTATTTTGTGCAATAGATAGGAATGATTTTAACAGGGTCTCGACATGCACCACCTCTCACGAAGTATGACGCATGAAGGAACCACCCAAGTCAAGGAGTCGAAAATCAGTCGTCTCACTCAAGAATTTGAGGCGTTCAAGATGAAGCCTAATGAGATGATCACACAAATGTTTACAAGATTCCTCGACGTCATCAACCCCTTGTCATCTCTCGACAAACAATATACAAATCACGAGAAGATCCGCAAGTTACTTAGGAGGCTACCGAAGATTTAGAACCCTAAGATAACAGCTATCATAGAAGGCAATGATCTCACCACAATGTCTATAGAGACTTTGATGGAAAAGCTGATGACCCACGAGCTTGACCTCAAAGACTTCGAAGAGCCTGCTCCAAAGGCAAAAGAGATTGCCTTTAAAGCTCATCATCGAAGGACTGATCCTGAAGAGGTTGATGACGACAACTCGGAAGGTGATGATCAAGCTCTTCTAGTCCGCAACTTCAAGAAGTTCCTTCATTTCAATCAAAGAAAGAAGGAACAACAAGAAGATGACGAGGAAGAACCAAAATGTTATAGCTACAAGAAGACTGGACACGTCCGAAAATATTGTCCATTCGCAAAGAAAAGCAATCGATATGAGAAGCTCTACAAGAAGTCTTCCTCAAGAAAATATGCCAACACTAGCATTTGGCATGAAAACGAAGCAAGTGACTCCGAGGAAGAAAAGGACTCCCCTCAAAACACAGCCAATGTATGCCTAATGGCAACATCCGATAAGGTAACTAGCGATACTCTCGATGACTTCACTTTTGATGAACTTGGCGATGCATTCAATGATTTACTAAATGTCCACAAGAAAGTCATTAGTAAATATAAGCATGCCAAAGAGAAGATCAAAAGCTATGAAGTCGAGATTCAAAAACTCTCTTCCTTGCTTGATAATGTTAAAGACACTCCACCCACGGAAGTCACTAATGAGGTGTCTAAGCTTAAGCTAAGCCTACATGATGCCGAAGCACGTATTGAAAAGCAAACACGTGAGATCATAGCACTCAATACTGAGCTTGCTGAAGAAAAGAATAGACACAAGATCTCTATTGCTAAAATTGATGGTTTAAATGATAAGTATAATGAACTGCATGCTGCCTCTAAGAAATTAGAGATTAGATTGGGAAAACAGGTTGCTCAACCTCAATCCCAATTACATAAGACACACACAAAGCACAAAACTACTCAAAATAGTCAAATACGTCATCCACATGCAGCACGTAAACATGCTTACATGTACACGTACTTTCATACAGCACATAAACCACATGCACATAGAAATCACTCGCATAACTATCATTCTACTGCTACACACAATCACCATACATCACATAACCATTACCATGCTGCACATAACCATCACCATGTTGCACATAGACATAACCATCGCTATGCTGAATATAGACATAACTATCATCCTACTGCCATGTATGGTCACTATCCTGCTATTCCACACAACTCTCACCATGCTACATATAGACATCATCATCATGCTCCCAATACAAATAGGCATGTCATTTGTACCTATTGTGGATTACCTGGACATATCTCACCATAATGTAGAATTAGGAGATTAGTAGATATAAATCTATATGTATGGGTACCAAAAACTAACATTACAGGACCCACAAGAACTTGGGTACCAAAGGTCACATCTACTCTTGATGTAGGTGGACCTTACCTCCTCAACTAAAAGTAAATAGATTCTCGATAGTGGATGCTCGCGACATATGACGGGAGACGCAAATCTTTTCGCATCACTATCGATGAAGAAGGAAGGGTATGTATCCTTCGGCAACAACTTAAAAGGGTACATCATAGGTAATGGTACTATAGGTCATCCTCCCTCTCCTGTAATAAAGGATGTCTGCCTAGTGACCGAGTTAAATCATGACCTATTCAGCATAAGTCACCTTGCTGATCATGGATATGATATTAACTTTGGACAAAATAAATGCTATATTTATGATAGGTCAACGGGAGACGTCGCTTTTGAAGGGATAAGAGAGGATAATATTTACATTTTCTATCTATCTAGAGATACTAATAGTGCAGGAATATGCCTCTACGCCCACAAGGATGAAAGATTGTTGTGGCATCAGCGTCTTAGTCATGCCAATATGGATACTATATCCAGGCTATCTACAAAGAAGCTAGTAAGAGGCTTGCCCGACATCACATTCAAAAAGGACACGGTATGTGCCGAATGTGAGTTGAATAAGGCAACCAAGTCTTCTTTTCATTCAATAAACACTATAAGTACTACTAGACCCTTGCAATTACTTCACATGGACTTATTTGGTCCTAGTAGAGTAGCCAGTCTTGGTGGAAAACTCTATCTTTTGTTATAGTAGATGATTTTTCTAGATTCACTTGGGTTTTCTTTCTTTCAAAAAAAGTGATGCGATTTCTGTTTTCAAATTTTTTTGCTAAAAAGGTTCAAAACGAAAAAGGCTACATGATTACTCGAATCCGAAGTGGTCATGGAGGCGAATTCGAAAATACTAATTTTGAAAAGTTTTGTGACTCAAATGGTTTTGATCATGAGTTTTCTTGTCCTATAACTCCTCAACAAAATGGTGTTATGGAGCGGAAGAATAGGACTCTTGGCGATATGGCTAGAGTCATGTTGAATAAATTTTCACTTCCGAAATATTTTTGGGCTGAAGTCGTCAGTACAGTGTGCCATATTTTCAATAGGGTGCCTATTCGACCTATTACGAAGAAAACATCCTATGAGCTTTGGTTTGGAAGAACTCCAAATGTTTTATATTTTAGAGTTTTTGGGTGTCGATGTTTTATCCTTAACACCAAAGACAACTTAGGCAAATTAAATGCCAAAGCTGACGATGTTATTTTTCTTGGCTATGCTGTCAAGAGCAAGGGATATAGAGTGTTCAACAAACACTCATTGATTGTGGAAGAGTCTACAAATGTGACTTTTGATGAAGATAATAGTGCAACAGCTACTCCTGACGATGATGTTGAGCCATCAACTTCTACGCCGATGAATACCACCACTGAAACCAACTCTCTGGAGGGCTTGCCGAAGAAATTCTCTTTCAAGCCATCACATCCAGAAAGTTTGGTAATAGGTGAGGTTTCATGCGGAGTAAGTACTCGATCATTGTTAAGAGACTCCATTGCTAGCACTGCCTTCATTTTACAAATTGTGTCTAAAACTATTTTAGAAGCTTTCAATGATGAGTTTAGGATTTCTGCCATGCAAGAAGAACTCAACCAATTTGAGAGGAACCAGGTCTGGGAACTTGTTCCTAGGCCAGCTAATCACTCGATTATTGGTACGAAATAGGTTTTTCGCAATAAAGTAAATGAAGATGGATCAGTTACAGGCAACAAAGCTCGTCTAGTAGCTTAAGGATACAACCAAGAGGAAGGTATCGACTACGATGAGACGTATGCTCCAGTTGCAAGACTGGAATCCATTTGGATGCTTTGTGCATTTGCTAACTTTCAAAATTTTAAATTTTTTCAAATGGATGTTAAAAGTAATTTTTTGAATGGATTTATTAAGGAGGAAGTTTTTGTAAAATAACCCCCTAGTTTTAAAAATCACAAATTTTCCGACCATGTTTTCAAACTCAAGAAAGCGCTATATGGCCTCAAACAAGCCCCTAGAGCTTGGTATGAACACCTAAGCAATTTTTTGCTAGATAAAGGTTTTTCAAAAGAAAAAATTGACACTATACTGTTTATCAAAAGTTTTCAAAACACTATTCTTTTAGTGAAAATTTATGTAGATGATATCATATTCGGTTCTACTAATGAAAATCTTTGCCAAGATTTTGCTAAGTGTATGCGGAACAAATTTGAGATGAGCATGATGGGGGAGCTCACCTACTTCCTTGGATTGCAAGTTAAACAAACTTCGCAAGGAACTTTCATCAGTCAGTCTAAATATACAAAGGATATGCTGAAGAAGTTTGATCTTGACAACGTCAAACCAATCAGCACCCCTATGCTACTTCGACCAAGCTGGAACCTGATGAAAGCGGCAAACCTGTTGACCAACGTAAATATCGAGGTATGATTGGTAGTTTACTTTATTTAACTGCTAGTCGTCCCGATATCATGTTTAGTGTTTGTCTGTGTGCTCGCTATCAATCTAGTCCTAAGGAATCACACATGTCCGCCGTTAAGCGTATCTTTCGATACATTAAGGGTACTGTCACAGTGGGCTTATGGTATCCCAAATCCACATCCTTTGACCTTATTGGTTATTCGGATGCTGATTTCGTAGGATGCAAAGTCGACCGTAAAAGTACAAACGGCACGTGTCATTTATTAGGCAAGGCTCTAGTCTCTTGGTTTAGCAAGAAACAGAATTCTGTCGCACTATCCACAACAGAAGCTGAATATATTGCAGCTGGTCGTTGTTGTGCACAATTCTATGGATGAAGCAAACCCTTGCAGACTACAACCTTTCTTTTATGCACATTCCTATATTCTATGATAACACTAGTGCCATCAATCTTACTAAGAACCCTATATGTCACTCACGCACGAAACACATTGAAATTCGTCACCACTTTTTGCGTGATCACTAGCAAAATGACACTATAAACTTAGAATTTATTGACACTGATCATCAGCTAGCGGATTTCTTTACAAAACCACTATCCGAAGAGCGTTTCAACTTTCTTTGTTGTGAACTCGGAATTTTGGACGAAGCGGTTATTCATTAAAGTAACCTGCATAAATATCGATTATGTCTCGGTTCTTTATGATGAATTTGCTATGGGTACAAGCCGAAAGGGTCCTTCTGACAACAAGGCGTAAAAGCCTAAGCGATACGGTACACTAGTCCTCAGGACTACTGCTAGCTGGGATCCGGCCCCTGTAGCTACCCCATGACAGCTTTACTATACTGAATTGTGGCATAACTCCTTGTTTATTACATTGTATACTTTTATCTATAACTTGCTCAATTAAAATTTTCGAACTTCATGTTATTCTTTTGATTCAGCTTTCACTCTTTGCAAATCTATACTTGGATTTCTTACTTTTGTATCCTCTTATTTCTATCCTTTCATTATTTTAACTAAACATTGTTTTCAACTCCATTTCTGCCTAATTTCTATTCTGGCCCTAGAATACATAATTCGGGCCGAACTCTGCCTATCCCAGAGTTCGGGCCGAATTCGGTCTGGTCATTCCAGAACCTCGAGCGGGCTTAGCCGCTGATCTGAAATTGATCCAATAATCCAGATTACTTTCGACCATTCGAACCCCTAACATTATAACCGGGTTCTCTCTCTCTCTCTCTTTTCTCCATTGCCACCTTTAAACCTTCTCAAAACTCTTCCTCTTCAAACCCTAATCCTAGTTCTCTCATTCTAGTGCATATTTCTTCTCCAAATTCAAGGAGAGGGTTTTTTGCATCATTCTCTTCCATCCTTTTCATCATTTTGAGGTATAATTTCACTCTTCTCTCCATCTCAATTTCATTATTTGCTTCATTACTCATGGCTCCCAAGTTTTTTAATAGAGGAAAGAGGCTTCGAACCGAGTGTACGTCCTCTTCGAATCATCCTTTTCGCGTTAAACAACCTATTGAACAACCTATTCAACAACCCATTCACCCGTTGTTCAATCCACCTCGTCCTATTGATCCCAACATGTACGATGATCGAATATTTGTGTCACAAGATGCTTCAAACGAATGGTTTAGTGATTTTTGATCACGTCCCGTGTGCACGGGTCATCCTATTAACTTCACCATATTTTCTAAATATGACTCCTTATTCCATGATTTATGTCTTGATGAACTTGTTACTACAAATTCACTTATCTATTTAAACACCATTCAAATGTTTTATTTCAATCTTACTCATGATAATACACGTTTATATTCACGTGTTGTTGGCATTGACATATCATTTGATAATTTTGAATTGGCTGAATACCTTGAAATTCTGGAGCCCAACTTTCTATTCACGTTTATATTCCGATAGGTCTTCCCTTGAAAGATTCAAGAACGATTTGTATACCCCAAACACACGTCCATGCAAGCTTCTTGCCAAATTTCTCAATCCTTACTTCTATGAGCTTCATCGCATTGTCTTCAACACGATTCTACCCAAAGCGGGATCGACTGATGAGGTTATATATTTTGAGATCTCTGCTTTATATCATCTTCATTTCCATGTCCCATTCAATCTTTCATGTACCATGATGGACTGGATGATCAATGCTAGGAAGAAGCTAAGGTCTTTGGTCTATGCTCTCTATCTTCCTATGATTTTTCGTGCTTTTCATGTTTCACTTGATGAGTGCCAATTCCTCCCTGCCCCTGCCATCCTATCTAAGGTACGACAGCTTCAGGCAGCGATTGGTTCACCTGCTGAGTCTGAGCACTCCGATGCTCAGGCTGACGCACCTGCTCTTGGGCAGGATGCGCCCCCTCCTCCTGCTACTCTTGAGTCGATTCAGACTATGCTTCGCGATCGATTCGTATTAGAGAATGATCGCTGGACCCAGCTTGACTACTGTACCACCTTGCAGATGAGTTCCATCAGCAACTCACTGCATGACATTCGGTACTCTATGTCTCGGCATCCTTCCATGCCAGTTCCTATAGAGCAGGATCTTGCTCGCGACGAATACCGTATCGATAACCCTTGGGTCATGTGCTATCTGGATCCGGATGCGGCTTTCGTGGACCCTCGTCGTTCATTCACTGATCCATCTGACGATGCTGGACCTTCACGAGCTCCGTGATGGACGTGGTCTCCTACTTGCTGCTGCTGCTGAGGATCTTATGTTTACTTTATATGCACTATGGCTTTTTAGTTTATGTAGTTCCTTTTGATCGTATTAGACTTATCTATTATCTGTGACTCTTGAGACACTTTATGCAATTTATTATTACTTTGGTGTGCTTACCAGTTTATTTCCTTATACAGTCTCTGGTTGTTTGTGTTTGATAAATGACAAAAGGGGGAGAATTATTTGCTATTCATATCATCATATCATATTATCTATCTGTGCTTTGGAAAAGATTGTATTTATCAGGACAAAAAAAGAAGCAATGTTTACGGAGGAGCTATTGCTAGATATGTACTGATTACGGGGGAGCTATTGCTTTTATAAATGTGTCCAGGTATGAACATTGAATATACAAATATCATTTTGTCAATTATCAATATGGGAGAGATTGTTGACACAAAATTACAGTCAACCAAATATTGATAAAATTGATAATATAATACTTGTCATAATTCAATATGACACATCAAGACTGAAATCAGTACAAGACGAACGTCGGCCCTATCCTGCAGCATACTCAGTTTTTGAGTCTGTATTTTTATTTTTATTGAGTCTAGATAAATGTAAACTGAGTCGCACGAGTAGTTTGGGCCTATTCCTATCTCCAAGCCTTAAACCAAAAGCTCCACCAAAACCAACTAGCCCATTTAGTCCATTAGAACCATTCTGTCTTCTGGAGACAGAGTTCGGGCCGAACTCTGCCTCCACACAGAGTTCGGGCCAAATTCTGTCCCCTAAATTTTAGGACCCTAATTTTTAGGGTTTGTTGTATGCTAGTTGTCCAACGGCCAAAAATTTGAGTACTTGACCCAGAATTCTGGCCGAATTCTGCCTAGCTAGAATCCTATAAATAGGCCTTGAATTCTCACTTTTTCAATCATCCAATCTTCTCTTCTCTTCTCTCAAAAGCCTTATACAAGTCTTACCCTTCTCATCTACTAGCCACATGTTACCTAAGCCTCAAAGTGCCCAGTGCTCTTCAGTTAGGAGTTTGTGCAAGAGTTCAAAAAGTCGCTTGGAAAATTCCAAGCATCGCCACTGCGATCTCTGTAAGAAGTTGACGTGCTCTTCTGAAGAATAGGCACGGGGTTTAACTACTATTTCATAAATAGTGGATTTAATCCTGAGCTAGAGATCTCAGGCCTAGACTAGTCCTCCACGAGGGAAACCAGGTTAAAATTGGCTGTGTTTGCGTTTGCTTTCTCGCTCTTTATAATTTCCACATTTACTCTGATTATTTACTGTTGGTGAAAGAGTTTAATTTTTAATTGGATATTATTGTCATAAACTCTATTCACCCCCCTCTAGAGTTGCCTATTTGTTCTTCAACAAATCTACCCCCTTAGAAAAATTTTGTCCTCGAAATTCAAAAGATACCACAGACATGATTAAGAAAATAAGTTCACAAAAGACTAACTCGAAATGGCAACTAAGTTAGACATGCCATTGAACCGAATCCAGTCATGACTTGGAAGAGTAATTTAACTGGCCACGATCATCAAACATGACTTAAACCAAGGTGGAGACACGATGAGAGTAGAAAGGTGGTCACTATGAAAACTATTTAGTCACTGCCAGAACAAATTTTGAAATTATCAGACATGATCGATAGATGCGAAACTATAATCATCATAAAATATAGGCATGATCAAGATTTTCTAGATATGACCAGAGGTGGGACATGAACGACTTAGCATGACGAAGTCAACGATAAGATGACATGATCGATAATGATCAAAATTTGTTAGGCACGAAGTGAAATAAGGTATAATTAAGATTAAATACAATAATTTCAAACAGGAAGTTGAAATAAAATGATCTATACATGATCAAGATTTTGTAGATAAGCACGTTATGACATGAATTCAATTTGCAACTTAGAGGAGTAAAATCATGAAGGTATGACCACAATTGACAATTTTAGTACAATTAAACCAGAATGATTTAGGAAAATCACATTTAGTTAGGCATGATTAGGATCATAGGTTACACAAGGCACGGTCAAAGTATAAGTATGATTTATTAAAAGAAAACAAATGGCTTATCCATAAAATGCACAAAGAATTTGCCATGATTGATCGAGAGGATGTATAGAGTCTACCAGGAAGATGCTAATGTCAAATCAAGTGAAAGTGCAAATATTTATGATTCAAATCATGTGAAAATGGAATATAGCCGCTATGGTATCCGAGAACATATGGCCATTTGCAGTCACTTTACTTAGAATCCCTACCCCGTCAGTATATATCTGACTGCAGTAGACTTCGACTCCGTGACCCAAATAACAATATGTTACTGAATATTCTGTCAACCTTATCCATTTTCCAACAATCATTGACGAAACGACCCAAGAGATCAAAATATGAAGAATACGACAAAGTCTCAATAATACTCGAAAACCTATGAATGTCTGAAATCACTTCAACCTAGAGTTCATGCATCGCCAGTGCGCTGCTGGCTGCAGTGAAGCCTTAGTATCCGTAGTCCAGATAATGGCTGCAGCGCGCAACTGCCACGCCCCAGTAGATCATTGAATAGTCTTTCAACCTTATCCATGGAAATTTAAAATTCAAGAATTCAAATGAGTTCCAGTAGTCTAAGTCACAATAAAAGGTGAAGTTATCTGTCTGTTAGGATGCAAGGGTTCCACTAGGTGCCAAGATACAACAAAGGATTCAACAATGAGTAGTGGTACTAAAAGGACAAACAAGGTGGTTTTAAATCTCGAACAAGAAGTGGTGTTTCAAATAGTAACCGAAATCTCAAATGGCAAGCAACCCCATATAGGGAACAAAATCTCGAATAGATAACAAAGCCCCAGATGATGAACAAAAATTATAGGATAGAAACAAAATCTCAAAGTAAAAAACAATTCTTGTATCAAAAACAGAGTTCAACAAATCTCGAATAACAACAAAATCCGGAATAGTTCTTGAAGGGAAATCAAAACCTTCAATAGGACACAAGTCTCAAAATAGAAAATCAAATATCAACACAATCGTGAATAAGAATAAAATCTCGAATAGGAAATCTCGGCGAGGAAGTAAGGTATCGAATAGGGAACAAGATCTCGACGAGTCATGAGAAGGAACTGAAGTTTCAAAGTCTGGAAAATCTTGAATATGAGACAAAATCACGAACGAAAGCAAAGTCTCAAAATGAGAAACAAATCTCAAAATCTTGAATGGAATCAAAGTCATGAGTAGAAAAAAGAAAATCAATGGGTGGATAGGAAACAAGCATCGAATTGTAGATATGAATCTCAAATAAAATGAAATCTTCACAACCCTCAAAGAAATCCTCAACAATGTGATGCGTAGGACGAAGCTTAAACAAGGTTTTGAAATGAAATCTCGAGTGGGAATTAAAATCTCAAATAATACGAAGTTTGATGAGGGAACAAAATTTCCAATCATGCCAACACTAGGAAGCAAAATCATGAAATAAGCAAACGGTATCGAATAGTGGATTTCAAATAATTATCGAATTGTGGATCTGAAACAAATTTACCGAATAGGAAACAATATCTCGAAATAAGTTCCGAATATCAACCAAGGTTTCAAAATAGAAAATAAGAATTTTTAAGAAATGATCTAGGTGCTAAGAGGAATTTATAGGGAGACTGGATTATGAATCATGATACATGGTTTTCCCCAACCATGCAAGAGAAATCTTCTACCTTCAGTCTGTCTTCAGTATTCCTCCGGGACTAAAATCTCTTCAACGTCTTCAACTGTCCTGGCGTAGGCTGATCCCTGCGGTAGTGCTCTATGTGGTTGCTGAATCTAGAGAGGCCAGTCCCCTTGCTGTAGTCCTGGTGCTCCTCATGTTCATTCTTGGGCAGTGTGATCAGCGGTCCCCGAGCAATCCTTGACTTGGTGGGCAGGCGATTAACAGAACAAACATAGCTTCAGTCCCTTGTTGCACTCGTCGTAGCGGTGTCCTGAACGATGGTAGAAAGCACAAATGATCGTCGGCTGAATCTGAATCTGGATCTCCTGCTGGACTGAAGTACAGTAGTACTGTCAAGAATATACAGCTTGTGGCGTGCTGGCTGTTGAGATCTGCTCCTGATGATGCGACTGATGATGTGATCGAAGAAACACCGTCTGAGTGCTTGTGATGCTTTGCGGGTCCAGGGTAGTTGATGTCTTCGTTATAAGTCTTCATATCTCTCTTGAGTTTCGACTCTCCGTCTCATTCTTTCGTCTGTGCTACATTCTAGATCTCCTGGCTAGTGGCTCCAATCTTCAGAGGAGTCGGGTCCTCGGGGACTTGGATGATCTTCAGTTGCGACTCGATGTTCTCGATCTGCCCCTCGGTGCAAGATATGCGCTCGGTGTCGAAGAAATCCAAGGATCCGAGAGTCTGAAAATCAAAAGTCCTTCCTGGCTCGGAGGGTGTATCCGCTAGTCTAGCTTGGAAAAGGGATGGCCTGCTCCCTCTGGTGTCTAAGAACTCTTCAAACATCTCTGTCAACTGCGTACTACCCATGGGGATAGTAGGGTGATAGAAGGTAATGGAAGCTCGAAACCCCCAAGTGTAGGTAGATCGATTGTTTGGGTGTCGCATGCCTTTGGACTATCTAAAAAAGAGAAGACTATTAAAATAACCTAGACCTAAAAACAACAAGTGTTTATAGAATATTAATATACCCGATGTACCCAATTTCCTATACTGTGATTCAAGTTTCCCTAGTTTAATCAAGTCTCCCAATAGTACACTAATACCTAGGTACTATTAGGATAGACCTGCATGGGCCACCACTAAAAACATGTCACGACCCGCTTCCGAATAATCGGACACGAGTCGGACACGCCCAGCCTTCGTCGTTAGACACGACGAAGTAAGCTGTACCAAGCTAGGGAAATCTAACCAGATAAATGTACACAATCACAGCATCTACACACGATCCCAGAAAGATCACCATAATCCACAAATCTATATATCATAAATCTACCAGAGACATCAGAAATGAAATATACTATAAACTCTAAACAAGATCTAGGAATAAGGCTAAACGGTCTAAACCTGAAGCCTCTAGCTAAGTCATGTCTCCATCCTGCTCAGCTAATGTCCCGGGCTCTGGCCCATAAGGTAGAATGATATCCTACAAGTATACCTGCAACATATCCAGTCAAGAGCGGAGCAAAGTACAGTTCTAGGTAATGAACAAGAACATGATATGGAAATGAGTATAGGAGTACATGAAAATGAAATACAAGAAATGAACAGAAAAGTACAGAAAATGTAATGTACAGGAAATGTAATGTACAGGAATGAAACTATAATCCTGAAGTACAAGACATGATAAGTGCACCATGTTTGAAATACAACTAGTCCATGTGACCGGATGGGGTGAATACAGGAGCATGTACAGGAGTACATAAATATGGTACATCTTAGGGCTCGCGTGCACGATGCGAGGCCTAAGCTATCTACATGAATATAGTAACCGGGGTTTGGTCACATGGCTAGTGTATTTCCCTACCCGACACAAGTAAGTACAAGAACAGGAATACAGGAGTACAGGGGTACAGGATATCGTGTCATGACGTGTCACAAGAAAGCTACAAGATATGTAAATGTACAAGACCGTAGAAAAGTACTTGCCTTGCTCCGGGTGATCAAGGGTAGGGATAGATCTGTCGATCCACCTGAATATAGGTACAAGTTGGGTCAAGGTTTATGCATAAAGGTATAGTTACCTTAATATTTCTAAATAGTTAGCTAAAATAAATTAATACTAAAACCTTCACTAACCCATTTTCTATCCTTAAATATTCCTATAATTAATACTTGAAATTATTATTATAGGAAACATATATTAGTAAAAGTTGATTTAAATACATACAAATATACAAATATAGATGCAACTGGTTGTATAGAAAATCTATGTACTATTAAAGGACATACCAATTTTAATAATCCCATGGTACTGCTACCACCATCTATGGTAAAACTGTCTGCAAAATTTCCATCTTTAGTAATCCAACCATTTATACATGCTGCATGAAAACGTATATACAAAAGATACCCTACTAAATTTCACTACTGCAAGAAACACTCAACCCAGTTCCTGACCCCAAAACTCAGACACAAAACCAGAATGTATTTCCAGATCAACATCATTCATAGTTCCCCTGTTAAAGTTCAGTCTCAAAATAATGTGAAGGTAGTAAAATGGAATCAACCATTTTACAATTGAATCAACCTTCAGCAATCTGCTTCAAACTTTAAATTCCTTTCCCAAGCAATGCAACCATTCAATCATAACACACAAAGAACATGAACAGCACTACCAGCCACCACAATCTATTCTATAAAACCCTTCATGACCTAGATTGAATCTTAAAGGCCAACTTCACAGAACTTGAAATAGGAAGAACATTCATATAAATTAAATCCCCATCAAAATCCATAAGGAAAATTATAAAAGAATTATATACAAAATGTAAAAATTAAATTAAATTCTTCCAAGGCCCGTCAACTGCTATCTCTTGATCAGTCTTGAACTCGATGTCCCACGAACGGATACAAGCCCGCAGGATACTGCTCCAGACACCCCGTAACGACCACACCAAAATAAAGTGAAAGCAGCAGGTCACAAACTCCACACCAAGACACAACCGATATCGAATACAGCAACTGCTGGACACGAACAGAACTTCCGCCCCTACGACCCGACTCCAACTCTGACCAAGGTGCAGAAGAGATAACATCAACAATCAAGGAAGAGATGGAAGAAATTACCTTGACTGAAGAATCGACTGAAAAATAAGGGTGCGCTCAAAGACTCGGATGCGCAATCTTGAACCCCAATGCTTACTGCATCATTCAACCAAACACAACCGAGCAACACAGGAAAAATTGAAATTAAGTGCAAGTACTGTAAGAATCGTCGAGATCAAGAATTGATACAAAATTGAGTCCGCACTTACCAGTAACCCGATCCCTTACTGATTTCCTGTGCTCGATCTCGAATTATTCTTTCGACGATCAATTATTCATGCTTCATCCCGATCCAAATCGAGCTAGGGATCAATATGGAAAAGAGGGATCAAGACCTCGGTCAATTAATAAGAAAAAACCACAGATTATCTCTGTTCCGAACTGCGGACATCGATCTACGGTTTACAAACAATAGATCAAGAATCGAAGAATTTCTAAGGGATTGGAGAGGAACTCACCTCAAATTCCACTGTTGGGGATACAAACTCCGCCGAAGAAGGCCCGTAGCGTTGTAGTCGTCGGAGAAGTTGTGCCATCACCGGAGATTTCTTGTGCTGCGGCATCGGGAAACAGAACCACAGGGAGTTGTCCGTGCAATCGTCGATGTCGTCGCCTGGCTGTCGTGTTGCCGGAGGAGCACTGATCGCCATCGCTGCTGACATCGTCATCGATGAGACGAATCGCCGGACACAATGTGAAGCCATCATCGTCGTCCCGACTCTGGCAGTCGCCAGCATGGTGAAGCCGTCGTCGTCCCGAAGAGGTGGCTCCACCACAGTGTCGTCGAGTGGTAGCTGCCGGCCATGGTCGGCCTCATCGAAGCTAGGGTTAGAATGAAATTAGGGAGGAAGAGGGATCTGAGGAAAAACTTAACTCTTAGAAGAAAAAGAATGAGAATGAATAATCATTCCTTTCTCTCCTCTCAACTGTATAAAGAAACAGAAGGGGTTTTTGTAAATAATCCCCCCCCCCCACTTAATGGTAAAACTGTAAATGAACCCTCCCCTTTTTGTTAATTACAAGGAATATAAAAAAATCAGTTAGAAAATTTGGGGACCACCCTAATTAGTTGTAACTAACTATGGATTCACAATTTGCCATTAATTCAAACTTCCCTCCAAAAATGATTCATCATTCAAAATTGTTAAAATCAAAATATTATTATAGAAATTTAAATTTCTTAAAATTGGGAAGATGGGGTTACAGATATACATATAGATTTATATATCTAAATATATATAGATATGCCTATAGGTATGTTGTATGCATATTATAGCTAAGTATCAGTGCTGGTTTCTGTATGTGAGTTGAATATTTCTAGTTGTACAGGTTGAGGGATTAGGGGATTGGAATCTGTGATTTATTCTCAGGAGAGAGGATTGAGATATGGGGTTTGAGCTGAAGGTTATGAGATTTAGGATTTTTGACTTGGTTTAGAGAGGGAGAAATGCAGTAGCAGTGAAACACTGCACTACAACAGCAGTGCAGTGAGCAGCAGTGAGCAGCAGTGAGCAAGGCCACTGCCTTGCTTGGCTGCCAGGCTTGGCATTTCCAAGGCCACTGCTGGGCATGGCATGGACTTTAGCAATAGGCTAACATCAAGTGGCACATAGCCACTTGACCAATTGGCCTTAGGCCTTGGCTTGGTTGATTTTGAGTGTGAGTTAGTTTGAGATATGGTTTTGAGTGTTAGAAAATAGGTAGATAAGAGAGTGAGTAGTGTGAAAGTTTGACTTTGAGTTAGAATGTGAGTATGATGTTAGTTTGGTTATGGATTAGAGTAGAGGGTTTACTTCATATATTATAGTGATATATATATAGTGTGATATATATGTATTGAGTTTTGTGTATATATATATGGTAGTATATATATGGTAGTATATATATAGTTGGTGAGTTGGTGTTAAGTTTAGAGTTAGGATTTACATTGTATAAGGGTGGTTGTATATAGTTTGAGTATGTATATATTTTAGATAGTGTCTAAGGCTTGAGTATTAGATATTGTACAGGATTTGGATTTGGCTTTTGAGCCTATTGGTAGGCTTGGTAGGTGAATATCTAAGATATTGGCATGGATGAGGTTTGTATACCTTGGTACACTAAGGTAGTGCCCTAAAATCTAGATATGACCAATATGGACTGGTTGACCTAGTTTGACCTTGTGGACTAGATGGTTGACCAACCCATAGATGTTAGTTGACCAAGTTTGACTCCTAGTTGACCAAAAGTAACTGGTTGACCTAGTTTGACCCAGACAGTTGACGAGTTTTGACTTAGAGTTGACTTTGTCCTATCTTGACTTAGAAATCATGTAGATTGTATTTTATACTTTACTTACCTTAAACTGAATACATCATAACCTGTATTGCCTTAACTAGGATTTTGAGACTCCAGTTCAGACATCTGTTTTTATCAGTCATTCAGGGTACCAGGTGAGTACATTCTCCGATAATATTTCTGTTTTATAATATCGTCTTTGTTTCTATTATTTGGTGTAGATATCCTTGTTCTCTTGACACATTGTTCACATGGATTGGTATTTGTTTGGATCCTGTCATAAGATGTTATTCCTCTTATATATGGTATGCCTTATACAAGTCTTTCTTGTTCCTTGTTCCTTGTTCATTGTATAGACACGATTCCTATAAAGGAGAGCTACTTCACAGAGAATATGTGTCATGACGGATCCACTATATTAGTCAGGGATGGGGTGTTAGCGTAGATATGTGATCAATACCCCACAGTACTAGCATTGTATCATCAATGTATCACTATCGTATCATCACTGTATAGTGTTAATCATACACTCACGTATGATTAGCCAGGCCAAACATTGTATCAAGTTCTAAGGCGATCACATGTTGAAACTAGTGCTAAACTCACATAGATAGCAGTTCCATATTTTCGTACATGATATACACTATTCTCTTACCCTTCTCATTTACAGTTTTGATATACCCTGCCAGGATGCCAGGATGCATGTATGCTCTACTTTACCTAGTATATTCTTTCTATCTACTGCTATATTTTTAATATTGTCTAACTAGAACTGTTATTTGAGATTTTGTACTCGTTTTCGTCCTAATTGGACCTGTTAAAAATATCACAGATGATGAGGAGGAGTGCCCTACCTATTACGGTCCTCATGACGTGGTTGGTATAGAGTTGGAGACCCTAGTGCAGCAGGGGCTAGCTCTAGCAGATAAGACCTTGGTATAGTTTAGCTAATTTTAGTATAGTACTGGACTTTGTCTCCAGATGACTTTGGCTTATTATTATTTGTTAGTTATTTGTTTGGAGATTGTTGACTCAAAGATTTTGGACTTGTATTATTCTATGTTGGATTTTCAGGATGATATTTACAAATCTTGTTGTCTTTATCTTTCAGTATTATCTATCGTCATTCCTAGAGTTTGTGATTGAGTATATTATATTGTCATTGCTTGTCCTCCGTTCGGAGTTGACCATTCTCGACAAGTTTTGATATTATAACTATTAATAGATAGTAGACCTAGACAGCGTTCTATGCCATTTCTGCGGCGTAGGCTGGGACGTTGTTTCACACTTGTCCCCTAACTCTGGGTGCGGGTCGTGACAGATCGTCCTCGCTAAGGCGTGATGTCGTGCAAGCCTAAGTTGTGCTTGTACAAGGCCAAGACCTGAAGCAAGACAAGATAGACAAGATTGACAATGCGCAGCAGAATATATTGCAAATAATTGAAGCAGTAGCGGACATGTTTCAGAATACATGCATTGAACACAATGGTAACAAGAAACAATTCTCTTTATTGATTTCATTTGAACAGATTACAAGCTCTCGATTCTCTCTGATACAATGTGATATTCTCTCAGAACTTTACAGATTACAATAATCCCGTTCCCATACATTACATCCCTTTATATACAAAATCAACTCTTGTAATAGATGTCCATCTCTTGGCATCTCTTCTGATTTCTGGCTCCTGGAGATGAGGCTCGAGCTATCGCCTCAGACTATCCTTCTCGATGCATATTGCACATGCATGCAGACTGATGGTGGGTCAGTATATCAGCATGCTGGTGATTGTGAACAAAGAGCTACATTTGTCTGAAACGATCACTGTTTATTTAGTGAGAAAAAAATTCTTGTGATGTGATCTTGCTACTTTTTACCTATGTACATTTCATGCATACAGAGTCAGTTTACATTTCTTTTAAAAACATCTTTGAAAAGCCACAATTTATTTCATTTCATTTGAAGCATACAAGGGACTATTCAATTCAAGCACGATGACTATTCATTTCATGTGCAATGCGCAGCGTGTTTTATGAACCGTATTATTTTATTAGGGACAACAGCATTAGCATTCTTTTCTTTGATTCAAGATATTCTAAGGGTCAGATTACAAGCATGATTATCACATCTTTTCTTTGATCGGGACATAGTTATTCTTTACGACAGGTTATTCTCTTTAAGCAATTCATGATGAAAAACTTAAGCAACGAATGTATCAATTTTTCAGTGATTCTTACCATAGCCGATGGTCCATCCCTGCACAAGACAAGGATTAGCATAAATATAATATAACCAACACTATTATTCCCTGTTCATCTCTGCATCGTTAGCTCTTAGCAAAACATTCTTGACACATGCAGACTCGATTGGCAGCTGTGACTCTCCGGTTCAGCTCTACACCAACCAACACCTATCTATATGATGGTCTATAAGAAATTCCATGATTAGCCGCTGTGACTCTTTGGTTCAGCTCATCGCTAAGGACTCGGATATCGACTCTCATTTTCACATGGAGGCCCTAATCTCTCCTAGGCCGAGTGGTTCCAAGCGCCCCCAGATTCCACCCGAGAGATAAATTTTACTCGTGCACGAGTTATCCGAGACCAATGCATTCTCTAGCAGTTCTATCAGATAAAACATATTTGTGATCAGATTTGCGATATGTTCTTTTCATGCCTTAACAGATATACGACATGTTCTTTTCATGCCTTTGCAGATGTACGACACGTTCATTTCGTGCCTTTCTTCTTTTCAGATCACATAGCCAACAGCTTATCTCTTTTCTTATCAAGCATGACAATGAGTCATATTCGGAACAAAGATCTATATTAGCATGGCAATATCACGTTTGATTTAACATAGCAAACATTCATTTCTGTTTATCAGGCAACAATCTTTCTTTAGCATACAGACATCAGTTCATTTCTTATTAGCGGGCAACAATTCTTCTTAGCATACAGGTTATCTCTTTTCTTGTTCTTAGTATAGCAGCATGTAGATTCTCTTATAAGCATACTCAATGATTTACCATCTTGTTATTAGCAATAACATTCAATCAAAAACTCAGATTCTTATTA
Source organism: Iris pallida (assembly GCA_029216955.1). Lineage (NCBI taxonomy): Eukaryota > Viridiplantae > Streptophyta > Magnoliopsida > Asparagales > Iridaceae > Iris > Iris pallida. The sequence continues at coordinate 5,203,414 of JANAVB010011197.1, read as the reverse complement.
GGCATAAGCGAATCAGCAAATGAGACTTCGTCCACTCATCCAGATCAATCGTCTTCAATTGCAGAGCCAATAATCCGATCTTTCTGTCTATCAAGTGCCTTCGCGGAGTGGGATACTACAGTTTTTAGGTTCTGCAAAATAAACAGAAGGCAGAAAAGGTTACCACAGGTTGTGACCGAGCACTGATGGGATGCCTCAGACTCGGAACGCACGTTGGCACGGAACGGGCACGGGGGACACGGACACGAACACGCGGGGCGGCGGGAGACGCGCGCACGCACGCGGAAGGAGCCTTACTGTAAGCCCCCTGAATTTCAGGGCTATTTTAAAATTTTCTAAATAAATTATTTTTGATAAGTGTTTTATTATTTAATTGTTTTTGACCATTAATGTACCTTTCCATGACTTTGACTTCTGGAGCGTCAGGGATACCAATCTCTGTAAACTCTCTTCACGAGTTTTGAAGTAGACAAGATTATCTTCGTTTTGATATATCGTGTCCCACTTGAACTCGTTCCCTTGTGCTCTTTTTGTATCGCACAACTTCGGATCAACTTAGACCAATTAATCATTGAATAATTATTCTCACTTTTATCTTTGATCTTCGTTTGCACGTCACCGTGACTTTAATTTAGGAGCACGAGACCAGTCGTTTTCTCAGAACTAACTTCTCATAAATGATCTACTCGAGACGCTCTCCACCCATGACCTTCGTGTCCCACTCAGACACTCTATTTTGTGCTTCATTTTCTTCGCACAATTTTTGGGTCAATTTAGGCCAATTTATTTTCTACCGTAAAACCTGACTTAATTTCCAATTTAATTTTGGGACCCGACATCGACCCAACCTAGCCGACCAAAAGTATGGACGTGGCCCACATGAAGCCTACTACCCATATGACGCTTGTGTCCCATTTATTGGAGTCCCCGTATATTATTTATTTATCCATGATTATAAATTCCTATTTTTAATTCAATTATTGCACCCGGTTCGATTTTGACCCGACCCGACTCGACCGAACCCGAACCCAAGCTCCTTGTTGTCCTCTCGTGACTACCCAAACACCCTACATAAAATTCCCATTTTTTTCTATTTTAAATATCTCTTTTTCTCTCTCTACTTATTTAAATATCTATATTTAAATATCTACCTATTTACTTTAACTTATATATAAATATCTTTTTATCTCTCCTCCCATTAAAACACAAACACACCTTACCCCCTCCATCACAGCACATCAATCCCCCCTCCCCAACCGACTACTCTCTTCCCCCCTCTTAAATATCTCACTCTCTCTCTCTCTATTCTCACACTCTTTCTATATATATATATTAATATATATACACACACCATACATCACTCTCTCTCTCTCAACATAAACACGCACATCACCCCTCCACCTCACAGCAATAGCCCCCCTGTTTTCGGCCCGACTTCATCTCCGATCTCTCATTTTCAAATATCTCCTCTCTCTCTCTCTCTATTCTCACACTCTCTTTACATATATACGCACCCACACATATAACACAACACACACACACAACTCCCCCACTCTACCAGCACACATACACACTCCTCTTACTTGGCCGAAGCCTCTCCCCTTGGTGGTCGAGCATCACCACCACCCTCACCATCCTTCTCCCCTCTCCTCCTTCCTCCTTCTCATCATCTTCATCATACCATCACCATTACCATCATCCTTATCACAACCATCACCAACCCACCACCGCACATCCTCCGCCACCACCACCCGCACAGCCACCCGCCGTGCCCCGGCGATGCGCCGCCGTAGTCGCCGCACCGCGCGGCCGTAGCCACACGCGTGCGCTGCAAACAGCAGCAGCAGCGAGCAGCAGTGGCTCGGCGCCACCTCGTCCGCGCGCGCGCATGGGCGCGTGGTCGTGCGCCACCACGTGGCCGGCCCGCGCCCCCGCAAGCTGCCCACAACCTGGCGAACCTCCGGCGAGCCACCCCGTGGCCAACGCCCGCTTCCCCGACGTGCCGAATAGGCTATTCGTGCGTTTTGAACGGAATCCCGTCGGCGCGCGCGAGTTTGGAACTCAAAATTCGCGTCCCGTCGTAGCAACTTCGTGTGCATTTTCTGGGAGATCCGACCGTTGGATCGGCGAACTCCTTGCTCCGTCGCAATCTCGGTATATCCATCTTCACTTCTGTCAATTTTTGCCCGTTAATTATGTCGTTTGATACCTCAAAACTGGCCACCAAGTTGACGTTTTAAATTAAACTATTTTTGGACAGTTTCGCGGAGCTGACTTCGTCAACTCGTATCTTCGTCGTCGCAGCTCCGGTTGGCGCGTTACCAGTTCCAGTACACAGCTGGTATAACCCTCTTCCTGTCTCCTTTAGGTTTCGTTTCATTTTAAGCACGTTCGGTTGGTCGAATTCGACGCCAAAGTTGGTCGTCCGAATTCTTTAATTTGTACTTGTTAAATTCCATTTTTGAACCCGGGACTCCGGATTTGATTTCTGACACCACCAGTAGACTCGTGGCATCGTTCTGGCATGTTTTCATATAAAATTTGCTTAATTTGGAAAACATGGGCCCTGGCACGCATTTTGGTGCAAAGCGGGTCCCACTTTTTGCGTCAACGGGTCACTTTGAGATCGGCTCATCGGAATCCAATTTCGGATATACCGTTGAGTTCGTATCGTCATTCTGGACTCGTTGACATATAATTTGCTGAGTTTTGAAGACATTTGCTCCGGCACGCATTTCGGTGCAAACCGGATACCAAGTGTCCGCGTCAATGTATCATTTTGAGATCGGCACATCGGAATTCTATTTCGGACATACCGTTGGGTTCGTATCATTATTCTGGATTCGTGGACATATAATTTGCTAGGTTTTGTAGACTTCTATCTCGATACGTTTTTCGGTGCAAAGTGTGTCCAATGGCGGACATCATTTTGACTCAATAAATATTTATGAAGGTTTATAAATTCTAGAAAAATTAGTATAAATTTCTATAATTAACAAGGATCATTTTGGTACTTTATTTTATATATATTTAAGCTTTTTGTCTATCTCTAAAATTGTTGGAACTTAGTGTACAGTTTGATTTAATTATTGAATAATTATGACTTGTAATATTTTGTGTTGTTTTGAGTTATTGTAGTATTGGACCACCCCTTACACTAGTGTAAAGACCATAGGAAATTAGTTTGGATATAGTGGCACTCCATATTGGACTTTTATGCTAGGTTCCCACTTGGCTAGTAACCAGTTAGGAGTCGTGTCACACCACTAGTATAATATTGAACATAGCTTAGAACTGAGTTTGTATATCATTATTGACAGGACACTAGACATCTATATCTTCGTACTAGTATTCTTGCTCTGCTCGAGACAAGTACATCTACAAACTCATTTACTGTCTTTTAATGCTAGAACATGTATTAACCCTGTTAAAATACTGATCCTTGAGGTAGCAAGCTATGTCTTCACATGTTGTAATACTTACAGTACCTGACATGCTTAGGACAGTTCTTATATCTTCACATGTTCCTTACTGGTTCTCAGTACATGTTTTACTATGCTTTATACTACTCGGAGTATTCACATATTTCATACTGTTCCCGGTACCGGCTATGCTTATATTACTCCCAGTATCTCTCACATGTTTTTACTGTTCTCGTATCTCTCACACGATAGAATATGGGTTATGGGGAAACTGATAGTTGAGTACGTGATCATGCCCCCCTACTCGTACGTACGTACCGAGCAAGGTTGACATTTTATGTATACCTTGTCGTAGGCGCACCAGCTGTATTTGTATGTATGTACAACTATCGCTTGTTTTACTTGTACGAAAGTACATTTTAGATACTTGTACCACAGTACATTTTACACCTATTGACGATCACGTACCTGCTCCAGTTTTAAACATTATATATACATCTGTCTATATGACATATGTGTCCATGCCATAATAGGCTATGAGATGCCATGTTCCCTATGTTACTAGGATACTGTGATTCCAGTCATACCATGATTCCAGATATGCCATGTTCCATATGTTACTATGATACTGTGATCCCAGTTGTACCATGAGGCCATGTTCCCAAGTATTTCCTGTTTTATAGACTTATCACATCGTGTTTCTTGTTGTACATCTCTTTCATTATATGTTCAGTACTTTAGTTGTAGAGGTTGTACTTGCTCCCGTCCTGACAGGATAACGTGGTAGGTTCACATTTCAAGGAGGAAATTCTATGTGATTGATATTATGGTACTGCATTGAGGACCTGGCCTTTGCTCCAGTAGAGGCCCCAGTGGGGAACCTTGCTTAGTTATCGTTCTTGTGTTTTGAGACTTAGACTTTGTCTGTACTTATATTTGGATACTGGACTTTGTCTCCAGTTAGATACTTGGAAGTGTATTATTAAGTCTGTGCTTATGTTACCTTCGCTTATAGATGCTGTGTTGTGATAAACTTTAAATATGATATTAGAACTGTTAGCAGCTTAGATCCTTTATTGTCTATTCTTAGAACAGCTTACTATGCTTTAATCAAGCGTAGGCTGGACATGGCTCGACTCGGCCCAACAATTTGGGTAACGGGTCATGACATATTTTTTGGCGGCCCATGCAGGTCCAGACTTAAGTTGTTTGGTTACGTTATTGTACAAAGCATGCCTGCAATTAGTATCTAGGACAACTTGATAACACTAGGGATAAACATTTAGAACACCTAGAGGATTACTAGGATTGCAACATAGGAGAACTCATCACAGCATAGGACCGTTAGCTATAATTAGCCTCTTGTTTGCATTTCAGTGGGTCAATTTAGACCAAGTTTGTACCCTTGGGATGACCCCTGAGGATCTTACTCTAATCTTACCTCGAAATCTGTTTCCACTTATTTCCATTTGCTCTTCCTTAAATTCGTTGTTTCTGATTTTCGTTGTTGACTTTGATCTTGCATCGTGATAAATTTTTGGATTGAATTATGATATATCTTGATAAGGTAAACATCTGCTTTAGTTATGGACTTTAGAATTTATCGCAGCCATATTAGCTGGTATGACAAAAACATAGAGCCTGATTTCGGATATACTATCCTATTCATAGAATTTAGATTTTCTCGCAGCCATACCGGTTGGCGTGGCGAGGATTCTAGATTATATGATTATAGGGTGTATACCATAGTTATGACTCTATCGTTTATTGCATCTAAGCTTACTGGTGTGGCAAGAATTCTGGCAACATGATTTCAGGAAGACGTGTATGGTTATCAGATCATATCTCAACTTGGTTCACTTCATTATGACCGATTGAGCAAGAATAAATTCTTATCATCATTCTTCCCCGTCTTGATTAACTCTGTCCTATCTACATCTACAACTAGGATTACAGGTTCTCTAGGACTCTCCAACAGGATTGCTTTTATGTTATCTTTTGGTCATAATTATTTTTGTGTTCCATCTTTCCTATGACTTGACTAAACTTTTCTTCGTTAACATCTTGGATAATTCTTCTCGTTATAAATCTCGTTGTCTTTGTACCATTCTTGGAGATATTCCAATAAACTTTCCTGTCTTGTTTGACCTTTAACTTGTTTGGACACTATTATGAATTGCTTGACCCAGTCTTAGGCCTTGTTACCTTCTATTTGATAGACGACCGAAATAGCCAAACCTTGTTAACTGATTCTGCAGTGTAACTATAGATGTATTGTGTGATTGTGACAAATACTTTTCCTAGGGATTGGTTAGATTAAGCTTATAAGACAAGTATGGGTGACTGACTGTAGTAGACTTGGAAACCATTAAGAACGATTGTATTGATAGTATGACTTGATGATAGGGTATCTAAGATGGAAAAATGAGATAGTATATTATTTTGACTACAGAATGAGGATCCAAATCATGTATTTACAAATTGAGGATTTAGCATTTGTAGAGTTTTGGTTGGTTACCTCTCGCAAATTGTATGTGATTAGATGGTAGATCGATATGTGGAATGGTATAGAATAAATTAGAATGAGTTATCGTATTGCGTACGAGATCGGAAAGATATCAGTTAAAAAGACAAGGAACAAGACAAAGACATATGTACATTGGTAATTAATAAATTGGGAATTTGAAATCGAGGATTTATATTCAGAGGACTTGTTGAGTAAAAAGAAGAAGGCTCTACGCCAAGGATAAGAATCGAACGTATGATTTCAGGGAAAAACTGTAGGAAAGGATTGACGATAAATGATGCTAAGGAACTGTGGATTGATAGAATATGGATACTTAGGATACGATAAGGAAATCCAGTATTTACAATTGAGGTTGAAAATATGGTTGATGATCAAGCATTGTAGGTTTATAGACATGTCCAGAGAATGACCTATATTTTAGGGTATACGTTAAGGTTCCATGTTAGTATGGAAGATTCTAAAGGATATATGACGTAGTTTATAATAGAAGGACTTTGTTGAACTTGAACCAAAAAGATTGTAAAGAGAAACGGAAGAGATGATTACAAGGGTAGCAGATTGAGTATCGTAGCCAGAGCAGCTACATGTTATAGTTTGACCGGTTGGATGATTTTTAATTTTGAGGACGAAATTCTTGTAAGGTGGGTAGGATGTAAGCCCCCTGAATTTCAGGGCTATTTTAAAATTTTCTAAATAAATTATTTTCGATAAGTGTTTTATTATTTAATTGTTTTTGACCATTAATGTACCTTTCCATGACTTTGACTTCTGGAGCGTCAGGGATACCAATCTCTGTAAACTCTCTTCACGAGTTTTGAAGTAGACAAGATTATCTTCGTTTTGATATATCGTGTCCCATTTGAACTCGTTCCCTTGTGCTCTTTTTGTATCGCGCAACTTCGGGTCAACTTAGACCAATTAATCATTGAATAATTATTCCTGCTTTTATCTTTGATCTTCGTTTGTACGTCACTGTGACTTTTAATTTAGGAGCACGAGACCAGTCGTTTTCTCATAACCAACTTCTCATAAATGATCTACTCGAGACGCTCTCCACCCATGATCTTCGTGTCCCACTCAGACACTCCATTTTGTGCTTCATTTTCTTCGCACAATTTTCGGGTCAATTTAGACCAATTTATTTTCTACCGTAAAATCTGATTTAATTTCCAATTTAATTTTGGGACCCGACATCGACCCAACCTAGCCGACCAAAAGTATGGACGTGGCCCACATGAAGCCTACTACCCACATGACGCTTGTGTCCCATTTATTGGAGTCCCCGTATATTATTTATTTACCCATGATTATAAATTCCTATTTTTAATTCAATTATTGCACCCGGTTCGATTTTGACCCGACCGGCTCGACCGAACCCGAACCCAAGCTCTATGTTGTCCTCTCGTGACTACCCAAACACCCTACATAAAATTCCCATTTTTTCCTATTTTAAATATCCCTTTTTCTCTCTCTACTTATTTAAATATCTATATTTAAATATCTACCTATTTACTTTAACTTATATATAAATATCTTTTTATCTCTCCTTCCATTAAAAACACAAACACACCTCACCCCCTCCATCACAGCACATCAATCCCCCTCCCAACCGACTACTCTCTCCCCCCCTCTCTTAAATATCTCACTCTCTCTCTCTATTCTCACACTCTTTCTATATATATATTAATATATATACACACACCATACATCACTCTCTCTCTCTCTCAACATAAACACACACATCACCCCTCCACCTCACAGCAAGAGCCCCCCATGTTTTTGGACCGACTTCATCTCCTCTCTCTTATTTTCAAATATCTCCTCTCTCTCTCTCTCTCTATTCTCACACTCTCTTTACATATATACACACCCACACATATAACACAACACACACACACACACCTCCCCCACTCTACCAGCACACATAAACTCCTCTCACTTGGCCGAAGCCCCTCCCCTTGGTGGCCGAGCATCACCACCACCCTCACCATCCTTCTCCCCTCTCCTCCTTCCTCCTTCTCATCATCTTCATCATACCATCACCATTACCATCATCCTCATCACAACCATCACCAACCCACCACCGCACACCCTCCGCCACCACCACCCGCACAGCCACCCGCCGTGCCCCGGCGATGCGCCGCCGCAGTCGCGGTACCGCGTCGTCGCAGCCGTGCACGTGCGCTGCAAACAGCAGCAGCAGTGGCTCGGCGCCACCTCGTCCGCGCGCGCGCATAAGCGCGTGGCCGTGCGCCACCACGTGGTCGGCCCGCGCCCCCGCAAGCTCCCTACAACCCGGCGAACCTCCGGCGAGCCACCCCGTGGCCAACGCCCGCTTCCCCGACGTGCCGAATAGGCTATTCGTGCGTTCGGCGCGTGCGAGTTTGGAACTCAAAATTTGCGTCCCGTATTAGCAACTTCGTGTGCATTTTCTGGGAGATCCGACCGTTGGATCGACGAACTCCTTGCTCCGTCGCAATCTCGGTATATCCATCTTCACTCCTGTCAATTTTTGCCCGTTAATTTTGTCGTTTGATACCTCCAAACTGGCCACCAAGTTGACGTTTTAAATTGAACTATTTTTGGACAGTTTCGCGGAGCCGACTTTGTCAGCTCGTATCTTTGTCGTCGCAGCTCCGGTTGGCGCGTTACCAGTTCCTTTGCATAGCTGGTATAACCCTCTTCCTGTCTCCTTTAGGTTTCGTTTTATTTAAAGCTCGTTCGGTTGGTCGAATTCGACGCCAAAGTTGGCCGTCCGAATTCTTTAATTTGCACTTGTTAAATTTCATTTTTGAACCCGGGACTCCGGATTCAATTTCTGACACCACCAGTAGACTCGTGGCGTCGTTCTGGCTTGTTTTTATATAAAATTTGCTTGATTGGGAGAACGTGGGCCCTGGCACGTATTTCGGTGCAAAGCGGGTCCCACTTTTTGCATCAACGGGTCACTTTGAGATCGGCTCATCGGAATCCAATTTCGGATATACCGTTGAGTTCGTATCGTCATTCTGGACTCGTTCATATAATTTGCTGAGTTTTGAAGACATTTGCTCCGGCACGTATTTCGGTACAAACCGGATACCAAGTGTCCGCGTCAACGTATCATTTTGAGATCGGCACATCGGAATTCCATTTCGGACATACCGTTGGGTTCGTATCATCATTTTGGATTCGTGGACATATAATTTGCTAGGTTTTGTAGACTTCTATCCCGACACGTTTTTCGGTGCAAAGTGTGTCCAATGGCGGACATCATTTTGACTCGAAATTACGGTTTTGCTCCTGTGTCTAAATTAGACTTATGGGTTGGCTATCCTAGCTGATTTGACCGTTCTGGACACGTTGGTGATATTTATTTTATCATCCGACAACATCTGTAGATTTTGCTTATGTATTATCCTTAATTTATAATTAATTATTTTTCCAAAAAATTGTTACTTTCTGTTTTTGAATTTTTATATATATTTTAATTGCTGTAAAAATCTGAGAAAATTGTATTTAAATACTATGTTAATTTAGTTAATTTATTATAATTTTTCCAGCATTTATTAAGTGCTTTTGGTATTTTATAAAAATAGGAAAACAGAACTCATTTTCAGTATATTTATGTTTGCTGATTTTTAATAAATATTTATGAAGGTTTATAAATTCTAGAAAAATTAGTATAAATTTCTATAATTAACAAGGATCATTTTGGTACTTTATTTTATATATATTTAAGCTTTTTGTCTATCTCTAAAATTTTTGGAACTTAGTGTACAGTTTGATTTAATTGTTGAATAATTATGACTTGCAATATTTTGTGTTGTTTTGAGTTATTGTAGTATTGGACCACCCCTTACACTAGTGTAAAGACCATAGGAAATTAGTTTGGATATAGTGGTACTCCATATTGGACTTTTATGCTAGGTCCCCACTTGGCTAGTATCTAGTTAGGAGTCGTGTCACACCACTAGTGTAATATTGAACATAGCTTAGAACTGAGTTTGTATATCATTATTAACAGGACACCAGGCATCTATATCTTCGTACTAGTATTCTTGCTTTGCTCGAGGCAAGTACATCTACAAACTCATTTACTGTCTTTTAATGCTAGAACATGTATTAACCCTGTTAAAATACTGATCCTTGAGGTAGCAAGCTATGTCTTCACATGTTGTATTACTTACAGTACCTGACATGCTTAGGACAGTTCTTATATCTTCACATGTTCCTTACTGGTTCTCAGTACATGTTTTACTATGCTTTATACTACTCGAAGTATTCACATATTTCATACTGTTCCCGGTACCGGCCATGCTTATATTACTCCCAGTATCTCTCACATGTTTTTACTGTTCTCGTATCTCTCACATGATAGAATATGGGTTATGGGAAAACTCATAGTTGAGTACGTGATCATGCCCCCCTACTCGTACGTACTTACCGAGCAAGGTTGACATTTTATGTATACCTTGTCGTAGGCGTACCAGCTTTATTTGTACGTGTGTACAACTATCATTTGTTTTACTTGTACGAAAGTACATTTTAGATACTTGTACCACAGTATATTTTACACCTATTGACGATCACGTACCTGCTCCAGTTTTAAACATTACATATACATCTGTCTATATGACATATGTGTCCATGCCATGATAGACTATGAGATGCCATGTTCCCTATGTTACTAGGATACTGTGATTCCAGTCATACCATGATTCCAGATATGCCATGTTCCATATGTTACTATGATACTGTGATCCCAGTTGTACCATGAGGCCATGTTCCCAAGTATTTCCTGTTTTATAGACTTATCACATCGTGTTTCTTGTTGTACATCTCTTTCATTATATGTTCAGTAATTTAGTTGTAGAGGTTGTACTTGCTCCCGTCTTGACAGGATAACGTTGTAGGTTCACATTTCAAGGAGGAAATTCTATGTGATTGATATTATGGTACTGCATTGAGGACCTGGCCTTTGCTCCAGTAGAGGCCCCAGCGGGGAACCTTGCTTAGTTATCTTTCTTGTGTTTTGAGACTTAGACTTTGTTTGTACTTATATTTGGATACTGAACTTTGTCTCCAGTTAGATACTTGGAAGTGTATTACTAAGTTTCTGCTTATGTTACCTTCGCTTATAGATGCTGTGTTGTGATGAACTTTAAATATAATATTAGAACTGTTAGCAGCTTAGATCCTTTATTGTCTATTCTTAGAACAGCTTACTACGCTTTAATCAAGCGTAGGCTGGACATGGCTCGGCCCGGCCCAACAATTTGAGTAAAGGGTCGTAACACGTACGGACTGCCAACGAATGGCAGGCAGGCGTCGACGGGCACGGGCGGGGATAGCCTGGGCGTCCGACGAACAGCGGCGCACTAGCACAGTGGCGACGGGCCGCGGGTACAGCGGTGAGGGCTGCCGCGGGTACAACGGTGGCGGAGGCTGCCACAGTTTTCTGGTGCGGCGGCGGTAAGACGTCGTGGGTGCAGTAGGCTGGAAAGCGACACCGTGCAGCGGCGGGAAGACGTCGCAGGTGCGGTCGGCTGGGATGCGCCACGGGTATGATCGGCCAGGAGGCTACGGGGGTCGACGAACAAAAATCCCCCGATTGGGGTGTCGGGTTGACCGGGATAGCGCGGGAAGCGTCGGGACGGCTTTGGTTTCGGGATCGGAGGAGTGTGGAACGAGAAATGGGGAGTTTGGGAAAGTGGTGAGATGAGAATGCTCTGTGGGGAAGGAGGAGTTTCTGAAAGTATTTCTGTACGTGATTCCTCACATCCGGAGTGGAGGTGTTCACGCGGGGCTCGCGGAAGAGTGGGTACGTGGGTTTGAACGGGTTAAGTCATTGCGTTCGGGTCGGGTTAAAATCTAGTGGGCTTTAAGTCATGGGCTATAATTATAGACTAACAAATAAACATAGGTTTTACAGCCTTCCCTCCTTAGAAAATTTTTTCCTCAAAATTTCAAAGATAAGGGCCGGGGTACAATCATGCCTCAAACCAGTAAGGGTTTTCTTCCTCAACAGCCTCATGCCTAACTAGGCTAACTGTCCCATAGCAAATCTATGTAGGACAATATCTTCATCAATCGATCAGCTATTCTCCAATAACATTCTTCCCTCCTTAGAAACACAGTCACTATCCACAATTATGGATTTCTGCTTTCACTCATGAATTGTCAATCACCGTCATAATCTTAAAAAATTTGTCTTCTCACCTTTTCTTACTAAACACATATAATATTTCCTGTAATATATTTTGTACTTCCTTCAGATTGCTAATATATATCCAAATTTAACTCTATGTCATACCACTATGTGTGTTCCAATCACGTTCTTATACTCCTTATTTGTTCCTGACCAAAATATTATAATTTGGTACACTCCGTCCTGTCTTAATACTCCAGTAACCCAATATCATATTTAAAATCCAATATCACGTTTCAGTACTCCAATTTGTCATGATCCTTGAAATTCTTATCATTCCTTGTTTATCTATTGTACTCATATGTGATTACTCTGTCATTTATTTAGACGTCTATTTTCACCAACATGTATATATCTTGATTCCAAATCCTTATTTACCCATTTGATCCTGAATCCTGAATAAAATTTAATTATCTTGTTTAAACTCGAGGTACAAACAAGAGTATTTCTATCAAAAATTCAAGTCAGGATCTGCCAACCCTGTACATCTTAAGGTCCAAACAAGAAAAGCTGTTGGTGTCTCAAACTGACACACAAGTGGCGCACCTATCTGACTTATGCGCCCATCTTAACAAGTGCCAGTCAGGAGCAACTTCAGCAAGTCATAATGCGCGCCAGCTACAGTCTGCGCCAGCAGCCAACTTGCGCCAGAGGAAGATTCCTAAAGTCAAGAATCCTCTTACTTATGCCAATCAACTCAGCACCTCCTTGTACGGTCAAGGTATAGGACATTTCAAGAACTAGAATCATGTTCCCAATGTCATCAAGGAATACATCCCTCTGACTTCTTCTCGTCCTGTCGTTGTAACCGATCTCCGTGACTTCTTGCACAGAAGTGAAAGATTGTAAGGCCGTCTCATCCACTTGTCGCTCTACAACAAAAACATCACTGCAATCATCACCACGAGCTAGTCATCAAATGTTGTTGCCAGTCGGCTAAGCGGTCTGTCTTCGACTGTTTGAACAATACTCAGACTCCTGAACCAGTGATAGTGGACGAAGATGAATTATTGTAAGCTTCAGTCAACATAACATCCCAAAACACTGGGGGTAGAAAGTGTCCGAGACATAACGCATCCTGTAACCCCAGTCAATAATACTTGGATCGGATCCATGATTTCGTTGAAGGGGTCTACCAACACACCAGATCAAGAAACCGAGATACAATCGGTCAAAGGAATCGTCCTTCTAACCGAGATACAATCGGTAAAGGAATCTTCCTTCTGACCAAGATACAATCGGTCAAAGTAATCTTTCGGTCAAGGAATCTTCCTTCTGACCAAGATACAATCGGTCAAAGTAATCTTCCTGACTTTGACCAAGATTTCCTCAGTCAAAGTAATCCTCCTATCCCTTGTCTTGGGGGTAGTTCCTTGTATGACTTGGATGCCGACAGTGAAAGTTCTGAACGGACCATCTTTTCTACCAATTCCTCTTCAGTGGCCAGAGAAGTGACATCATATGTCACTAATGAGGAATAAGACATATCTAGCTCTAACAGTCAAGAGCAGACAGTTGCTGCCTTGGAGGCCAGTTTGAAGAACATGGCTGAAATGATGACAGGTATGCATGCTGTAATCATGGCACAATGCATGCTGTGATCATGGCACAACACACGATTCCACCAGTTGCGAATCTGATTCTGACCCAAGAACCTATAATGACATCTGCTCCCTTCAACCTTGATCTGGGAGTACAGTCTCCTCATACTGCTTCAGTACCAGTTCAGGCTACCCTAAGTTAGTCTGGGACGAGGGATGGTACTTATCATGTAGTCCCTCCTCCTAATACACCAAATCAGTCCACTGCTCCACAACCAGTAGGAGATGCTAATGAGGCCGTAAAACTTTTGTGTACTCAGTTTGAAGCCTTTAAACAGAAAGATGGTCTACAGAAGCTTGGGATTAAACTAGCTTATCCCATAGAGTGGAGGGAAGTCCAGTTTTTACCCAAATAAAAACCTCCTACCATTATGCTGTTTGATGGCAGTACATCCTCAAGCCAGTACCTCAACCATTTTGAGGTAATGACTAATCAACTTCAGCCAAACGATGCTCTACTCACTGGAGTATTCATTGGATACTTAGCTGGTGCAGCTTACGACTGGTACCGCAGTTTGTCAGACGGTTACATAACCTCCTTTTCTGGATTCAAACAAATATTCCTGGAACGATTTTATGAGGAAACAAATTACATGACTATGTCAGCACTCATCAAAATCAAATAATGGCTTAATGAAACTACTGAACGTTTTATTGAACGATTTTGCCATGAGGCACTCAAAATGCCTCTGGGAACTCCAGATGCTCTGACTATAGACACATGCAAATCAAACTTGTTGCCTATAATTAGCATGTGGACTGGCTCTACACAGTTTCAAGATTGGACTTCTTTCATAGTAAATGCCAAGGCAGCAGAAGAAAGTGCCGACAAGTTCAAACAATTAGACATCAGATGCCTAATCTTGACATAGATGAACATACTACATCCAACGACAGTAGCCGTCAGAATAACCGCAAAGGCAAAGAGACTTTGACTATTAATGTTAACGGCAAAGAAGCTCTAGCCGTCAATATAGGTCAGTCTCAGTCAACACCTACTCTAGCGGCACCACTACAAAGGGCACCCCGTCCTAAAGAAGATACTCCTTCGGCGAAGATGATGTCATGAGAATCTTTGAATGCTTGATTCAGAGAAATAAACTTCAGCTGTCGAACGCAAAGCGGCCAGAGAAAATGGGTAAAACTGATCATCCTAAATATTGTGTGTATCACAGGTTTATTGGACACCCGACTCGAGCATGCTATATGCTTAAAGGAAAAATCCAAGAGATAATCAAATCCAGCGCAATCACTCTTCAACAAGATGAGAAGACTGTAACTGCTAACGTCGTTTCTCTACAGTTTGGCAATTTTTCTGCTCAATTTGTGCAGGATGGAGTCATACCTATCATGAAAGCTACTCTGGAGATTGTCAATCTCTCATGTGCACGAACTGATGGTCATGTACCTTTATCAACCAATAAAGGATAGATTATGTGGATCCATCCTAATTTGGTGGCTGACTTGGAAGCATCTTCTTCATCCACAAAGTCCAAGAAAGCAGCCAAATATAAGTCATGTCATATGACTTCATTAGGTAACACTGTCTTCCACCTTTAACTACTACCTTCACCTCGGTGGCTGATTCTTCTTCTTCTTTGGAGATAACGCTGCCAAAGTTAGAGGTCGATTACCAAACAGCCTTCCATCTATATAGTCAACAATCCCGTGAACTCATGACGAAGATGGAATATAATCTACAAAGGGCTCCCGACCTGAATCATGGAAAAGGATCTCATGTACCTCTTTCTCTATGCCTTTCACACAACCAATCCCGTGTTAGTTTAGATTTCTGGACAGATTCCTCATCTTGTCAAAAAAAGTTGTCCAAAAGCAAGATCTGAACAAAGAGTTGTAATATGGTGTCCTTCGAACCTATATCCGAAGAAGAAGCCATAACTGGTACCAGGTCCGAGAGACTTTACCTGAGAGACTATTTAGAAGGTCAAGAGCGCCCTGCTCCAACTCCGGAGGCTCCTCTAGCATCATCTGCTCCTGCTGTTAATATTTTATCCGCTTTATTACCTCCAGTGGAACCAACTCCTCCCAAAACGATGGCGGGTGACAAAGGAAAATAACATGTCTGCTTCGATAAAGTATTAAAGAAGATTGCACCTCTTGGACTTGAGAAGCCTTATAACTTTAATATATTGGCTCAACTGGCTAATACTCCGGCAAGGTTATCAATCTTTGAACTCCTGCGTCTCTTTAGGAAAACTCAATAAATATTGAATAAAGCTTTGATGCAAGCCGACACATGTCTGACGCTCCTTAAGAAGCCAGACGAGGAGCCTGTGAACTACTTTCATTGTCATAGTATGATGGAGCTGATGCCCAACATCACCTTTACACAAGATGATATAATGTTGGAAGACAATCGACATGACCGGCCTTTCTATTTTATGGGATATGTCGATATAATAAAGGTTAACCGCATCTTGATCGATCATGGGTCTGCACTCAGTATCATGCCAAAGACTCAACTAGATTCTCTGAAGATCCCTGTGCATAATCTTTCTACAACTATCACGATAATCCAGGGATTTAATTCTGGTAGAAGTGAACCCCTGGGGAAGATTCGCTTGGAAGTATAAATCGACAATCTCCGTACAAAGAATACCTTTTATGTGATCGACAATCATGGCTCCTATAATGCCTTGCTAGAAAGACCATTTCTGTATGAGCATAATATTGTGCCATCAACTCTTCATCAATGATTTAAGTATGTGGACATTAATGGAGAGGTCCAAAAAGAGGTGGCTGATCTTAACCACTTTTGGGGTATCGAAGCTTATTGTACTGACTCTAGGATGTACAAAAAGGAGTTTATGAACGTTGTATTGTCCATGGGCACTGAGGAATATCAGAAGGACAATACAGATGATGTCCTTGTGATTCCGATCAAAGGACGTACTTTTTGTCCTTCATCCACTCAGACGTTGACCATTCATGTTTCTTCTCATGCTAAACATCCTGCTGAAAAGATGGAACAGAAAGAGCTCACCTCTTCTGAGCCTCTTATTATTGACCTTCGTCGTAACAAGCCTCCTCCTTCTCCTTCTCCTCATCTGGTTATCAACCTTACCAAACTTTCTACTAAGGCCAAAAACCCTATTGTAAATGATGATGTACAAATCAATAAAGTAGCATCTCCTTTACAGTATACTGATATCTTTTATTATACTCGATTTTACTTAGAAATGCTAGATAACTTCGAATCACTTACAATAGGAGCAATTCAACCTTTCCAAGACAAAGTATTGTTTGAACCAGTGCAAGACTCCTTCTTCTTAGTTTTTTCCAGAAAGAAAGATAAACTTTCTATACTTTTTAGTAAATAAACATAGCAGAAGACTACACCCGAAAGCGAGGAAGAAAATTACGATAATGGGAGGCTCCAACTACGTCGTTATAGTCAACAATCAAAAGATATCATTCAAAAGATGGGCTACAATTTTAAAGCTGGTCTCAATAGCGGTAAGGAAAGACGAACTCCTATTCGTATTCCTGTCCCAAAAGGAAAGTCACTGCAATATTACGGCAAAACAAAGCATGGATTGGGTTATACCTCAGCGAATCCGACCCCAGAAGCCTTCGAATCCAATAAGAGGAGCGATCTAACTCTTTTGATTCTATTTTATGGGATTTTGATACCAGTGTAGGCCACGTCCATCGGGTGACACTATCTTCTAATATGGTGTTTACTGAATTCTCAGAAGACGATGATGATTTTATTGAAGCTTCTGAAGCAGATCCTTGGGCACAAAGGATGGACACTCAATAGGAACTTCGCTTTGAACAACGAGAACCCCCTACTGAAGATCAATTAATTCAGATTAATGTTGGAGAAGAAGTCTCGCCAAGACCTATCTTTATCAGCAAAAGTCTTCCAGAAGCGGATAAAGAAGAATTAATTCAGCTTATTCGAGAATACATTGACGTCTTCGCCTGGAGTTATGAGGATGTGTCAGGACTGGATCCTCATATTTCTATCCATAGGCTAAATATCTTGGCCAATGCAAGGCCGGTCAAACAACAATAGCGTCGATTCTGACTTGATATGATAAGAAACTGAAGTCAAGAAGCTTATCTCTTGTGGTTTTGCCAGAGAATAACAACATCCTGACTGGTTTGCCAATGTTGTCCCAGTTATAAAGAAAATAGGGAAGGTCATAGTCTGTATTGACTTTAGAGATATCAATGATGCTTGTCCCAAGGATGAGTTTTCTCTTCTGATCACTCATGTCATGATCGACAATACTTGCGAATTCAAACGAATATCTTTTATGGATGGATTCTCAAGATACAATTAAATTAAGATGCATCCAGAAGATGAAAAATGTACATCTTTTCGTACCCCTCTAGGAGTCTATTGCAACAATGTCATGCCATTTGGTCTTTAAAATGTTGGTATAACTTATCAGCGGGCTATGAGTACTATCTTTCGTGATCATTTACGGAACACAATTGAATGTTATGTCAATGATATTGCTGTCAAAAGTCATTTAAAGGAAGACCACATCCAAGACTTGAGAACTATCTTCGATCTAATGCACCAACATCAACTCAAGATGAATCCCACCAAGTTATTTCTGGCAGTCTCTAGTGGCAAATTTCTCAGATTCGTTATTACCTCTAAAGGTATACGCGTTGACCCTGAGAAAATCAAAGCTATTCAAGAGATGCGTCCTCCATGCAACCTAAAAGAGCTACGAAGATTTCAGGGACGGCTTGTGTATATCAGGAGATTCATCTCAAATCTCTCTGGACGTTGTAGACCGTTCACTCAACTCATGAAGAAAGGTGTGTCTTTTCTTTGGACTGAAGAATGCCCGTAAGCATTTGAAGACATAAAATGGTACTTTATGAACCCTCTAGTTCTAGTGCCTCCAGTCTCAGGAATACCCTTCCTGATGTATGTTCGAGCAATGGATCATTCATTGGGTGCTTTACTAGCTCAGAAAAACAAAAAAGGTCACGAGCAAGCTATCTATTACCTCAGCCGCACAATGATCGGGGTTGAACATCGATACAGTCCGGTGGAAAAAGAGTGTCTAGCTTTGATGTTCGTTGTTCAAAAAACCAGACATTATATCACAGGCCAGACCATTCATGTTATCTCCAGAGTTAACCCTCTCTTGGTCTTGATGAAGAAGCCCAGTACACTCACTTCTAGACTTGAAATATGGGCCATATTGTTAGCACAATATGATATGGTCTATGTCCCATAAAAGTCTGTTAAGGGTCAAGTCTTAGCTGACTTCCTCGCGACTCATCCAATTTCAGAAACGTCTTAACTCTATAACGAGATTTCGGACAAAACTTTAGAATCCAATATGATTTCAGAAGAAATTCTTATCTGGCGTCTATTCTTTGACGGTGCATCCAGAATCGGACCAAAAGGTGTCATTGTCGCTGGAGTTAGAATCGTCCTTGTATCGCCAGAAGGATTAGCTATTCAAATAGCTTATTCTTTAGATGAGTCGTGTTCCAACAACGTAGCTGAATACAACGCTCTGCTCATTTGTCTCCAATTGGGTAAACAATTAGATATTGAATATCCTGAGTATATAGAGACTCTAAACTGATTGTTAATCAGGTTAGAGACACGAATGACGTTCGGCACCAAGATCTCGTCCCATATCATAAAGCGGCAGTTAAACTAGCGATGTCGTTCAAGGGCTTCTTCATTGAACATGTACGTCGGGCATGCAATACGGAGGCTGATGCGTTGGCTAATCTGGCAACCGTATTAGCAATCTCAGTGAGAAGGCAACAGATGATTGTCATCACTAAGAGAGAGTTCTTTTGCATCGAGAATAACTCAAATATTGAGTTCAGCAATTCAACTAAAATCAATGTCATTAGTGAAGATTGGAGAGCTCCTTTCATCGACTTTGTGGTACATAACATTTTACCTGAAGATCCTAAGGAAGCTACAACAATCCGTAGGCGATCCCTCCGATTTTATTATAATCATATCTCCAAGTCCCTCTATCAGCGAACAGTTGATGGTCTACTCTTACGCTATCTTACGGGAGATGAAGCAAAACAAATACTACTAAAGCTCACGATGGTGTATGTGGAGCACATCAGCCTGGTCCTAAGTTACATAATCGTATCCGATGTGTGGGCTACTACTAGCCCACTATGGTATCAGATGCCATTGAATATGCAAGAAAATATCGAGCCTGTCAAATTCATACAGATTTTATCCATCAACCATTATAGTTCCTTCACCCGACTGCTATATCATGGCCTTTTAAAGCTTGGGGCATGGATTTCATTGGTCCTATCAATCCACCGTCATCTAGAGGACATTGGTTTATATTAGCTATAATTGATTACTTCTCAAAATGGGCGAAAGCCATACCTTTATCTAAAGACAAGACCAGCAACGTTATCAACTTCAACAAACATTATGTGATATACATATTCGACATTCCTCGACGAATCATTCATGATAATGGACCACAATTCATCAGTCAAAAGTTTACTCAATTTTATGATGACAACAGAATCAACAATGTTGCTTCCACAGCCTACAATCATGCAGCTAACGAACTAGCTGAAGCATTCAACAAAACTATCATCAAGCTTCTCAAAAAATTTGTTTCTACCGATAAGAGAAACTTGAGTGAAAATCTTGGAGAATATCTATGGGCTTATCGTACTACTATATGCACTCTAACCGGTTATACACCTTTTCCCTTGGTGTATAGATGCGAAGCTGTCCTACCTTTGAAAATTCAAATCCCTCCTTAAGTATTATAATTGCCAATGAGCTCACAACAGAAAACAATAATCGTCTTCGACTTCAGGAGCTTGAAGCACTTGACAAAAAATGGCTATTAGCTCAACAATATATCGAGCTATATCAGGCTCGCATCTCAAAAGCTTTCAATCGTAAAGTCAAAGTACGAGCATTCCAAAAAGGCAAATTAGTCCTTACCGTCAGATGTCCTATGACTATGACACACATGAGCAAGGAAAAATTTGAAGCAAAATGGGAAGATCCCTATGTTGTAAACAAGGTTTTCTCAAACGGAGCTTATCAACTGGCCGAGATGGATGGCCGAGTCGCTATGATGCCTATCAACGAAAAATTCTTAAAAAAGTACTATATCTGAAAGAAATATAAGATATTCTCTGAATGTTGTACATATACAAAAAATATATTGAGTTATTGTCTTTTATACACTCTTTTGATAAACCCTTAAAATCCCCAACGGAGTATATCCACATCATATCACCTGATCATAAACCCTAACTTTTGGAACCCAGTTGTTTTAAAAGATATCTTATTTTTGAATCCCAGCTGATTCGAAGATAATCAATGGATACATGAATTCACGTCCACATTATCTCTGAATTATATTGTCTACATCAACGACCTATTACGTCCACATTACCTTTGGTAAAGTTGTCTTTTGAAATGACAATATTATGAGTATTATATTCTGTCACGTCACATTACTTTGTACAGATATAATAAGTCTTGTTATTTTCTAAAGAGATATGTCATGTCCGGTACCTCTGAACATACTTCTTATTTTTATCTATTACTTATGTCTATTACAGATATGCAATGAGTAATAGAACTACGAAAAGATCGTTAACTTTTATTGATGATTCTATCAAAAATACATCATATAAAAGATAAGAAAAGGTCAAAGTTGTTGTGAACAATTTTATTAGGGAGGTTGGGTACTGAGATCAGCAATCAGTCTCTTCAGATTCTCAGCTCTCTCTATTTGTTGTCGAGTACCGTCTGCCTGTCCCAGGCTCTGGATCAAATGGTTGCAGCGAGGTAGCTCGGCATTCCAGTTATGCACCTTCAGTTTGGATAAGTGCATCTCGTTACTTTCTCAGGTCATCTAATTGGCTCGCAGCAATTTGATGCATTTCCAATACCTCCTCTTCACGTCGTCGATCCGCTTTGAGTGCTTCTTGGAGCCGAACCATTTTAATTTCTAAATCCTGGAGGCGAGCTTGACATTCAGTAGCTTCTTTCTCTTTCTCTGTAGCTTCAGTCTTATGACGCTCAACAGAAGAAGTTGTCTCGACAATGCGAGATTCCAACTCTGCAGAGTGCTGTGAGAAAGCTACCATAGAAGCTTCAAAATCTACTTTTCGTCTTGCAGCCTCACGAGCCATCGCCTCGCATTCAGCATCTACGAGTTTCTGGATGTTTCCTCTTGTTAGATCTTTATAAGACTTGATGGATTCTTTAAGCTTATTCAAAATATGATCTAAATAGTTAACTATGTCCAGATCATCGATATTGTGGATAGCTCCAATGATGAAGGAGGAAGGGCCCCTTACTGACTCATAAGGTTGGTCATTTTTCATGACCATTTTAACTAGAGGCTTCAGAGAAATGAAGAAAGTGTTAGTATAAGCTTCGACGACAGCTCTGTTCATCGCTGAGATACCCGGAGTAGCCACTTCTGTTTGAATTCTTACTTCTGTAGTAGCTGGAGGAATTACAGACTGTGCACCAGGAGACCCGAGTACTGGTATCATAGAAGAACTCCCCTCTCTAGTTTGGATCCCCATATCCAGGGGAGCTATGGTCAAGCTAAAACTGAATGTGGTCGACGCAACTATTGTAAGCATCCCCACAGGACCCACTGTAATCAAGATACACAGTCATTATACATCATTAGAGAAATTAAGGAAAATAAAAGTCAAAAAATTTACCTAATCCTGGTAATACGTATGGGGTCTCACGGAGCATGTCCAGATCTGAGCGGAGCCTGGCCATGGTAGTTTCAGATACGGCTGCCTGACTACTTCCAGCTTCGGAGCCGCCTGATAGAAAACGGCTACTTCCGACCCCTGATTCTGCTTGTTCATTTGGGGCAATCACTTCTGCATCCTTGACCTCAAAATCTTGGTTGGTAGGGGTTTGAGTCTCCGCAACATCAGTGTTTGGATTTTCATCGATCCCAGCATCTTCAGGAACCATAGTCTGATTTTCATTCATTCTTTCATGATCATAAGAATTGTCATTATTTTTAGGCTCATCAGTTCTTGGACTTGGGAGCCTTTTTTCAACAACGGGGTGATCCTCACCCTCAACAGTGGTATGGCCTTCTTCGGTCGGTAGTTCTGGGTTCAGTGGAACTTCCACTGAAGCTTGCTCTCCTTTACTGGCGTTCGTGGAATCATCTCTGATTGAGACATCGTCGAAGTCGCAACCTTCGAGTTTCTCGATCTTCTTGAGAAAGAGTAGGAGTTTGGGCAGCCGGAGGATCTGCAACCTTGGCATAAGATTCTGTAGGATGCAACTCCATCTCAAGAAGTGTAGTCTCTGGGACTTCGGGAGTTGGAAATGACAGCATTATTCCTGCTGCAGCCAATGCAGTCATAGGAACAGTCAATGTAACCCCACTTTCCTGATATCAAAATATATATTATTTTTCCTTGGTTTGAAATAATAGTTATATAATTATTTACAGAAATTAAAGTTTTTAACTAAATTAGTTTAGTGTGTTGTTATTATATGTTATAGATTATATCTTCTATTTTTTAGCCAGACAAATTATTTGGGCTCTGTTGGTGGCCCAGTCTCATAATCACACATATTGTGTCTATGGGCTGATGGTTAGGAGAGAAGGGAAATTTTCCTCCATACAATTTTTGCTACTCTCCAACCCACCACGTGCTCGCTGGAGAAATTTTTTGAATTTTCAATACACCAAAAATTTCCCTCCTTCTGACCCCTTCCCCAAGTTTTTGCCAACAGCCACACACTATGTATAAGCCATTGCTTCCTCTCTTTTTCATTTGGCTGGATTAACAAATTTCTGGAGACAAAGTTAGCTTCCTTCATCTCTACTTTTTCTCCAAATTCCCTAACCCTAAAATCCAAGAAAGAGGATTGGCCGGCCATGGCGAAGTTAGATCTTGGTTATCTCGGTGGCTAGGCGTGCTCTGTTCTTCGAAGCCTCAGCTGCTCGTTCGTGTCCCAGCAGTGATTCTTTCCTTCGTGCCATCGTGAATTCTTGATTCGGGGTTATTCTCTCCATCATCGAAGAGTGACGTTCCTTCAACGGCAAACCTTCTTCCTCGTCGATCCTCATCACACTCCATCGACGGAGATCAAGGTCGGAGCGAGCTTGGCGATCTGCGATTTTTGGATCATGATCTATACGATTGATGGGTTAATCGCTGAGGATTGTTGGATCGATCAAGAACTCAACAAACTCCGGGTGAGTATTTTAATTTATTTCCATTTCTGTTAGCTTTGGGGAATTTTCCCTGATCCTCGGATCAGTAGAGTTTTGATCGTTCAAACTGTTGTTTGACAGTAAGGACAGTGGTACACGAGTCTTGTTGTGATCTATTTGTTGGGATTTAAGAACGGATTCGATTCTTCTTGATTGTACGTATACTCTTTGAATTCTCTTTTGTTTGTTTCTACAATTTTCTGATCGAATCGAACGAGCACGACTCGATCGTTCTCCTAGGAATTTTGCTCACAAACCACTTGTTTTTATGTATGAACCAGCGCTGACGAGGGGTAAACTTTCGGCAAGCGGCAATTTAGCTTCGCTTTGGTAGCAGCATCATATTCTTGATTGATCAATCCCGACATGTTGGATTTTGATCTTTACTCGAGCCTTGTTCTTGACGCGGATTATTTTTTTCGAACAGAGCTTGTGTTCATAGCAAGTATTATGTCCCAGCATTGTGTTTGTGTCTGCTGAAGGTTCGTGTCCAGTTAGCATTGATTCAGTTGAGTTGTGTCCAGTAGGGATGTCGGGTGCCTCGAGCAGATGGGACACATGTTGTGTTGGAGTCGGTTGTATTGCATTTGCAGAACAGAGGGAGTATAGCCCTTATGTTTAAATTTAGTACAGTAGAGTAGAGTGTTGGGCCTAAGTTATTCTGCTGAGTTTTTTATATATTTTTGTATGAGCATTATATTGATTTAGAATCTGTAGTTGGGCTGGTTGGGTTTGTAACTTGGGTTGGCTAGTACTGTGGTTGATTTCCTCTGGAGATAGTGTTCCTTCCATATTCTATTATTTCCAAGTTGCTAAATTACTGATGGCTTGGGCCATACTTTCAGGTGTATGTACACTTTAATAGAAATTATGTTATGTGGTAAGTTGGCCTATGTATTTTAGACTTTGTTAAACTTGGGGGTTAGGCCATGGTCAAATGGGCGAGGCCTACTGGGACTATGATGGGTTGATTTAACATTAGAGTGGATGGATGTGTTTTAATCAATGGGCTAATGGTGATCTGAATAGGAGCAGTAATTCAGTTATGAATACATTTTGTTATAACTATGATACTTTAGGACTTTTCCTAAATAAGATGTCGTATGATAACTGCCTGAAATTGCATGCTACTGTTATTTGATCAAACTTAAGATTTAGTTCCAATTAATATTGAACAAGCTAATTTTATTCTAAGACAATTACGTTCTAAACAAATTGATAATTTACCTCTTTACCATTATAGATATTTTAAATTACTAAAAGGACTGTAGTTAAGTTTGCTAGTTAAGCTTCTAGCTAAATAAGAGAACTAGGCTAGCATTGTTGGTATTTATCCTAACCAACTTGTACTAAAACCCGGAGGACATCCAACTCTATTCACTATCCTTGATCACCCGGAGAAAGGCAAGTACTTTCTATAGTTTTGTGCATTTACATATCTTGTACTTCTCTTGATGACACGATGTGACACGATATCTTGTACCCTTGTATTTTCTGTTCCTCTACTTACTTGTGTCGGGTGGGGAAATACACTAGCTATGTGACCAAATCACAGTTACCATATTCATGTAGATAGCTTAGGACTCGCATCGTGCACGCGGGTCCTAAGCCGTACCGATATTCATGTACTCCTGTACATGTTTCTGTACTCACCCCAGCCGGTCACATAGGCTAGTTGTACTTATATTGTGCACATGTCATGTCTTGTACTTCAGGTTTATGGTTTACATTCTTGTACTTATTTCCTGTACTTACATTCCTGTACTTTCATGTTCTTTTCTGTACTTTATATTTCATGTTCTCCTGTACTCATTTCCATATCATGATGTTCTTGTTCATTACCTAGAACTGTACTTTGCTTCGCTTCTGACTGGATATGTTGTAGGTTTACTTGCAGAATATTGTTCTATCTTATAGGCCAGAGTCCGAGATCTTAGCTGAACAGGATGGGAGACAAGACTTAGCTAGAGGCTTCAGGTTTAGACTGTTTAGCTTTATTCCTAAATATTGTTTTTAGAGTTCATAGTACATTTCATTCCTGTTGACTCTGGTACCTTTATGTTCTATGGATTTATGGATTATGGTGATCTTTCTAGGAACGCTTTATAGATGCTGTGATTGTGCACATTCATGTTATCTGGTTAGATTTCTCTAGTTTGGTACAGCTTACTTCGTCGTGTCTAACGACGAAGGCTGGGCATGTCCGACTCGTGTCCGATAATTCGGGAGCGGGTCATGACAGTCAACTACATAACCCTATATCCTGGGATCTCCTCTGTAGTGACTAAGGCTGGAGTGTTGATTACTATAGCCTCTGCAGATAAAAAAATATAACCTCAATATATTATTCAAATCATGATTCTACTTTAAAAGTATAGAGATTACCTTTTTGAAGTGGCAAATCTTTCTGCGAGGGTAATGGTGTATCAGGCCGACTCGAAGATTCTCTTGGTCTGGAAGGAGTGGGTGGAGCGTCAATTTTTTGACGATCCTCTTGAGTCACTATCAATTTCCTTCTGATTTTCTGCAACAAAGGTGCCACAGGTTCTTCTTCAATCTCATCAAGGTTGTATTGCATAATAGAAACCCTGGTCACCTCTTCTTGGACAGCTCGGTTGCCTCTTGGAACTGAAGAAGGAGTTGCCTCTCCTCCTCCTGGGGATGCCCCGATATGTATTTGTTTTGACTGAGACCACGTTGTCCTGGTGGTGGGCTGCTCAGTAATGGCCAACGTGGTCTTCCTCTTTTTCTTCCCTACAACCTTAGGAGAAGAAGGGAGATCACCAGGGTGTGAAGTAGCATATGACTCTCCAGTTTTTCTTTTCTTTCCAAGTCCCATTGCAAGGGACTTCTACTTCCGTATCTTCAGTGACACATCTAGTGGATCGTTGACTTTGTCACAGAAGCCTACGAGAGAGGCTTCTAGAGGTTCGTCAGCGAGTTCGTGATTCTTTTCATCTCTGAAGATTGTGCAGTGCGAACTCCAGCTCTCGAACGTTTATCACTGGCAAAATTGTCAGCCAGGTGTGAGCTTTCGGTAAAGGTGTCGGTTGAAGTATAAAAATTTGCGTATGTATATAACATACGCGGGCCTATCTGGGAGATACTGGGCATCGAGAATGTAGCCTTGGTGCCTCTAGCATTGTAATATCTCCGAGCCCTGGCACCATCTATTAGGTAACCCATAGCCTGTAAACAGGTGGTAGCATTATCCACGTGCAGTGGATCATAGCCGAACTGTCGAGCAAATTGTCTTAGTAAGTACGATTCCAGAAAGCACTCGCCCTCAAACCGGTACACTAGATGTGATGGACGGATCATCTTCAACCATATGAACTCAGCTGAAGATAGACGGAGAGATGCTGCTTCTAGATCAATGAGTTGTGGAGGGAGATTCTCATATCCTGGAGGAGGAGGAACGTATTGAAATCTCCATCAAGACCCTCGGTTCAAAGCTCTTCGGCATTCTGACAGTGGGTTTATATTCCATCGAGCATTGGAATAACGCCTGATAAAATTGCCTCCGACTTCACCCATATCGGGGTCCATTAAGCCAGGGTAGTACAATTGCAACCACCCAAATAGATATATATACGAAATTTCGGTATGAGGGAAGTTGTCCCGAGAATTCTTATCATATACCATGGTGTTAACAAAAAATGCAAGCCTACATTCAAGCGGCAGGTCATCGCCGAGAAAAGATCCATCTTGTAGCAGAATACTGGACGTACTGCGGCGAATAGCACACCTCGATGGAATCGGTCGACGGCACTGGCTCCGGGTATCACAAACCGCCGTAGCCATAAATAGAGGAAACCTGCCAGCTGGGCTTCTCGAGACATGGGTCTATAACCATGTCTAAGATAAATTTCGATTGGGGCACCAGCAGTGAATGAGTATCAATCTACATCCAGGATGTGATCGTAATACTTAGATTTTTCTATCAATTTTTCTACATCACTGCGGCTGAGCAGTTTAAAGAAACAAGGATCGCAACTTGACTCTCGACGATCTTCTCTTCATGAGCATGCCCCAAAAATATGTATGGCAGCCATTTGGTGGTGTAGCAAGTCCCTTTGGAAGCACACTTGTAGTAAAGGGAACAAATCATATAGTGGCATAACAACTCTTCAAACACAGCCACCATCCGAGGGTTCTCTGCTGATAAGGTATCCAGTTCCTCGTTTGTAGGCACATATTCTTCATATGGGTTTTCACCCATTGGCAAATATAAAAGATACTTTATTTCATGAAGTGTGAAGTCGATTTCTCCATGAGGAATCATGAAGCAACCGGTCTTCTCGTTGTATCTTTCAACTAAAGCCAAAAATATATGAGCATTCGGACGAAAGTCGGGAGCAGTAGTCCAGATCGGTTTATAGAGCTCTAGTTCGAGGCGTTTATCCTTAAAATGATCCAAAACCCAAACCACTACGTTGTTCCAGCGTTTCATGTCAGGGTTCACTAAGCCTGTTAAGCGCATAGTTTGATCTGGGTATCTTCCCTCAGCCTTCGTAAACATGTTCGCAAAAATAGGTACCCTGACGGGAAGCAGCATTGATGAATCTTCAGGAGGTATACAGCTTGGTCTCAAACCTCTCAGATAGGAACTGTACCTCTCCGAAGTGCTGTAGAAAAAATCCTTGTTCTGCGGACCCAATCTGTAGCATATCTTCCCAACTCTAGCGTATTAAATCGGGGTCAGATCCTACGCCATACGTCAGGGATAACTGGAAAATGCATATCAAGACAGGGACAGGTGTCTCGACATTTCTGTGAGGTACTTGATTTTGTCCCCGCATTGATAAATCTATCTTCTCTCTTCGCTTTGGGCTGAAACGTCTTCTTGATCGCCTCTCCAAACAAGAAAGCTAGCTTCTTATGAACGATATTGTCCAGACTTTCCAAAGGTTCACCATTCATCAAGCATAACAAGGTGGGGTTCACTTGAGCTGCGAGCATAGCCCTTCGGGACTCAGGAAGATCATATTGAGGATACTGTATGTGGGATAAGTCTTCTCGGTATTCAGACACGTTGAAGGCGGAAGCATATCTTTCAGCATCATGGTCTTCTCTGAGATCGACTGCAAAAAAGGGAGAGTAAAAGGTCAATTATAAAGTCTATACAACTGTATCTAAATTTAAAGCAGGGTGCACGAGGTCATAGGTTGCACGAGCATCTAAAAAATATAATCTAGGTTGCGCACAATTCTATGTTGCGCAATCCTACAGAGTGCGCCTAGTGTCAGCTCAAGATTATTATGAACTCAAGTTCTGTATTGCACAAGTCATCAAGTTGCGCCTAGTGCAAACCGAAGTGCGCATGTTTGAAGTGCGCATTCGCGCAAGTTCAGAAGGCACAAGTTCAAAACTTGCACAATACAGTTCGTAAAAATAAAACAGTGTATTTTGACGCAGCCAACACTCTAAAAAGAGGAGGCGCGAGTAATGAAGTGCGTGCCTACACTCTAAAAAGAGGAGGTGTATGTTACAGAGTGCGCAGATCAATCAGAGCTCTAAAAAGAGATGATCGACTCTGGCATAGTAGATTTTTTGTTCACTGGCGCCTAAGTGATTGTTGATTTGTTCTATGAAGATCACCTTCGAGAGGTAGGTTGGCTTGTTCAGCTCTCGATGATGGAGGCACATAGCAAGGCGCCCTCGGCGGTGATGTACGCGATGAAGGCCCAGCAATGGCCTTTCTCTTGTCGGCGGTGGACTTCCTTGGTGCCATTGACGATCGTCGAAGGAGCTTCGGGAGTTAGGAGGAAGAAGATGAAGGGTTTGAGGAAAATAACTTTCAGTAAAAAAGTTAAAATTCCTCTTTGAACGGCTATTTATAGCCTAAAGGGAATTTTGAAACTATTGTGCAACTTGCACTTAAAAAGCGGAGTCGGTTAAACATTGACTGGTACAACTCGTATCAAAATTTTCTAATTCAAAGTATTTCAAAATTTAAAATCTTTCAAACTTTAAAAACTTTGAAGGGGGTTTTGTAGAAGCCTAAAAATCAATGAGCGCCCCTCTCAACAAGGAGCCAGCATCAAGTGGCGCCAGATCACTAGGTTGCGCCAGTATCAGGTTGCGCCTAAGCCAGGGTGTGCGAGCTCCACGTGGCAAGCTTCCTCGAGAAACTGTAACAGCTACCATCATTACTGACATCTCGTCAGTCGAAGAAAATCCATTCGAATCCTGCACAACGCGGCGCTCGAGGAGATTTTGTCAGCATACAATTAATGCTGATAGCTAGCTCGTGCAAGTTATCAAGAAGCACGAGGATCAATCATCATAGCACAGAAGACCCAGTCAAAGGCACCAAACGTCAAGTTGGGCACTCGTGCCACCTAGCGTGTTGACGCCACCCGATCAACTTTTGTTCAGAAGTAGGTTGACGTAGCGCGCATGCCACTAATTTCGAAGAACGTGTCCACTACACTGCCCACGACCATGCGTATTACACTCACAGAATGCCACGTGTCCCAAGCAGTTCAAGTAACCGTTTGCACAACTGGATAGAAGGCGCGCAACTAAGAAAACAGTTTTTTCAGAACTCTATAAATGGAGTTTCAAATCAATTCTAAAGCATTACTAATGATCATAATCTCCTGCTAAAGTGCTGTTGTATTCTCCAGAGACTTGAGTCTTCAATATCACATCGTCCAATGGATAAAGTGATCGTCTTCTGATCAAATTCCTATAGTTGTACTTCTCCAGAAATTATTGTACTCTTATACTTTCTTTCTTTCTTAGTTTATAAAATTCAAACTTTGTTTTTGCAAATATTCTAGTAGTTTTTAGAGTCTATTTTCCTAGAGTCATTCCTAGACCTAGGTCAGATTGTAGGACTGCATGCTGGTGTAGACTAAGTTAACTAGACCAATTTACAGAACTGAACTGCATGGGCCACCACTAAAAACAAGTCACGACCTGATCCCAATATGCTAGGTCCAGTCAGATTTTGTCCAGCCTGCACCGTTGTGAGACAAAGGTAGTTAGCTGATCAAGCGGTTGAACACAAACAGATAATATCTAAAGCGGGAAAGAGATAACATTTTATTGAATCTGAAATGTAATCTGAATAAAAATAACACAAAACAAAGCAGGCAACCATTCTGTTACTACAACAGTTCTTATTACAACTGGAAAGGAAATAAACTAAACCGATAACACAACTAATAATCTGGGGCTCCCTGGTCAGGTTCAGCTATATCGTCAGGACTCGGACCAGGTCCGTAGAAAGAACTAAAAGCAAGATCTTTATCGTCGCAGTCACCTAAAAATGTTGGTCTCCAGTCAGGAGGGGAGCAAGAACATATATCCATATCTAACATTCTAAATAATAATAAATGATGCAAAACAGTTTAAAAGAATTATATAATTTTCTGGATAATAATAAAAGAGACAGCAGGCAATAAATCTCAGAAGCTACAATGATGCAATCTACAATAAGTCAATAGTGTTTTTGAGTATATAACAGATATGTGACCGGCTGGTAGAGTCAATGTGTATACTAGCATTTTGGCCAAATGATAGTATACGGTACGTCTCAACCCCCTGTGCGGTAGGGTATAGCACGAGAGAGACAATATTCGGTAACAATTGTAGGTCCTAAAAATCAAGTTGCACCCGTCAAAGAAGGCAAAGAAAATCAAATTGTGCACCCTTCAAAATGAATTACGCAGGAGATAGATTGCGCAACACCTCAACTGTGCAGGCTGAACTGCGCACTCATCCAAGTGCGCAAGCTGACGTGGCCTCGTCATCATTATCTGACAGAGAATCAGATCTTCTAACAGCTGACAGCCCGAAGAACGAGGAAACTGTTCATTTATCGTACAGCACAGCGCTCGAGGATAACTGTACATGCAGCACAATCTGCCAGACTCTCTGCAGCGCGGTCCATCCCAACATAATCTGAAGCCAGCGCAGTTCATGTGGCGCACTCCATCAAGACAACTGACAATTTATACGTGGCCTACATGCCATCAATTTCTAACCATGTGGTAACCGTCTGTACACGACCAAGCGTATTTCAATCAAACAATGCCACGCGTCATATACAGGTGGTCCACGATCGAGTAACTGTCAGCACAGTTCCATGCTTGCACAGTCCAATGTCTGCGCAATCCATCCTGCGTAATTCAGAATAACTAAAAGTTAGTTATTTCCAGAACTCTATAAATAGAGATTCAAGTCTTCATTATCAGACACACATTCAAGTCATCACCAGAGATCAGGAGTTCTTGCCAAAGTGCTGCTGCATTCTTCAGAGGCTATCGTCTTCAAAGTTCACATCGTCCAAGGGATAAAGCGATCGTCATTCAGATCGGATTCCTATAGTTGTACTTTCCCAGAATTCTTGTAATCTTCTTACAAAGTTTATGAAATAAAGATCAACTTTTGTTTTTGCAAACAAAATGGCGACTCTGCTAGGGACGACTTTCTCCTCCGACGAAGAAGTGACAACTCAATGTGACGTTGCGTCTATCGGAAAGACGCAGAAGACGCTGGTTGTAAAGGTCAACCAGACGGCCTACGAGGCGATGATCAACTCCGGGACCACCCCTCGTACTGCAACAACTTCTGCCACGAGCAAAGTTCACCCAGTGTGGGTCCCCAAGACTGTTGCGCAGTCTACTGCCTCTGCTGCTCAGCCTGTTGCGCAGTCTGCTATTTCTGCGGCCAAGACTATTACGCAGTCTGCTGCTACTGCCCATGCGCAGTATGCTGCTCCCCTTGCCAGTACACAACCTACTTCCTATGCTGCTCTGTCAAAGTACAAGACTCCTCTTCCCCTGGCGCAGTTGGCTACAACTCTGCCTGTGCAGTCCACCACTCCAGCAACCAGAGTGTAACTCAAGCACTTTGGCAACAAGACTCCTGCTCCGCAAGCTGCTGTGACTGTGGCCAGAAGACTTTCTGTCAAAGATCCTCATGCGCAACCTGCCAGTACGCCAACAACCACTCCAACCCCTGCGTAAACTGTGCCAGCGCAGTCTAAGAGGGACAGCCCTTTGGCTAATCTCTCTTCTTCTCACAGCAAGGGGAAAAATTCTGCTCCTCTTCCCAAGCACCCTGTTGCTCCAGCGCAATCCACTGGGGGTAGTCTGTTGACTATTTCTCCTCTTTCCCAGAATAAAAGAAAAGGCCCGTTGGTCTTTTCTCTAACTTTCTCGTCCCACGACTTGGAAGACAACAAAGGAAAACGCTCTTTAGCTAACCCTTCTTCACAAAACAAAGGAAAAGGTCCGTTGGTCTTTTCTCAGTCTTCCTCGGTTTTTACCGTAGAAGATCAATCTGAACGTACCTTGGCACCAGTCAGTACAAGAACTCTCTCTAACAAAAGTTCTTCTTCCCTCCTTGCCAAAGGGAAATGTAGTGATCAAAGAGGTATTCTGCCTACTCCGGTAGCAGAATTCCAAGATCTTCCAACTTTCAAGATATTCCGTTCAAAACAGGGAAAATTGCTGGTGTCTCAGACAGAAACCCCTGGGGGTGAATTTGCTGATCTAAGAACTTATCTCAATAGACCAACTTCGGCGAAACGCAAACAGCCAATGCCGAAGACCAACCAGCATCAGAGGCAAACTTCCAGGATCAAAAATCCTGACACCTATGCTAATGAAATGAGTACTTCCCTGTACACTCATGGGACAAAACATTTGAAGAACCGGAACCATGTTCCGAATGTTGTCAAAGAACATATCCCTCGAACTTCTTCTTGTCCCGTCATCGTTCCTGGTCTCCGAGAACACCTTAAACAAAAATAGGACAACATCTCAACTCCTCCAGTTCAACCACTTGGACACCATTGTAACCACAAGGTTGTCATCAAGTGTTGTTGTCAGACAACAAAACAATCTGTCTTTGATCGTCTGAACTTTACAAACTCTGAACCTATGTCAGAAGATGAAGACGAAGTTTTGTACGCTTCCGTCAACATGACTTCCAGAGACACTGGGGGTAGGAAGTGCTCCAAGCATGGCAAGCCTCGCAAGCCAAGCCAGCGGTATTTGGATCTACTCCAAGAAACTTCTGAAGGAGTATTTCGACATATCCGATCCGGAAGCCGAGATGTAATCGGTCAAAGGAATCTTCAAGATCCTTCCGTTTATCTTTCTCTTTCTCACTCAGGAGATGATTCTTTCTCCGACTATGATGTATACAGTGAAAGTTCGGAACAGACAGTGTCTTCTACTGTACCTAAAGAAGTAACAGCTTATGTTGTCACTGAAGACCCAGATGCTTCCAGTTCGACTAGTCAAGAACAAAGGATAGCTGCGCTAGAAGACAAACTGAAGACCATGGCCGAAATGGTTGCAAGTATGCATTCTATCATCGTGGCCCAATATACAGTACCACCGACTGTACCTGCTATAAATCCTGAGATCATAGCATCGTCGGTGCCTGTCAATACAGGGTTGGGGGTAGCGTCTCCTCAAATACCTCATGTACAAATTCAACCTACACCCAGTCAGTCAGGTGCTGGAGGTAGTGCTTACCACGCTGTTTCTCCCCCTAACACTCTGATTCAGCCTGCTCTTTCTACATCATTGGAGGATGCTAATAAAGCTGTCAAACTCTTGTGCACTTCATTCGAGGCCTTCAAAGAGAAGGACAATTTGCAGAGTTGGGGAACAAACAACCCTACCCAGTTGAATGAAAGGAAGTCCCATTTCCTCCAAAGTATAAATTCCCAACAATCTCGATGTTTGATGACAGCACTTCTCCTAGTCAGTTTATTAACCACTTTGAGGTAATGACTGTCCAACTTCAGCCAAATGACGCTCTTCTTACCAGGGTATTCGTCGGCTGTTTAGCCGGTGTCGTATACGATTGGTACAGAAGCCTGTCCGATGGCTGTATCACTTTCTTCTTAGGTCTAAAACAAATCTTCTTGGAACGATTCTATGAAGGGATCAACGACATGACCATGTCAGCCCTTAATAAAATCAAACAAAGACACAATGAAACCGCTGAGAGTTTCATTGAAAGGTTCCGCCGAGAAGCTTTAAAAATGCCTCCTGAAACTTCGGCCGCTGTGACTATAGACACCTGCAAGGCAAATCTTTTGCCTATCATCAGCATGTGGACGGGGTCAACTCAGTTCCAAGACTGGCCATCCTTCATTGTCAATGCTAAAGCAGCTGAAGTTAGTGCTGACAAATTCAAGCAGCTAGGGGTACACATGTCTAACCCTGACCGGGATGAACACCAGACATCGAGTGGTGGTAATCGCCAGAACAACCGCAAGGTAAAAGAGACTTTGAATATCAACTTGAAGAACAAAGAATCTCTAGTGGTCAACGTAGCTCCACCTGCGTCTACTTCTACTCCTTCAGCACCTCCACCAAGGGAACCTCGCCCGAAAGTAGAGTACTTCTTTGACGAGAATGACACCGTTAGCATCTTTGATTGCTTGATCAAAAGCAATAAGCTCCAACTTCCAGACCCGAAGAAGCCTGATGAGGTCGGTAAGACTGATCATCCTAAGTACTGTGTCTATCACAGATTCATTGGGCATCCCACTCGAGCATGTTATGTACTCAAAGACAAGATTCAGGAGCTAGTCAACGCTGGTGTTATCACTCTGCAGCAAGACGAGAAGACTGTCACCGCAAACATGGTCTCAGTTCAATTCGGTGACTTTCCTCCGCAGATGGAACAGCATGGTGTCATCCCTATCCCCAAAGCTACTCTTGAGATCGAGAATCTCCCTCCTCCACAAAGTGAAGGTCTCGTCCCCTTGTCTCTTGACAATGGCGAGATTATGTGGATTCACCCTGATCTTGCTTCGGAATTCGAAGTTTCCTCTTCCTCCAAGAAGAAAGAACGTTCTAAGGGCAAAACAAAAATCTGCAATATGGTGTCTTTTGACCCCATAGTTGACGAGGAAATCTTGCTGGGCACCAGATCAGGAAAAGCCTATCTAAAGGATTATCACGAAGCTCAGGAGAATCCTGCTTCTTCTTCTGAGTCCGCTCCAGTACAACCTGCTTCCACTGAGGACATCCCTTCTGCCTCCTCACTGGTTGTAGAGTCCACTCTTCCTAAGCCGATAGTCGCTGACAAAGGCAAACAACAAGTCCGCTTCGACAAACCTTTAAAAAGTCATCTCCTTTTGGACTTGAAAAGCCTTACAACTTTGATATCTTGGCTCAATTAGCCAATACACCGGCCCGACTGTCAATTTTTGAGCTCTTGCGCCTCTCCAAAGAGACTCGAGAAACTCTGAGTAAAGCTCTCATGCAGGCAGAAACCTGTCTAGCCCTTCTAAAGAAGCCGAGGGCAGAGCCAGTCTCTTACCTCCATTGTCATAGTGTGTTGGAGTTAATTCCAAATATTACCTTCACACAGGATAACATGCTAATGGAAGACAATAGGCACGACCGTCCTCTATACTATACAGGATATGTCGACTCGATGAAAGTCGATCGTATTCTGATAGATCCAGGGTCTGCTCTCAGTATCATGTCGAAGACAATATTAGATGCATTGAAGATCCCAGTGCATAGTCTTTCCAGTACAATCACCACCATCCTGGGGTTCAACCAAGGAAGAAGTGAACCTCTGGGCAAGATTCGCCTAAAACTCCAAATAGGCAATCTCCGCACAAAGGTGACCTTCTACATCATTGACAACCATGGTTGTTCTTACAATGCTCTGTTGGGGAGACCATTCCTGCATGAACATAACATTGTTCCTTCGACTCTCCATCAATATTTCAAATATGTCGATGACAATAGAGAAGTTCAAAAGGAGGTTGCTGATCTCTATCCGTTCAAAGGTATCGAAGCATACTGCAATGATGCTCGTATGTACAAGGATGAGTTCATGAAAGTAGTACTGTCTCTTGACACTGAAGAAGAACAAAAAGCAGTGCCCAATGACACTCTCATCATACCTGTCAAAGGGCGTGTTTCTCGTCCTCAATCCTCTAAACCACTGGCTATTCACATGCCAGTCCAGAAGCAGCCAACTGATGATGGTCAGGATCAAAGGGAGCTCACTTTTTCTGAGCCACTTGTTATCGACTTACGTCGTAACAAGGAAAAAAGGTAGCTCACCTCTTCTGAGCTACTTGTTATTGATTTATCTCATAACAAGGATAAAAGGGAGCTCACCTCCTCTGAGCCGCTTGTTATTGACCTCCGTCATAACAAGGCTAATCCTCTTCTACGTTCTTCTTCTCTCCCTCTTGTAATCAATCTGACCAAGCCTGCTAAGGCTAAAGGTCCTGTTGTAAATACAGATGTACAAATCAATAAAAAAGCATCTACTTTCCAGTATACTGATGTCATTTATCATGCTAAGTGCTATTTGGATATGTTAGAATAGCTTTCAGTCATTTATAATGGGAGTTGTACAGTCTCTTCAAACAGAAGTCTTACTCGAACACCCAGATGATTCTTACTTTGTTGTCCCTTCTCGAAAGAAAGGCGAGAGTCTGATACTTTTTAGTAAAGGACCAGAACAATAATTTAGCTATACGGATGATAGCAAAAGTAATGATACAGGGCATCTTCAACTTCGTCGTTACAGTCAACAATCAAAAGACATCATTCGGAAGATGGGTTATGACTTTAAGAATGGCCTCAACTACGGTAAAGGTAGAAGAACTCCTATCTGTACGGCCGTTCCGAAAGGAAAATTGGAGATGTACTACAGCAGGACTAAAAGAGGTCTCGGATATGCTTTACCTTCGGTATTATCCCCAGCAGCCTCTGAATCCGATAGCGAAGAGCGCTCTAACTCTTCTGATTCCAGATCATGGGATTCTGACACAAGCAACGGTCAAGTTCATCGATTGATCGTATCTTCTAACATGGTCTTTGTCGAACTTCTAGAAGGCTATGACGAGGATGTTGAAGAAAATCTTGAAATAGATCCTTGGGCTCAACGAATGGATACCCAATGGGAACTCCGATTCGAACAAAGGGAACCTCCTACCGAAGATCAATTAGTTTAAATTGATGTAGGAAAGAGCGGGTCACCTCGTCCAATTTTCATCAGCAAGAACCTCCCAGAGGCAGATAAGCAAGAATTAATTCTTCTTATTCAAGAATACATTGACGTCTTTGCTTGGAGCTATGAAGACATGCCAGGTCTAGATCCCAAAGTTGCTACTCATAAATTGAATATCCTACCTAATGCAAAACCGGTCAAACAGCAACAACGGTATTTCAAACCAGAAATGATGGACGTAATTGATGATGAAGTCAAGAAGCTCATCGCTTGTGGCTTTATCTGAGAAGAACAACATCCTGATTGGGTAGCCAATGTTGTCCCAGTTCTAAAGAAAACCGAAAAAGTTCGAGTCTGCATCGACTTTCGGGATCTTAATGAAACCTACCCAAAAGATGAATTTTCTCTCCCTATCACGGACGTCATGATTGACAACACCTGTGGGTTCGAGCGAATATCTTTCATGGATGGATTCTCCGGATACAATTAGATTCGGATGAATCCTGAAGATGAAAAACATACTTCTTTTCGCACTTCTCGCAGAGTCTACTGCTATACTGTAATGCCATTTGGGCTCAAGAATGCTGGTGCAACTTACCAATGAGCCATGAGTACCATCTTTCGAGATCATCTGCACAAGACTGTCGAATGCTACGTCGATGATATTGCTGTCAAAAGTCGTCTAAAGGAAGATCACATCCAAGACTTGAAAACTATCTTCAATCTCATGCGCCAACATCAACTCAAAATGAATCCCACCAAGTCATTCTTGGGTGTCTCTAGTGGCAAATTTCTCGGCTTCGTCATTACCTCTAAGGGTATACACGTGGATCCCGAGAAGATCAAAGCCATTCAAGAGATGCGTCCTCCACGCAACCTAAAAGAGCTACAAGGATTCCAAGGTCGACTTGCGTACATCAGGAGATTCATTTTGAATCTGTCTGGACGCTGCAGACCATTTACTCAGCTAATGAAGAAGGGTGTATCTTTCATTTGGACCGAAGAATATTAACGAGCATTTGACGACATAAAGCGATACTCATGAACCCACCAGTCTTGGTGCCACCGATTTCAGGCATACCATTCTTAATGTACGTCCGTGCTATGGATCATTCATTGGATGCTTTACTTGCCCAAAAGAATAAAGAAGGCCATGAACAAGCCATCTACTACCTCAGTCGTACTATGATTGGTGCCGAACACCGTTATAGTCCGGTTGAAAAGGAATGCCTAGCTCTTATGTTTGCTGTCCAGAAGACTCGGCATTACATCATTGGCCAAACTATTTATGTCATATCCCGAGTTAATCCTCTTTGGATACTGATGAAGAAACCTAGCACACTCAATTCTCGGCTGGCTATATGGGCCATTCTGCTAGCCCAATATGACATAGTATATGTTCCTCAAAAGTCTGTCAAAGGTCAAGCACTGGCGGATTTCTTAGCAGCTCATCCTGTTCCAGAGACATCTAAACTCTATGATGAAATTCCAGACGAGACATTGGAATCAAATATGATCTCCGAAGAATTTCCTACTTGGCGTCTATTCTTTGACGGTGCATCCAGGATCGGACCCAATGGTGCCATTGTTGCAGGAGTTGGAGTTGTCTTTGTTTCTCCAGACGGGTCAGCTATTCAAAGAGCCTATTCCTTAGATGAGCCTTGCTCCAACAATGTGGCAGAATACAATGCTCTACTTATTGGTCTTCAATTAGCTAAACAATTGGACGTCGAATATCTTGAAGTCTATGGTGACTCCAAGCTGGTTGTTAACCAGGTTAGAGGAACCTATGAAGTTCGCCATCAAGATCTACTACCTTACTATGAAGCGGCAATCAACATGGCTACATCATTCAAAGCCTTCTTCATCGAATATGTCCGTCGAGCTTGCAATACTGAAGCCGATGCTTTAGCTAATCTTGCAGCAGTCTTAGCCATCCCCATCAAAAGACAGCAGGTGGTGGTTATCTCTAATCAAGAATTGTTCTGCGTTGAAAACAATCGTAATATTGAGTTCAGTAATTTTACTGAAACCAATGTTATCAATAAAGATTGGAGAGCTCCTTTCATCGACTTCGTAGTTCATGACATACTCCCTGAAGATCCCAAGGAAGCTACGAGTATTCGGCGGTCTTTGCGATTCTACTATAATCAGACCACCAAAACTTTTTACCGGCGAACTTATGACGGCTTACTCTTGCGCTGTCTTGCTGGTGATGAAGCGAAGCAAGTATTGCATGAAGCTCACGACGGTGTCTGTGGAGCACATCAACCTGGTCCTAAGCTACAGGATCGTATCCGACGCATGGGTTACTACTGGCCCTCTATGGTATCTGATGCCATCGAATATGCGAGGAAATGTCGAGCTTGTCAAATCTATGCAGATTTTATTCATCAACCGTCGGAATTCCTTCATCCGACTGCTGCTTCCTGGCCTTTTGAAGCCTGGGGCATGGACATTATAGGTCCCATTAATCCTCCTTCTTCTAAGGGACATCGGTTTATACTGGCAATAACCGACTACTTCTCCAAATGGGCCGAAGCTATACCATTGGCTGAAGTCAAAACCAGCAGTGTCATCAATTTCGTCAAACATTATGCCATCTATAGATTTGGTGTACCTCGACGAATCATTCATGACAATGGACCTTAGTTCATCAGCCAAAAGTTCACAAGGTTCTGTGACGATCATCGGATTGACAATATCGCTTCGACAGCCTACAATCCTGCTGCTAATGGCTTAGCTGAAGCTTTCAACAAGACTATCATCAAGCTCCTCAAGAAGTTTGTGTCTACTAACAAACGAAATTGGAGTGAAAAGCTTGGAGAATGTCTTTGGGCCTACCGTACTACGGTCCGCAACCCTACAGGCTGTACACCCTTCTTTTTGGTGTACGGCTGTGAAGCAGTTCTACCCTTGGAACTTCAAATTCTGTCTTTGAGGATTGCCATTGCCAACGGACTCACTACAGAGAACAATGACCTTCTTCGACTCTAAGAATTGGAGGCGCTCGATGAGAAGCGGTTAATGGCTCAACAGCATATTGAGTTATACCAAGCCCGCATCTCGAAGACTTTCAATCGCAAAGTTAAGGTCAGAGTCTTTCAGAAAGGAGAGCTCGTTCTAACAGTCAGACGTCCCATGACTATGACTCACATGAGCAAAGGCAAGTTCGATGCGAAGTGGGAAGGGCCTTATATCATGAGCAAAGTCTTCTCAAATGGAGCCTATCAACTCACAGAGCTAGACGGTCGAGTTACAATGATGCCTATCAATGGCAAGTTCCTCAAAAAGTATTATGTATAAATATAAAAGACATTGCTTGTAATCATCAGACAAGTTCATAAATAAAATTCAATTTTATTTCATCATGAATGATAGTACATAATATCAAGGAAGGTCACTATCATCCATCTCAAAATTGGGACGCGGGCCACTGCCGTCCTTATCGAAGACATAGTCGACAAAAGAGCCGAGAACATTCTTGCCCGAACCCACCAGGAACTTGCAAGCAGCCATCCTTATGGCTTCTTCTTCTTCAGTCTTCCCTGGTTCAAGAAGAAAGTCTAAAATATCCCTTGGCGGCTTGGGTATAGACGAACCTTCGCCTGCCTCTGTCTGCTTTGGCTGAGCCGGCTCAACTGGACGTTCTTCAGTAACTGCTTCAACCTTTGAGACGATCTCAGCCTTCTTGGATGCATCTCCAGACGATATCTTTATGTTAAAAAGTGAAAGTGATCAGTCTATCTGATTTTTTGTTCTATTTATAGACAGAAATTCGTAAGACAAGGAAGCGACATATTCATCCGACGGTTCGTCCGTTCATTTCATCCATCCGACGGTTCGTCCGTTCATTTCATCCATCCGACGGTTCACCCGTTCATTTCAATCATCCGACGGTTCGTCCGTTCTTCATATTCATCTGATGGCTCGCCCGTTCATTACTTTCATCTGACGGTCCACCCGTTCATTACATTCACCTGACGGTTCACCCGTTCATTTAATTCATTTGATGGTTCATCCGTTTATCCCGATGATTCATTTCGTTCATTCATTTCGTCCACACATTTGGACGAATCATCCATTTCGTTCATATCAGCAACTTGTCATCTTTGATTAAGTTGTCTACTGAAATAATGATATTCAATAAATTATATTCTGCCATGTCCACATTACCTCTGAGTAGATATAATGAATATAATTATTTTCTAAAATCAAGAAATATATCATGTCTTGCACCTCTGAATATATTTTCTATCGCTATTATTTATATCTGAATAAGATATGCAATAAATAATAGAGCCACCAAGAAAATGTCTTTTTATTGATCAAAATTTAAAGACATTACAAAATTATACGTCACCAAAAATTGAAGATACAAAAAGTCTTTCTCATTCTGCTGGCGGGGTCATCAAGTTAGTCATTTGCTGCTTTAAAGTTTGCAGTCGCTCCTCACGAGAGTCCATCACTCGCTTCCTAGCTTCCTCCATCCCAGACTTATCGTCGAAAGATGGCATGGTTACTATTCTGCGAGAGATTTCATCTTGATGAGTTGCGACATACTCATCTCTTTCCTGAATCAGATCGTTCAATTGTTCAACTGCAGCCCGATGTTGTGTGGCCTCATCCTCCAGAGCAAGCTGAACAAGTCTCAGCTCTTCTTGAAGACAGGCAGATTCTGCTTGCAGCCCAGCAACTTTCCTCTCCTTCTCTTCAGCAACAGATGCTATTGTTTCCACTTGGGAATTATACTCAGCAGACTTAGTAGAGAAAGTGTCCAAGAGAACTTGGAGATCAACCTTCGCAACTGCAACTTCTTGTGACATCTTCTCGAATTCAGCCTGTACCAAGGGCTCCATCTCCCCCCTATTAAGCTCTTTGTAGATTCTAACCGATGCCTCCAGCTCATCTAATATATGTTCAAGAAAATCAACATGAGCTTCGTCACCTTGACTGCGGATGGCATTAGGAGGTTGGACCACTAACTGTAGAGAAACCAGCATCTTATTTCTCTATTACCGTATCTACTAAGGGTCTCAACGAATTAAAGAAAAGGTTAGAGAAGGAGCTAATGATAAATCGGTTAGTAGCCAGAGCACCAGGAGTAGCAGCTACTCCCATAGACGTCGAAGCAGCAGCAGGTGCCTGTACCGATAGACGTTCAGCTTCTTCCATTTGAGTGGAGGGCTCTTTAGAAAAGGGAGCCATGGTGGAGCTGGCTGCCCCTCCCAGATGTTCTGCTGCAAAATCAAATGAACTTTATCATTTTGTTGTCATTTGCAACTAATCGAAAAGGATCAAAAGTAAAGGCAATCTTACCTTGGCTTGTCCCGGTGACAAGTCTGTCATCTGTTGGCACAGGTTCCAATCTAGCAGAAGTAGCCTCAGACATTACTGCCTGGCTACTACCTGCCTCAGAACCACCCGAAAAATGTCGGCTACCACTAGCTACAGCCGTTATTGGTACTATGTCTGTGCATACGGAAGGAACTGGGGAAGATTCAAGTTCTGTATGGATAAAAATGTAGATGTCAGCCATTTAATCTGTGAAAAGAAGGTTGATAAAATCATTTAATACCTTTGGGATCAGCAGGAGTAGTTTCTTCAGGTGCTACTTCTTCACCCGCATTCTTTTCTGGAGACACATGCACCTCAACATCCTCTTCAGGATTTAGCATGTCATCAACAGCTTTCGAGGATATATGGACATTAGCGTCCTCTTCTGGATTTAAAGTATCATCAATAGCTTCTGTTGATGCATCTTCATTACTTATACTGTCCTCTGGTGCATCTTCGTTGTCAGTTACGGCGGTCGAATCAACATTATCCTGAAGGCTGAAGTCGCAATCATTCAATGCATCAATCAATAAACGATCTTCTTCTTCACGGAGTGTTCCTGGTGTAGCAGGAAGCTGTGTAGTTTCCACCGCAAGTGAAGGAGATCGCAAAACTTCATCCTCTCTCTCCATAATATCTTCTATGGGCTCTACAGCCTCATCCCTCTGTTCTGGACTAGGAGTTTCCTGCCTAGGTTCAGGGGCAGGAGTAGGAGATGACATTGTAACTCCGGCAATAGCACTAGCTACGACCAATGACATAGGTCGAGGAGTGACTACCTTTTTTCTCTGGAGGACTAACTTCTTTCTATGTAGAGGTCTCTCTGGACTCTCTACATCTATAACATTGTCTTGTCTTTGGATAGAGGTTGGGGTCGCCGCCTCTTCTCTTTGAGTTGATTCGGC
The DNA here is from genome assembly GCA_029216955.1 of Iris pallida. NCBI lineage: Eukaryota > Viridiplantae > Streptophyta > Magnoliopsida > Asparagales > Iridaceae > Iris > Iris pallida. The sequence continues at coordinate 5,159,232 of JANAVB010011197.1, read as the reverse complement.
CTGCAGCCGAGATTGTGATCGGGTCGTCGCCCTTTCTGATGGTTCCAAGATAAGTTTCTTCTTCGCAACTGGAGAAGAAGTTTCTTCTCTCCTTCTCTTCCTCTCCTTGGTGAGAGATTTGACAACTTTCAAAGAGATGCGCAATGGTTCGTTGACTTCTTCCGGGAAGTTGGCTTCCCTTGAAGCTTCCAACGGCGCATCGACCGGTTCATGCTCTTATTCATTGCCAGGAGCCACCACAACAGTTGTTCCCTTCTTTAATCTGGTAGCTGTCACGAAGCTATCGGCAAGACTGAAATTTTCAGCGAAGGTGTTCGCCGATGTGTAGAAGATTGAATATGTGTACAGCATCCGCGGGCCATGATCGCTCTTCGTCGGCATCGAGAACATTGTTCTGGTATCTCGAGCATTATAATAAGCCCATGCCCAGGCTCCATCAATCAGATAGCCTTGTCCTTGCAGGCACGTTATGGCATTACCCACGTGGAACTGGTCATAGCCGAATTGACGGGCAAAGCGGCTGGGAAGATATGGTTCCAAGTAATATTCATCTTCAAATCTATAAACCAAGTGCGACGGCCTAATTGTCCTCAGCCAATCAAATACTGCACGACCCAAAGGCTGCCTCCCAAGATCAACCAGATTTGTAGATATATATTCATAGCCAGTTGGAGGGGAACACAGTAGAAATTCCATCCTTTCCCGAGATTCAGGGCTCGTCTGTAATCTCTTAGGCTGGTATATATCCATTTGCTCCTTGAGAATCTCCGCAAGAAGCTTCCGCTGACCGTCCCCATGTCAGGATTCATCAATGAAGGATGGTACAGAAGCAACCATCCGAACAAATAAGTGTAGGGAAGCTCCAGCCGAGGGAAGTTCCCTTTCTCTTCTTTCTTCTTGAGCATTGAATCAACAAAAAGATGAAGACCCGCGTTCACTCTGTAGGTCATCGTCGATAGCAGATCCATCCGGTAGCCAAAGACTAGACGAACGGCAGCAAAGAGCATGCCGCGATGGAAGCGATCTACGGCGCTCGCTCCAGGGACGACAAATCATCGGAGCCAATATGTGAGGAAACCCGCCAGTTGGGCTTCCTTTGACATGGGCCTATAGCCCATTCTCATAAAACTTTCAATAAAATCTCCTGTCTTGAAAGGAGGATATTGAAGTTAATCATCAACCTTGATGTCCATTTCCTTGTTTTCCTCTATCATTCCTATCACCTCACTATGGCTGAGTGGTTTGAAGAAGGTAGGGTTGCACGTATCATGATCCTTAGTCTTCTTCTCCATGATGTGGTTAAGGAAGAGATAGGGCAACCACTTTGATGAGTAGCAAGTGCCCGAGGAACCACTCTTGTAATACATGGAGCAAATCTTATAGTGGCACAGCAATTCTTCGAAAACGGCCACCATATCAGCATTCTCACGACGAAGTCGGTCCAACTCGTCATTGGTTGGAACAAATTCTTCATAGGGGAAGTCTCCCATTGGTAAGCTCGAGATATACTTCATCTCATGAAGAGCTAGTCCAATCTCTCCACAGGGTGTCATGAAAGTCCCTGTCCTAAAATTGTACCTCTCCGCCAAAGCGAGAAACAGATGAGGGTTGGGGTGGAATCCATATACGATAGAGTATACCGCCTGGTACAGCTCAATCTCTTTAAGCTTCTCTTCGAACTGAACCAATATCCAATTGGTTATGCAGTTCCATCTTTTGTTATCTGGGTTCACCAGACCTGTCAATCGGATGTCCTGATCCGAATATCTTCCCTCAACCTTTGCAAATTCATTCACAAAGATCGGTGTTCTAACTGGCAGCAACAGGGAAGAGTTCTCCGGTAGGATGCTGCCGGGCTTCAATCCTCTGAGCAAGGAGCTGTGACGCTCAGAGGAGCAATAGAACATATCCTTGTTATTCGGTCCTTTCTTCACACAAATATTTCCTGTTCTGGCTTGCTGGAGAGGAGTAATATCCCAGTCCATCCTCCTGGGATAACTCGTATGAGTATAGCGGGAGGCACCTGGCAATGTCTGGTAACAGTATTCTTTTCTCGCCTCATTGAAAGTGTCGTTGTTCAACTCGAGGCCTTCTATGATGCGACAACCACCAAGAGCATCACCCTATCCAATTGATGAGCTCCTTACATGTCGCTTTTGTCATAGAAAAGGTCATGTCATGAAAGATTGTCGTCGCAGATTAGGACAATGCATGATTTGTGGCTCCAATCATCACAAGGCCCGAGACTGTACAGAACAACTAAAGGCAGCACAACAGCGGATGCGAGGACCCGTAGCACCAGGATGAATAGCAGAGCCCAGTCAACCATCAAACGGAGGTCAACCTAGAAGATCACACTTAGCTGACCAATCTATACAAGTTAGACAGGATAGACAGGAGACATATGGACTAGAGCATGGGCAAACATTTAGCATGGCTGCGATAGGCACCCATCCTGAGGTTGGAGATTTAGCAAGTATTATCCTAATTATACCATTTATTTGTTTTAGACATGGCTTAGCATTAGAACAACACATTCATTAGCTTAATCAACATTCATAATACTTGTCATAGTATAAATTACTAGTTACCAGCAGCAATGCATATGTAGTACCTGTGACACCATTAGAAATCTATTGACTATATTCTAGCAACCTTATTACAAAGATTTATGACTTAGTAGTTAGAGATCCTTGCATGACGTACTTTATAATTTATTACACCATTAGTAATCGTCTTGTGCTATAGCAGAGTAAATCGTCCAACACCCTCGGTACGCGTGTCATCCTGGCATCCCTCACCAACGAGGAAGCGTAAAGATGACATGGGTAATCATTTCACTAATATCCAAATTTGAAGAAACATTCTTTGACTTGACACAGTTCCTCCAAGCGAGCAAATAACCTAGTAGTTCACAACGTCCACTTCTATCCGCAACACTATGGGTGCTCATATTGTGACTTTAAAATCTGAAGCACAACACTAAACATTTTCTTCCAACAAATTGCACCCTCATGAACTAGACAAGCCATTCTACACCTATGACATACCTGTCCCAAGCAAACACTCCATCCTACGCTCCATTTCAATTACACCACATGTATAACACAATTTCTTTGTAGCAAACCATGTATGACCATTCTCGCCCTAATTGATTTTACCATGCGATTTTGTCACAATCCCTCAAACGACTAGATACCCATTAACCAAGCCAAACTAAGAATGTCCTACCTTATAGAATATGTTGTCAGATGGATTCCTTCTATAACGACCCCATCCACATTATCGAAAACTAAGTTAAGCTTTGATATTCGATATAATTACTCTTCCTTCGTATTTAGCCTCATTAATTTTTTTATATTAAGTTCTATTTTTAATTTCGAGGACGAAATTTTTATAAGTTGGGTAGGATGTAATCCCCCAAAATTTTGGAGAATTATTTTTTTTATATATAACTGATTATACATGTTGTGTTGAATTATTTTATATTTTATAACAAGTTTGGTATTTAATTGTGTAATATTTTTATAGCAAAGTAGCAACACAAATGCTACTATTAGTATTCATGCACAATCTCACTCGAAATATATTTTCTAGTGATTACTGGATTTTAGAAATTTTTAGATTTTATTCAAAATATTTTTGTGATATATTGCACTAATCAAATTATTTAGTAAATAGATAGATATAGAAAGTTTCGATTATTTAAATCAAAAGCCCGTGTAAATACCTTTCTTTGGATCTACTTGTCAAATAATTTCTTTAAAATATTTTATAAGATTTAGTTAAATTATTAGGATTTTTGTATATCTCATTTGGTAATAATTATTAAATGCTATATATATATATATATATATATATATATATATATATATATATATATATATATACATATGTATTACTTTGTTTTTAATAATAACAAAAAAAAACTCGGAACAGTGCTACGCACTGTTCCAAAGTGGAACCCGACCCCCCCTGTAAGTGCAACCAAATGATGAAAAAAAAAGAAGAGTTGCTGACGTCATGCTGACGTCAGCACTGTTCAAATGAACAGTGCCCACATCAAAGCCGAGCACAGGGCTGTGGTTCAACTCCTTCCATCCGAAATTTCAAAACTCACCCGAATCATATTTATTTTCATTCAAATTTTTTTCCTTTAAATCCTAATCAAATTCTCCTCAGATTGGATTGAATCCATGTTTAAATCCAAATCAAATAAATCGAATTAAATCCTGGGATAAATCTCGAAAACCACCATATAATAATGTTCGAGTAAACGGCAAATTTACTCTGTGAAACTCCTTCCAGCCAAAACCTTTCGACCTCAAGGTCCTCCAACCCATTGCGCACGACGCCGACCACCTGTACGGGGCCGACGACCGCCGGAGAGCCGTCGCACCGCCGGAGGAGAACCAAAACTGACAGTAAACAGAGGACAACTCTGTTTTCAACCAACTCCAGGTACACACGTTTACGATCACAGTTATCCCTTATTTCTTGATGATTTTTTGAACCGTCGAATCCTACGTATAGATAACATAACCCTCTATGTAAACCTTCAAGTGGATTTAATGGTAGCCGTCGAGATTCCCTAGGAATCGATGTGAAATCGATCGAAAATTCTGTTCGTAAACAAAGTTAAAAACTGTGCAAGACACCCAAATTAGAAGCCAAATTCCTGACAGTACATTAGTTTTTCTGGAAAAATTTCTAAACAAAATTTTAGGCAACCCATAGGACTATAAAACCTTTTTTGTAGTTTTAAATTTCATCAACCGAGCGTTGAGAAAACTGTTCCCAAAAACCAAGAAAAACAGTCTTTAAAAATAATGATTTTAGAAAAATATTTCCGATACGACGTGCGCCTCGACAAACCGGGCGACGTGGTCGCACACTATACACATCGAAAGGCGTGTATGGATGTTGTCGACGTGTGGGAACTGACGGAACTCAATTTCGTTGCGTGTGCGCGACGAAATCAGTGCGTATCCGTCGAAATACCCCCGTATCGACCTTTTGCAAACTTGGCCATAACTTCGTGTACGTTCGTCGTATCGAGACGAAACTTGCGTCATCAGGACCGTATCATTTTTCTGGTCCTGTATGCCAAGTTTGGTCCGATTCTAAGAAGGTCGAATCGGAACCCCTTTTTGGCGGGCCTGCGACCCACTCAAACGGGCGATTTTGTGCACGGCTCATCGGAATCCAAAATTGGACATACCGTTGGGTTCGTCTCCTCAAACCGGATCTGTAGACATATAGTATGACGACTTTAGAGACCATAGACATTGGCACACATTTCGGTACAAAACGGGTCCAACGGCGGACATCGTTTTGACCCGAAATTACGATTTTGCCCCTGTTCCAGAATTTGACTTTTGGACAGGCGTTTCCTAGGCATATCTTTTATTCCAAACTCGTTCGTGATGTTTGTTTCAGCATTCGGAGCTTCTTGTGGATTTTGACTTTCGTGTTGACGATTCTGATTGTTGGATTTTGCTGCTTCTCGCACCACCCTCAGGCAAGATACCTTGCTTTATTTACTGTTTATAATTAGATGCACCTTTATTTATTTACTGCATATTTATTATCCATTTTTAGTTGGATCCATGATTTGTCTTTCATAGTTTCTTGTTTACTTTCAGTATTTCTCTTTCTTGTCTTTTAAAATGCATGTGGACCTAGTCTTAGTGGATTACCTTTTGTTAGTAAACCTTGGGAGGGTGAAGATAGTTTGATGTATGGGCTACCCAAAAACAAAGGCCGTAGTAACTGCGTACTACGGTAGTCGAGTCGCGAGGGTCACTAGCCTCGAGCTATGTTGTCACGACCCGATCCCAAATTATTGGGTCGAACCGAACCATGCCCAGCCTGCACCGTGGTGAGACGGCGACAGTAAGCTGTTCCATTTGCAGGTATTCACAACAACACAAGTACATTTGTCACAACTATTATATTCGAAATTTGAAACTTTGTTAATAAAATATTCAGAAATACAACTGGAAGGGAAAATACTGAAATAAACTACAAACTCCAAATAAAGAAGAAAATGCAGAAATGGAAACTATCTAAGCATCAGGTTCAGCAGTCCTCCAGAGATGGCTCCGGTACCGTCGCAGGGTAGAGAACCGGTCATAATAGCTGTTATAATATAGCTCTTCATCCTCAGTGTTACCTAAAATGTTGTCTCCAGTCAGGAGGGAGCAAGAACGAAATATGCATCTCATAATTTAAATAGTAATTGGAAAGTGCAGGGTTATTAGTTTGAAATAATGATTTTCAGCAGTATAAAATAGTTCTGTGTGTTTTGAATATGCAAACGTCTATGACCGGCTTTGGTTGATCAGTAGTATCCTAGCGATACGATATGGCTTATCCCCGTGTGTAAGAGGGGTAAGCTAACACAGGAATTTCAATAGGGGCTTTGGTCATAAACGCCTACACTATTCCCCCAGTCCCACATTCAGTAACAGTAGCAATCAGTAGTTGAACCCTAAGGTAGAGTTCCGTGTCAGCAGTGTGGTTTAACATGCAGCTTAACTTTACTAAGGAAATTACAAGAAAACATAATCCGAAACTTGCCTTGTATTGAATGACTGGAAAGACGAGTTGATACCGAGGAGGAACGTCAGGTATGCCTTCGAGTTCCTACAGTTGAGAACTCGACTTAGAACCGTTGTATAACCAGGCTAAGTGTGCTAGTTGCAATCTCTAGTAGTAAGTCCTAGTCAGGTTTTAAGTTGTATTAAGCTACAGCTAACGATTACGTCGCAAGCTACGTGCGTTGATTTAAACCGATTAATTTGATTACTTTGAAATAATAACAAGAACCAATTATCTTTGGAAAACTAAGTGTTTTTTGTAATATAGAAAAAATATAGTTCTTCTAGTGACAAATCATGAACTAGTTATCCTACTAATATTTTATCCATTTATTTAATTCTTAATTAATTATAAATTGATTACGTTCTAACTACGATTACACGTCCGAATCAAACCACCCAAAATCAACATCAACCCAGAAAAGAAAGTAAAACCTACACTATGCAATACATGGGCACAGCTAATCATCCTAGAGTTATGGGCTTATGCCCTGTACAATTCTTTTTACATAAAATAAGAGGAAACGTTTTAGTTATTAAATAAAAGTGCAGTAAATAAATAATTATAATAAATAGCTTAAACATTAAATAAAATAATTTAAAATAAAAGTTGGAGTCTCAGACTCGGTCCATCATCAAATCTAGCTAATACCTCAACGCCCGGTCGGACCGGTGCGTTTGCATTTCGCTAGGGCCCACAGACCGGTACGGTCGTCGCCCGAAAATCAGTTTTAAATTCATTTTCCGAAAACCAAATTTGAAATCAAAATAAATAAAGTTTTATAAAAATTTGGGCAGTATTTCCTCTATTTCGGGACAACCCAAAACTGGGAAATACGCCACAAAACCTGCAATTGTTCCAACCAAATAATAATCCCGAAAATATAACCACCGAAATAATTTCCAACCACCAGAACCTTCCCGAAATACCCGGGATATCCGAAATCAACCCAACAACACACAAATCTCAGCAAACAATATCACAGAAAATGCTAACGTAGCTAACCGAAACTACCACGTAGCTAACCGGATTTCTGAAGGGAAACCGGGGACCGATTATCATCACAGACTACCAATGAAAAGCAACGGGACAGAGATTTTATACCTCGGGGTGCTCGGCTAGAGCTCTCAGATGATAAAATAGAAGAAAAGATAATCCAGACGTTGCCGAAATGATGCTGACCCAACGTCGTCGACGACGAACGTCGAAAACTCAGAAATAGGCACAACAGAACTGATCCAGAGATCACTCGCCCAAAAGGCAGCGAGTTTGACCAGCAAAACTTGGGAACGCCGACGACGGGAACCAGCGGCTAGGGCACGCTGGCTCGAAGGGTTCGCCGGAGGGTGCTATTGCACAGCGCGCGCCGGAAACAGCGCTGGAGTGCGCTGTCGGAGTCGGCGACGGACGGATCTGGACAGCAGGGCTCGCAGGGAAGCGAGGGTGCCGGAGCTCGGGACAGTGCGGGGGAGATCCGCGCGCACGGAGAGGGGCGCACGGCCGCTGGCTTCGCCGGGGGTGGGCGAGCCCGCAGGAGAGGGGCGCACGACCGGAGTCGGGCGGTGCGGGGCGGTCGGCCCGCTGGAAGCCGGCGGTGGCACGGGGCGGTCGGGCCGCTGGGAGCCGGCAGACGCGGGAACGGGGATCGCCGGAGAGGGCTCGCGCGCGGACGGCCGGAGGCGCAAGGGAGGGTGGCCGGAGAGGCTTAGCTCGGGTAGGAGAGGGATTAGGTGGGGAGGGTTTCTTCAGAGAGGAGCTTTAGAAGAGAAAGGGGGTCCTGTGGGAAAGGAGATGGGATGAGAGGCTTTTGGTGAGAGTTTCTCCAGAGAGGAGAGGAGAGTACGAGAGAGAGCGAGCTAAGTTTACTTCTCTTCTCTGTGAAGTAGTGGGGAGATGGGAAAAAGGAAGTGGAGTAAATAAAGGAGATGGTTTAGTTGCTGTTGGAGAGAAAAGATGTACATGTGTGGAGTGGAGTCAGTTTAGTGAGGGAGAATAGGAGTGGGAGAAGTAGTATCCACAAGCCCAAATGCTGGTCCTACGGGACCAGCCAAAAACTAAGTTTTATATATTTTTTTTATTATTTTTTTTATTAAGAATCAAGTCAAATTATCAGAATTGAGAAATAGGAATGGGCTCAGGCCAGGGTCTGGGCTCGGACTCGGGTCTGGGTCCAAAAATCAAAAAGCCTTGTTTTAATAATTTTCGAAATTGTTTCCATCCCAAAAATATTTAATAATATTAATAATAATAATAATTTTGAAATATTAATGAAACACTATTTAATATTTATTTACAAACAATGGATTTCATAATCTTCCCTCCTTAGAAAATTTCGTCCTCGAAATTTCAAGGATCAGGGCCGGGGTACAATCAACACTTAGCCTTAAACAAAATGAACTTTAAACTAGCAGGCACGATCGGAATTATCAAAATATGATCTGAAATCGGACGGGAATGTTTGGAGTATTCAAATCATTTTAGGCACGAGAAAGAACCTAGGTACCTCCAGGATCATAGAATAGGTGAGAACTAAAAGAGGTTACGAGAGAAAACAAGAAAGGAGTGGAGATCGACATTTTATTTAAAAAGGCAGAAGATGATGGAATCTTCTAAGATGAGAAACCTAACTGTCCCATCAAATTGAAATAGGGTACAAAGATTTGTGACTCAAGAAGAATTGAAAAGTTGTACGATAGTAGGATACTAAAGATGATTAGAATGATAATGAATGTAATCGAGTGAAATATTTCCAATGAGGGCCGAGTGATGATCAAAGAGGATGGAAAGTATGTCGTTTCACCGCTCAACGGTCAGAAGATAGGATATGCGGGAAAAGACCTACAAGATAACTACCTATAGCTTCCAAATTAAATATGTAACTAGATGATAATAATAATGAATGAATAAATACATAAGGTATAGGAATATATATGTATGCAGCGTACCAAGGTTGAACAGAAAAGAGGTCGAGGTAGTCGAGCTTGATTTGATCCTAATAAATTTTTAGGACGACCAAGTAGAATTTTGTAGGAAATCTGTTATCTCTGGTTGTGACAAAAGATTTCTGGAAATGAAGACAACCGCTAGAAATGTAAATCCTCTAATCAGGCGAAAGTCAGAATGATTTGATAGTGCAAAAGGTAACCATGATATGAATGTAGTCTGAATAGTATTCGGGAACCAAATATGTTTGAAGTCACTTTGTCTCAAATCCATGCCTCGCCAGAGTGCACCTGACTGCAGTGAATTTTGACCCAATAACTTGAATAATTTTAGGTTACCGAGTACTCTTTTAACTTTATCCATTTCGTGGCTAAGCAACAAGAAGATCAACATGGTGTATTTAGAACTTAGTCACGATAATATCCGGAAATCTATGAACACCCGAAATCACTTCAACTTTAGAGTCTTTTGCCTCGCCAGTGCACAACTGGCTGCAGTAAACTCGCAGTTTCCATAATTCAGGCAAATTACTACAACGCAAAGGTGCGAAGTCGTATTTGGATATTTTCTCAACTTTGTCCCTGAAAATTTCAAAGAAGTTTTCCTAAAATTCAAACGAGTTCTAAAGTTCTATTCATGATAGGAAAAGATATTGATGTATGTTCTACCGATTTCAAGAAAATTTATCAGGATAAATATGTGTTCCAGTAGCTCTTAAGATTTTAAGAGATTTGATTTTGAAGAAATTGATCAAGCTTGAGTATGGCCAATTGAGTTGGACGCAGGATAAGGTAGAAAAATCAGAGTTTTGGGTTGAGTTGAAGAAGTCAATGAGAACATTTCCCGATAAATCACTTAAAGGATACAGACGTTTACCAAAATTATTTGAAGAAATAATTTCTTATCCAAGGAAAGTTTTGAGAATGTGATAGGGAGTAGGGTTGACGTAAAAGAAGTATGTCTTTATGGATTTCGGGAAGTCTGGTTAAAATGATTTAGTAGAGCCAACAGGGAAATGATTCAACAATTTTAAAAGAAGATTTTACTAATAAGATGGAATCAATTCTCTGACCGTTCGTACTTCACGGTACTCAAGCATTGAGTTAAAATACTGCCTAAGGTTTGGATTGATCAAGAAGTTGCATAGAGAGTGTAGGGTTTCAAGTTGAGTGGGGAATCAAAAATATTTGGAATAACCTAGGAGATAACAATCAAAATTTAAGGTTATTTTGAAAATATCTTCTCTAGGGGAATCATGAACTATCTAGGCTGAACCAATTCTTTCGGTAATAACTGAGGTTTATGGTTCCAGAAGGATTTGGTTCAGGATTCGCTCCAAGGAAGTCAATTTAGAATTTAGATCAAGTTTGGGTACGCAAATCATAAAAGTTTCTCCGGTAGACAAGAGTTATTAGAGTTTAGAACTCTAGATAGAGAATGAGTCTGGATTCCCGTTAAAGATAAAAAAAGATTGATCACTAGTGGAGAAGTTAAAAGGTCTGTTGATGAAGGAGATTAAGGAGTACTAGTAATGGTCCATAATTAGCAAAAGTATAGATCCTAAGGGATGCTAAAAGTTTGTTAAAGATATGGGAAGGAGATAATCCCTAAAATCACGGGATACTAAAAGGTACAAAATCTAGGAAAAACATATGTAGTAACATACAGTCGGCCTAAACTGGTCAGGGTCCAAATCACTACTCATGCCATCAACAAATTCTAATTGTTATAGGTACCAACTAATGTTTGGGTAATCCAAATTCTACCCTTCCAATTCTTAATTACCAACATATCCCTGATAAATATCGCCTTTCATTCCTCCTCATTTACAATTTCAGCAATTGTATCGTAGGAGAGAGACTTTGGGAAAGATTTCTACCATAAGGGTGTAAACAAGAATTTTATTCATAAAGGAGAATTACAGCAAGACTCTCATGATTATTCTAAGGCATTCGGTTATAACTTCTTATAACAATAGGTAATGGCAGTTCTAGGTACTAGTCCTCATGGCTCTGGCTCTTGTATGAGCAGTCTCCAATCGCCTCATCTTCTTCTATGATCCTCGAGTCTGCATCATGCCTTCCTGCAGTGAGTGTAGGAGGCAAGGCTTGCTCGATAGGAAGAGAGTCCCTAGGTTGCAGCGTAGCAGGTGTTGCTGGGATAGGTGCTCTGGTATAATGGACAGATAAGAGGCAGTTCTTTACCCGATGTTCAGTGGATCCACATGCCAAATATTGTCCCAATCTATTGCGGCAACTAACGGCCTGATGACCAGATCTCTTGCAGTAGTCACAAGCCAATAGCCTCTTACGACAAGACTGCCGAAAAATAGGGTACTTGATGGGACCCAAATATCTTCTAGATTCAGGGGTATATCTTCTAGGGTGAGGTTCCGCACTAACTCGATTTAAGATAGCTAAGGCTATGTCATTGACATTATTCATAACATCCCTTGTAATATTAATCTGTTTCTGCTGGGCCTCGGCTTGGGCCTTCTGACCTTCAAGTATACCTCGCAGCAGGCTTGCGAGGTCAGAGGAGTTATCGGGCACTGAGGCCACAGCTTGAGCAGCTACTGCTGCAGTGTCCTGTACCTCAGCCCGAGAATAAGTAAGGTCCGCCGCTTGATCTGCAGTTCCAGAAGCGGCGCCAGGTGCTGGTGATTCATGGGGCCGATCTGTCAACTGCAAGGATGGGGGTTCTAGTCGTACTGGGGAAGATGGGGTGCGATCGGGAGATGGCACCGCATCACCAGCAGGGGTGGTCGTTCCCTTGGTCATATTCTGGAAAGTATAGGTTGCAATACATAAGCAAGGTAGCCTACCAGTCTATATCAATCAAAAATATTTAATAATAAAATATTTCGTTCCTATGTCGTGACAAATTGATGTTCTAGTGTTCTAGTTGTTTCTAGATAGGTTTTCCTAAGTTGTTGTTGTTGTGGACCTGCATGGGCCACCACTGAAAACATGTCACGACCCGATCCCAAATTATTGGGTCGAACCAAACCATGCCCAGCCTGCACCGTGGTGAGACGGCGGCAGTAAGCTGTTCCATTTGCAGGTATTCACAACAACACAAGTACATTTGTCACAACTATTATATTCGGAATTTGAAACTTTGTTAATAAAATATTCAGAAATACAACTGGAAGGAAAAATACTGAAATAAACTACAAACTCCAAATAAAGAAGAAAATGCAGAAATGGAAACTATCTAAGCATCAGGTTCAGCAGTCCTCCAGAGACGGCTCCGGTACCGTCGCAGGGTAGAGAACCGGTCATAATAGCTGTTATAATATAGCTCTTCATCCTCAGTGTTACCTAAAATGTTGTCTCCAGTCAGGAGGGAGCAAGAACGAAATATGCATCTCATAATTTAAATAGTAATTGGAAAGTGCAGGGTTATTAGTTTGAAATAATGATTTTCAGCAGTATAAAATAGTTCTGTGTGTTTTGAATATGCAAACGTCTATGACCGGCTTTGGTTGATCAGTAGTATCCTAGCGATACGATATGGCTTATCCCCGTGTGTAAGAGGGGTAAGCTAACACAGGAATTTCAATAGGGGCTTTGGTCATAAACGCCTACACTATTCCCCCAGTCCCACATTCAGTAACAGTAGCAATCAGTAGTTGAACCCTAAGGTAGAGTTCCGTGTCAGCAGTGTGGTTTAACATGCAGCTTAACTTTACTAAGGAAATTACAAGAAAACATAATCCGAAACTTGCCTTGTATTGAATGACTGGAAAGACGAGTTGATACCGAGGAGGAACGTCAGGTATGCCTTCGAGTTCCTACAGTTGAGAACTCGACTTAGAACCGTTGTATAACCAGGCTAAGTGTGCTAGTTGCAATCTCTAGTAGTAAGTCCTAGTCAGGTTTTAAGTTGTATTAAGCTACAGCTAACGATTACGTCGCAAGCTACGTGCGTTGATTTAAACCGATTAATTTGATTACTTTGAAATAATAACAAGAACCAATTATCTTTGGAAAACTTTGTGTTTTTTGTAATATAGAAAAAATATAGTTCTTCTAGTGACAAATCATGAACTAGTTATCCTACTAATATTTTATCCATTTATTTAATTCTTAATTAATTATAAATTGATTACGTTCTAACTACGATTACACGTCCGAATCAAACCACCCAAAATCAACATCAACCCAGAAAAGAAAGTAAAACCTACACTATGCAATACATGGGCACAGCTAATCATCCTAGAGTTATGGGCTTATGCCCTGTACAATTCTTTTTACATAAAATAAGAGGAAACATTTTAGTTATTAAATAAAAGTGCAGTAAATAAATAATTATAATAAATAGCTTAAACATTAAATAAAATAATTTAAAATAAAAGTTGGAGTCTCAGACTCGGTCCATCATCAAATCTAGCTAATACCTCAACGCCCGGTCGGACCGGTGCGTTTGCATTTCGCTAGGGCCCACAGACTGGTACGGTCGTCGCCCGAAAATCAGTTTTAAATTCATTTTCCGAAAACCAAATTTGAAATCAAAATAAATAAAGTTTTGTAAAAATTTGGGCAGCATTTCCTCTATTTCGGGACAACCCAAAACTAGAAAATGCGCCACAAAACCTGCAATTGTTCCAACCAAATAATAATCCCGAAAATATAACCACCGAAATAATTTCCAACCACCAGAACCTTCCCGAAATACCCGGGATATCCGAAATCAACCCAACAACACACAAATCTCAGCAGACAATATCACAGAAAATGCTAACGTAGCTAACCGAAACTACCACGTAGCTAACCGGATTTTCGAAGGAAAACCGGGGACCGATTATCATCATAGACTACCAATGAAAAGCAACGGGACAGAGAATTTATACCTCGGGGTGCTCGGCTAGAGCTCTCAGATGATAAAATAGAAGAAAAGATAATCCAGACGTTGCCGAAATGATGCTGACCCAACGTCGTCGACGACGAACGTCGAAAACTCAAAAATAGGCACAGCAGAACTGATCCTGAGATCACTCGCCCAAAAGGCAGCGAGTTTGACCAGCAAAACTTGGGAACGTCGACGACGGAAACCAGCGGCTAGGGCACGCTGGCTCGAAGGGTTCGTCGGAGGGTGCTGTTGCACAGCGCGCGCCGGAAACAGCGCTGGAGTGCGCTGTCGGAGTCGGCGACGGACGGATCTGGACAGCGGGGCCCACGGGGAAGCGAGGGTGCCGGAGCTCGGGACAGCGCGGGGGAGATCCGCGCGCGCGGAGAGGGGCGCACGGCCGCTGGCTTCGCCGGAGGTGGGCGAGCCCGCGGGAGAGGGGCGCACGACCGGAGTCGGGCGGCGCGGGACGGTCGGCCCGCTGGAAGCCGGCGGTGGCGCGGGGCGGTCGGGCCGCTGGGAGCCGGCGGACGCGGGAACGGGGATCGCCGGAGAGGGCTCGCACGCGGACGGCCGGAGGCGCGAGGGAGGGTGGCCGGAGAGGCTTGGCTCGGGTAGGAGAGGGGTTAGGTGGGGAGGGTTTCTCCAGAGAGGAGCTTTAGAAGAGAAAGGGGGTCCTGTGGGAAAGGAGATGGGATGAGAGGCTTTTGGTGAGAGTTTCTCCAGAGAGGAGAGGAGAGTACGAGAGAGAGCGAGCTAAGTTTACTTCTCTTCTCTGTGAAGTAGTGGGGAGATGGGAAAAAGGAAGTGGAGTAAATAAAGGAGATGGTTTAGTTGCTGTTGGAGGGAAAAGATGTACGTGTGTGGAGTGGAGTCAGTTTAGTGAGGGAGAATAGGAGTGGGAGAAGTAGTCTCCACAAGCCCAAATGCTGGTCCTACGGGACCAGCCAAAAACTGAGTTTTATATATTTTTTATTATTATTTTTTTATTAAGAATCAAGTCAAATTATCAGAATTGAGAAATAGGAATGGGCTCAGGCCGTTTATCAGAATTGAGAAATAGGAATGGGCTCACCAAATAGAAACAGAGGTTTCTTATGAGTCACGGCGTCAGCAGATTGCAGTAGCTGCCCGTTCATCAGACTCAATAAAGTTTTGTTGTCTTGTGCTACTAAGATGGCTTGACGGGAAGATGGCAGGGCATATTGAGGAAATATTACACGAGACAGATCATCCTTAAACTATTTATAGTTTTTCGAAAGTAAACAGATGCCTCAGATTGCGCCGAAGAAATAGGAACTAATTCCTCCAATTGCGCAAACAGGGCATTACTTGCGCAACTTGCTTTTAAAGTCAAAATTCAAAGTATTTCGAAACTTTGAATATTTTCAAATTTCGAAAACTTTGAAGGGGGTCTTGTAGGTCCTAAAAATCAAGTTGCACCCATCAAAGAAGGCAAAGAAAATCAAATTGTGCACCCTTCAAAATAAAATGCGCAGGAGACAGATTGTGCAACACCTCAACTGCGCAGGCTGAACTGCGCACTCATCCAAGTGCGCAAGCTGACGTGGCCTCATCATCATTATCTGACAGAGAATCAGATCTTCTGACAGCTGACAGCCCGAAGAACGAGAAAACTGTTCGTTTATCGTGTAGCTCGAGGACAGCTGTACATGCAGTGCAATCTGCCAGACTCTCTGCAGCGCGGTCCATTCCAGCACAATCTGAAGCCAGCGCAGTTCATGTGGCGCACTCCATCAAGACAACTGACAATTTACATGTGGCCTATATGCCATCAATTACTCACCATGTGGTAACCGTCTGTACACGACCAAGCGTATTTCAATCAAACAATGCCATGCGTCATATACAGGTGGTCCACGATCGAGTAACTGTCAGCGCAGTTTGCTGCTTGCGCAGTCCAATGTCTGCGCAATCCATCCTGCACAATTCAGAATAACTAAAAGTTAGTTATTTTCAGAACTCTATAAATAGAGATTCAAGTCTTCATTATCAGACACATGTCACGCCCCGCTCCCGTAGGAGCGATCGTCCTCGCTAAGGCGTGATGCCGCACGAGCCTAGATTGCGCTCGTGCAAGGCGGGTTCCATAACGGCCGATTTCAGCGGCTGCGACGGGGTCGTCGCACAGAAGTCCCAAGCAGAGACATTGAATGATAGCAGCGAAAAGTAGTACCAAACACAAGTTATTCAAAAGAAGCTCTTTATTGATATTGAAGCGAAGATTTCTTTAGGGCGCAAGGCCAATATTACAAGTCTCTCAAGCTCACTCATCTCACATTACAAGTCACTCAGCTCTCTCTCATCTCTCAGTTACAAGTCTTGAGCCAGCGGATGCTTCGAAAGGCGACGTCCATACATTATGTCCTGTATAAGTCTTTACTCCATGCGGCCACACGCTTTGAATCGCCAAGGAACTCTGTGCCTCGACGCATCCAAGCGAGCTCCGTGCCACGAGCTTCTCATGTGCCTGCACATGGAAACTATGTGGGTGTTAGTACTCAACTGTACTGGTGGAATGAGCTTCTCGCCCACCCATACAAACCCAACGCGTTTGATTTACATTCTGCAACATAGTCACTTCTTATCGATTGTCTTTGTCACGCCCCGCTCCCGAATAATCGGATACGAGTCGGACACGCCCAGCCTTCGTCGTTGGACACGACGAAGTAAGCTGTACAATACTAAGGAAAACTCAAAGTCACAATGTAATGTAAACCAAATCACAGCTTTTATAACGTTCCCAAAAATCACCAATATCCATCAAGTGTTTAAAATACAACTCAGCCGGAGACAAATCCGGTCAAATAAAATAATATACAATAATGAATCTCTAAGATACAATCTCCAAAAAAATAAATGAAATAATAAAAAAACTGTAATGTCCAAGCAATCACCAGCTCCATGTAATCTCCCACTCACCTGCAACGATCCTATCAGGAAAAGAACAAAGTACAACCCTGACTAGACAATATACAATGTAGTCTGTGATCCAGAGTACAAGGTGAAACAGGAATACCAGAAAACTAGAACATGAAATGAAACTGAAACTGCGGTACCAGAAATGAAATGTAAAACTGCAGGCAATGGATGACAATCAAGATGCTAGACAATGAACACGGCTATCAATGTACAAGGCAATCAATCACGACAATCAATATGCAATTGTGACAATTTTGAAATATTAAAACTAATGTGTGACCGGCTTAGGAACAATCAATCAATCAATCAATCAATGAGTCAATTCTATAAGGTACGGCTTCATCGTACGTGACGTGTACGATTAGGCTATCTTCAATACCTATGTTGGGTGTGGTCACACAAAAGCTAATATTTCCCCCAATCCCGCAATGAACAATGACGCACAAGCAATGAACAATGGAACAAGACAATCGTGTGTAATTCGTGTCCGATATGAGAACATGGCACATGAAGGTAAGACAGAAAACAAGGTACAAGTCAAGTCAGTGTACTTGCCTCGGTTTGGTTGCACGAGAGTAGTACTGCATGGTTGCAATGATTCACCTGTTATATTTGTACAATTATTAGGGTTTGAAATAGTGACATTAACCAGTCTAAGTAACTAACATAGATAATAAAATTTAGAAAACATTATAGTTTTAAATCAATACTAATAAACCTTTTTAGAAATATTAAACATTTTTGCTAGCAAGATTTATAACAATATAAACCCTTTAAAATAGTTTAGTCACCAATACTTCTATAAGAATATTAATTTATCAATATTAACCAATAATAATTATTTATACAAAAGATCTTAATTTAGAAACTTTATGTTAACAAAGTAATATTAATTTTAATAAATCCTTTTTGGAAATAACTTGTAAAATAATAATAACTACTAATAGGAATTTATATATTTATAGGTTTACAAGATATTATTTATTCATTTGGAAATATATACAATATTATATATATACTAAAATGTCATACAAGATTTATTTAATATTTAAAATCACTAAACTAAATACTATACAAGTCAATATTTGATAACACTAAAATTTAACAATAATTATTAAAACAGTCCAAATAACCCAAGCCCAAATCTAGACAAGCCTAACCATTTTTCATTTCTAAATAACCCCAGCCCAGCAACCTGGCCTGCTATTCTAATAACAAAACAATTCCTTAAAACCGAGCAGGCCAGCTTCTAATGACCCAGCCCATTCTAAAACTTAATTTCTTACAAAAATACCAGCCCCTACTCTCGGCCCACGAGACCCAGCCCGACCATTGGCCCAGAAACCCAGCCCCTTATTCTCTCTGATATATAATTAAACCAAAATTTCCGTTTAATTAAAACAGCCCAAATCTTGAGCCCACTGGACCAGGCCCTTAAACCCGGCCCACCAATCCAGATATAATCCCCTTTTATTTCTCTCTCCTACCATTCACTCAAATCTCCAGAACACTCCAGAGAAATTCGGAAGGGTTCTCTCGTCGTCTCCGGCGAGAGCTCGTCCCCTCCGGCGAGGAAAACTCCTCCAATCACCTTCTCCGGCTTCACCTTCCTCCCTTTTCAATCCTAACCCGAAACCCTAGCTTAGGTTTCCTTCTTCGTCTTCTTCACAGCACAACCTCGTCTTCTTCACCGGCCGAGAAACCTAAGCCCTAAACTTCCATGGCCGAAAACCCTAAACCTAAAGCTTCCACAGTCCCATGGCCGAAACCCTAGTCCCCAAATCTCTAGGTCAGAACCTAGATCCGGCCATCTTCTTCCCTGGGTTCGAAACCCTAACCCTAAGTCCATTAGGTCGTCTGTCTCCTTCCAGACCTAGCCTTGGTCAGAAACCCTAACCCGTTCTCCACCTTCACTCTCCCTCCAGCCCGAGAAACCTTAGTTCCATCGTCTTCCTCTGATCCAGTCCCAACCCTAGGTCTAGGTTGAAACCCTAATTCTTCAGCTTCGTCTTCAACTCGGGAAACCCTAGATCTAGGTCGAAAGAACTTCCCCAATCCACACCCAAACCCTAGAAAAACAAGAAGAAAAGAATGGGGG
Source organism: Iris pallida (assembly GCA_029216955.1). Taxonomy (NCBI): domain Eukaryota; kingdom Viridiplantae; phylum Streptophyta; class Magnoliopsida; order Asparagales; family Iridaceae; genus Iris; species Iris pallida. Next base: position 5,139,794 of record JANAVB010011197.1, on the reverse strand, counting down.
GTTCGAGTAGATCGAGAGGGGCTCACCAGCCTGACGGGGTCGTCGATCCACGGCGATCCTGGCGAGGCGGAGATCCGACCACGGCGGTGGTCTCAGCGAGTCTGGTGGTGGCTCGGCTATTGATGGCGGTGATCTCTCGAAGGGGCGGCGCGGTCCTCGTTGCTGCTGGATCTCGACGAGGTGCGGTGGCTCACGGCGGCAACGGCGGCAGCGCTTGGTGACGGCTCGACGAGTCTCGAAGACTCCACACGAGACTCCTCCTTGGAAACCCAAGGGCGGTGCACGAGGATCGAGGGGCTCTCTGGCGGTGGCGGGGTCTTCGAGGCGCTCCACTGATGGTGGTAACGTTGCAGTCGAGGCTGTGCTAATGGCGGTGCACACAGCTCGAGACGGCTCACTGCTCGAGAAGCAGTGCAGTCCTCGAGGCGGCGGTGGCGCTGCAGTCGAGGCTGTGCTAATGGCGGTGCACGGACCATGAAGCGACGCGGTCTCCAAGGAACAGCCATGCTGGAGTGGCGGCGGCACAAGGCGATGGCACGGCGGCGCTCCGGCGAGCTCGGCGGTGGGGTCGAACTCCGGTGACGACGGCGGTGGTGCTGGCGGAGCTCAGTCCTTCCCAGTGAGGAGAGAGAGATGAGATGAGAGAGGATGACGTGTAGAGAGAGAAAAAGTGAGGTGTACTGTGTCTGTCAGTGCATTGGAGACTATGTAATAATTTAGTATTATTTATAGTGTAATAATGGGTGGTAGTGTAGGTAATTAACTGTAGATCTTGAGGTATAGTATTGTGGCAGTGTAGGTAAATACAAATAGATCTGGGGGTAGTTTAGAATACTAATAACAGAATTTCAAATTCAAAATCAATAAAGTTTTTCAAACAGCTTTCCAAATCAACAATTTCCTTCCTTGATTCCGAAAAGAACATATTTTAAAATGAAAATTCAAACAGGTTTTCCTATTATTCCTTCAATAGTTGTAACAGATTTTCAAACATAAATTCAAACAGTTTTCAAAATTTGAAATTGAAAACATATTTCCAAATACAAAAATCCAAATCATTTCCCTCCACAGTTTTAACAACTCAGCCAACAGATTTATAATTCACCAATTGTTAATAAAAACAGTTGTTGTTTTCTCATTAAAAAATATATTACATAAATCCAAAAATATTAATAAACTCTTTAACACAATTAATGGTTACTAATTAATTACAAAACAGTAACAAGATTGGAAATACAAAATTTTCTATTATTTAGCACCATTAAGCTTATTAAGTTAAAACAGAAATTAAGAATTTACCAAAAATAAAATCAAATATAACTTATCATGTAGCAATGGAATTTAACTACAAAATTTGTTTGATTAACAAAACAATTATTTCATGTATTTCCATTAGAAAATTCTTACAATAATCGAATCAATGATTTCAAAAATAGTATCCAACAATACTCTTCAATTTAAATAAATTCTTTAACACCCGAAATTAACTATTTCGATCGAAATTATATTTTTGTAAGAAACAATATTTAAATTCAATAAAAATTAGAAAATCCCAAATTTACCAAACATAATTTTGGGAGTTACAAATCTACCCCCCTTACAAAAATTTCGTCCTCGAAATTTCAAGGCGTTTACAATATACAAAATCAAACAAAATTTATTAAAGGTAACCAAAAAACTAAATGATTTATTTATGTAGTAAAAGTAACAAGGACCAACAAGTAGTCACTAGACAATAGGAAAAGCTATAAATGCAAGAAAACTCAAGGACAAGCCTAAAATAGGCAATACAAAGAAATACAGCTACTACAAGTAAGTAAGAAGATAACGATCCAATCGGCTGCGCTCCTGGAGCTACTACTGATCCTCATAAACTGGGTCCTCCTGCTGCTGCTCTGGTACTGGATCCTGACGAGTGAAAGCCGCAGGACAATCCCTCACTTGGTGAGTGGTAGATCCACAAACCAAACATTGCCCTAACTTCTGGCGGCATTCCTCGCCACGGTGTCCCGGTCGCTTGCAGTAAGCACAAGAAAGGTACACCGGGGTCTGGGTCTGTCTCTGATGCCTCGGCGATGTCGGTGCTCGAACATGGTGCTGATGCTGAGGTGGCCCGTGCTGGGTGTCGGCACGCTTCGGTGGACCCTGGGAACTGCTGGCGCCAATATCTCTGTCCCGCTTGAGCTTCGGATCCATTTTCTTCTCCACTCCCTGAGCAACTTTAAGAATGCTCGCATATGTAGTGGCCTGACTAATAGCTACTGCATGTCGCAGCTCCCTGGTGAGACCCTTCTTGAACATCCAAGCCCTGTCCTTCAGCGTGCTGACTAGGTTCTCTGCGAACCTGCTGAGTCGGGTGAACTCGGATGTATACTAGGCCACTGACATATTCCCTTGCTGCAATGCTTCAAATTGCATCCTAAGTTCGTCCCTCTCCACATCAGGGAAGAACTTTTCCTGGAATAGCAGCTTGAAATCTTTCCAGAAAACTTCGGGCTCTGCTAACTGGGGCTCCTCCCGATACCAAGCCCTAGCGATGTCGAATAGTCGCATGCTCTCAACTTCGACCTTCAAATCATCCGGGATCCTCGCCATCTTCAATGACCGTTCAGCATTCTCTAGCCATTCGTCTACGTAGACTATTCCCTCATCGCCCCAGAAATCTATTGGGCAGAGGAACTGATATTCCTTGGCAGTTCCTGGCTTCGGCGCTGCTGGTGCTGGCGGTACTGGCTCTCTGGTCCTGAGTGCGTCGATGACGGTCGCTCTGAACTCTGCGGCCTGCTGACTCTGAGTCTCTCTGAACTGTACAGCCTGTTGATTCTGGGCCTCCATGAATTGTTGGAACATGGCCATCACTTGTGTGCCATCGAACATCATCGTCGGTAGAATCGGCTGAGGCGGAGGCGGTGCAAGCTGCTCCTGTGCACTGGATGCAGACTGCTCACTGGTCCCAGCGTTCGTCGTGGCGACCGTCCTGCAAAAGAAATAAACTGTTGATTGCTATATCCTATAAAAATCACAAACTATCCTAACAATCAAATTTTCAAAATTTTTAAACATCAATAACCATAAACCATAAACTATTAATCATAAACCATTTCAAAAACCATAAACCATTTTCATAAACAGTAAACCATTTTCATAAACCATTTTTATAAATCATAAACCATTTTTCCGCGGTTCCTATGCTGTGATAAGTTTTCCTTAGCTTTCGCTGGTCCCCCAATAACACTTATTTGCCTAAGTGTCATTAGGATAGAGACCTGCATGGGCCACCACTAAAAGCATGTCACGCCCTGCTCCCGAATAATCGGATACGAGTCGGACACGCCCAGCCTTCGTCGTTGGACACGACGAAGTAAGCTGTACAGTACTAAGGAAAACTCAAAGTCACAATGTAATGTAAACCAAATCACAGCTTTTATAACGTTCCCAGAAATCACCAATATCCATCAAGTGCTTAAAATACAACTCAGCCGGAGACAAATCCGGTCAAATGAAATAATATACAACAATGAATCTCTAAGATACAATCTCCAGAAAAATAAATGAAACAATAAAAAAACTATAATGTCCAAGCAATCACCAGCTCCATGTAATCTCCCACTCACCTGCAACGATCCTATCAGGAAAAGAGCAAAGTACAACCCTGACTAGACAATATACAATGTAGCCTGTGATCCAGAGTACAAGGTGAAACAGGAATACCAGAAAACTAGAACATGAAATGAAACTGAAACTGTGGTACCAGAAATGAAATGTAAAACTGCAGGCAATGGATGACAATCAAGATGCTAGACAATGAACACGGCTATCAATGTACAAGGCAATCAATCACGACAATCAATATGCAATTGTGACAATTTTAAAATATTAAAACTAATGTGTGACCGGCTTAGGAACAATCAATCAATCAATGAGTCAATTCTACAAGGTACGGCTTTATCGTACGTGACGTGTACGATTAGGCTATCTTCAATACCTATGTTGGGTGTGGTCACACAAAAGCTAATATTTCCCCCAATCCCGCAATGAACAATGACGCACAAGCAATGAACAATGGAACAAGACAATCGTGTGTAATTCGTGTCCGATATGAGAACATGGCACATGAAGGTAAGACAGAAAACAAGGTACAAGTCAAGTCAGTGTACTTGCCTCGGTTTGGTTGCACGAGAGTAGTACTGCATGGTTGCAATGATTCACCTGTTATATTTGTACAATTATTAGGGTTTGAAATAGTGACATTAACCAGTCTAAGTAACTAACATAGATAATAAAATTTAGAAAACATTATAGTTTTAAATCAATACTAATAAACCTTTTTAGAAATATTAAACATTTTTGCTAGCAAAATTTATAACTATATAAACCCTTTAAAATAGTTTAGTCACCAATACTTCTATAAGAATATTAATTTATCAATATTAACCAATAATAATTATTTATACAAAAGATCTTAATTTAGAAACTTTATGTTAACAAAGTAATATTAATTTTAATAAATCCTTTTTGGAAATAACTTGTAAAATAATAATAACTACTAATAGGAATTTATATATTTATAGGTTTACAAGATATTATTTATTCATTTGGAAATATATACAATATTATATATATACTAAAATGTCATACAAGATTTATTTAATATTTAAAATCACTAAACTAAATACTATACAAGTCAATATTTGATAACACTAAAATTTAACAATAATTATTAAAACAGTCCAAATAACCCAAGCCCAAATCTAGACAAGCCTAACCATTTTTCATTTCTAAATAACCCCAGCCCAGCAACCTGGCCTGCTATTCTAATAACAAAACAATTCCTTAAAACCGAGCAGGCCAGCTTCTAATGACCCAGCCCATTCTAAAACTTAATTTCTTACAAAAATACCAGCCCCTACTCTCGGCCCACGAGACCCAGCCCGACCATTGGCCCAGAAACCCAGCCCCTTATTCTCTCTGATATATAATTAAACCAAAATTTCCGTTTAATTAAAACAGCCCAAATCTTGAGCCCACTGGACCAGGCCCTTAAACCCGGCCCACCAATCCAGATATAATCCCCTTTTATTTCTCTCTCCTACCATTCACTCAAATCTCCAGAACACTCCAGAGAAATTTGGAAGAGTTCTCTCGTCGTCTCCGGCGAGAGCTCGTCCCCTCCGACGAGGAAAACTCCTCCAGTCACCTTCTCCGGCTTCACCTTCCTCCCTTTTCAATTCTAACCCGAAACCCTAGCTTTGGTTTCCTTCTTCGTCTTCTTCACAGCACAACCTCGTCTTCTTCACCGGCCGAGAAACCTAAGCCCTAAACTTCCATGGCCGAAAACCCTAACCCTAAAGCTTCCACAGTCCCATGGCCGAAACCCTAGTCCCCAAATCTCTAGGTCAGAACCTAGATCCGGCCATCTTCTTCCCTGGGTTCGAAATCCTAACCCTAAGTCCATTAGGTCGTCTGTCTCCTTCCAGACCTAGCCTAGGTCAGAAACCCTAACCCGTTCTCCACCTTCACTCTCCCTCCAGCCCGAGAAACCCTAGTTCCATCGTCTTCCTCTGATCCAGTCCCAACCCTAGGTCTAGGTTGAAACCCTAATTCTTCAGCTTCGTCTTCAACTCGGGAAACCCTAGATCTAGGTCGAAAGAACATCCCCAATCCACACCCAAACCCAAGAAAAACAAGAAGAAAAGAATAAGGGGTTCGAGTAGATCGAGAGGGGCTCACCAGCCTGACGGGGTCGTCGATCCACGGCGATCCTGGCGAGGCGGAGATCCGACCACGGCGGTGGTCTCAGCAAGTCTGGTGGTGGCTCGGCTACTGATGGCGGTGATCTCTCGAAGGGGCGGCACGGTCCTCGTTGCTGCTGGATCTCGACGAGGTTCGGTGGCTCACGGCGGCAGCGCTTGGTGACGGCTCGGCGAGTCTCGAAGACTCCACACGAGACTCCTCCTTGGAAACCCAAGGGCGGTGCACGAGGATCGAGGGGCTCTCTGGCGGTGGCGGGGTCTTCGAGGCGCTCCACTGATGGCGGTGACGCTGTAGTCGAGGCTGTGCTAATGGCGGTGCACACAGCTCGAGACGGCTCACTGCTCGAGAAGCAGCGTAGTCCTCGAGGCGGCGGTGGCGCTGCAGTCAAGGCTGTGCTAATGGCGGTGCACGGACCACGAAGCGGCACGGTCTCCAAGGAATAGGCGTGCTGGAGTGGCGGCGGCACAAGGCGACGGCACGGCGGCGCTCCGGCGAGCTCGGCGGTGGGGTCGAACTCCGGTGACGACGGCGGTGGTGCTGGCGGAGCTCAGCCCTTCCCAGTGAGGAGAGAGAGAGATGAGATGAGAGAGGGTGACATGTAAAGAGAGAAAAAGTGAGGTGTACTGTGTCTGTCAGTGCATTGGAGACTGTGTAATAATTTAGTATTATTTATAGTGTAATAATGGGTGGTAGTGTAGGTAATTAACTGTAGATCTGGGGGTATAGTATTGTGGCAGTGTAGGTAAATACAAATAGATCTGGGGGTAGTTTAGAATACTAATAACAGAATTTCAAATTCAAAATCAATAAAGTTTTTCAAACAGCTTTCCAAATCAACAATTTCCCTCCTTGATTCCGAAAAGAATATATTTTAAAATGAAAATTCAAACAGGTTTTTCTATTATTCCTCCAATAGTTGTAACATATTTTCAAATATAAATTCAAACAGTTTTCAAAATTCGAAATTGAAAACATATTTCCAAATACAAAAATCCAAATCATTTCCCTCCACAGTTTTAACAACTCAGCCAACAGATTTACAATTCACCAATTGTTAATAAAAACAGTTGCTGTTTTCTCATTAAAAAATATATTACATAAATCCAAAAATATTAATAAACTCTTTAACACAATTAATGGTTACTAATTAATTACAAAACAGTAACAAGATTGGAAATACAAAATTTTCTATTATTTAGCACCATTAAGCTTATTAAGTTAAAACAGAAATTAAGAATTTACCAAAAATAAAATCAAATATAACTTATCATGTAGCAATAGAATTTAACTACAAAATTTGTTTGATTAACAAAACAATTATTTCATGTATTTCCATTAGAAAATTCTTACAATAATCGAATCAATAATTTCAAAAATAGTATCCAACAATACTCTTCAATTTAAATAAATTCTTTAACACCCGAAATTAACTAATTCGATCGAAATTATATTTTTGTAAGAAACAATATTTTAAATTCAAGAAAAATTAGAAAACCCCAAATTTACCAAACATGATTTTGGGAGTTACAGTCTTTCTAGTCTTGCCTTAGGATCAGTTTTATGACCGATGCCTTGCTTATTTTGTGTCTTTAGACCATCCCGTGCTCGCAACATCAATGTTAACTCAACAACGTTAACCTATCAAGTCGTGTTTGCCTTACGGCCAAAATCAGAGACGCAACTACGCGATAGTACCCAATTCCTTGTGATCGTGCTACAAATCTATCATACCTTGCCTCACAACTCAATGTGACTCAATCGTATCGCCGCCTTGCGGCCCTTTTGCTACTAACTCATCATCCGACCCAATCCAAGACTTGTGGGCTAAGTGCCACTCGAACAACTTTGCCTTGCGGAGTTTCCTGACTTAGACTCAAGACAACTCAAACCAACTTATGCAACTTATATGCCGACAACTTAAGACCCGACGCCGCATCTCGTGTCGAAGCACGTCGCCTATGTTGATGCCAAATCTTAGGACCAAACCTTGTGTTCTAACTGTACTCACATCCAACTGACTCAATCCAAAGGCACACACGCGGATTGCCGCCCGTGCCGACCCATCTATATGAATTGGTCACTAACATCACAAGCTATTCTGGACAATAGCCTTGCCATTCGGCGACCCTTTCAGCGTAGGTAGCTAGCCCCGCTGAAAATTCTCGAATGACCCAAGCGGTTCATCCAGCTACGGCTATACCGTGTTTTCCTCCAAAATGCCGCGGTCCCATGGCACCCAGGGTTGTCGCACGTGGAAACTCCTCCTTGTCGACAAGTTGTCCAATGACCATGCAAGACTCGACACAAACTGACGTCTCACACAGTCATTCCTCTTCCAATGTTACCATCTCTTTCAAAACCAATATCAAACCATTTATCATTTGAGACCCCTCGACGACCCACGATCGCGAGCTTTCTTTCTAACATCGAGACACCTCAACGACCCACGGTCGCGAGCATTCTTTCCATGTTACCATATCATTTCATTCATTCAATGTCTATTCAATAATTCTTTCTCCAAAACTCATTCAATCAACCGTGGTTGCTGCCTTAACACTAGGTCCGTGCATCGTGCCTCAAACCGACTTCCGTTCTACGCGACGCTATCGCCCAAGTCTTAATTTATATGATGGGCCTTGGGATCGTGGGACTATTTAGCCTGACAACCGCAGAATAAGCGGGACAGCACTTCGAATGACTTAGGTCGACCGACATAACTTTGCCTAACTTACTCAAGCCTACAACTTAACGAGCAAAGGCCGCGTCAAGCCTTGCCTCGATGGAACGTGCCGTGCACGCGTTCAACTTTGAACGACCAAGTCATTTGGGTGCCTAGACTTATGGCACAAGTTGTGCATCGCAACTTAACTCATGGGGCAAGCCAAGGCTATGCCAAGCCTTGGACGACAGGACCGTGCATGCTTTATGAAGCATTCATGCGGGCGACGCCTATGACTTAGGTTATGTTCATAACTTCGCCGACTCAACCAACTTTCCTTCTCCCAAGTCACGGGACGAAGGATCGAGTGTCATTTTCAAAGCACGCCGTGCACCAACTCTAAGCCGACCGTTGGACCTTTTTCCATGTTCTAACTCATTTCGACCCGTCGGGATTATTCCCTTAGCTATGTGAATTCGTCTCTTTTATTATCAAGCCTATTGTGCAAGTTGAAAACACACGATTTATTATGTGAAGACTAAGATGAGGCAAGTTCACCGAAACTACCACACCTGAGCGAGCGGTCGCCTCGACCGAGCGATGTCTTCGAGTAGCCGTTGCAAGGCTAAGTCCGAACGCCGTCGGCATTTCGATTCCTCCGATTGACTGAGCGGGACGGGGCACTACATCATACACCACTCAGAAAAAGTTTCGTCCTCGAAACTAACTGAGTACTTACTCCTTGACTTACCACTCGAACGTTCAACGACTCTCGCGCACACTTCTCATATGCGTTCCCTCAAATCCGAGCCACGCTCATGCTATCCTCAATCCTTTCTTCCAAGCTTACGATATCAAATCCTCGACACTTTTCTATTTTTCAAGTCTTACTTGATTCAGCGTATCACTTAGTTTGGATCGTGCACATATTCTAGGCGTCCCCAAAATACATGCATTTCAACCAAGCCTTGTGATAGTGAACCCGATTCCATCTATCGATCCATCCACTCAATCCTTTAAAATCAATCCTACCGATGCTAACTCTCGCAACATGGACATCTCGCCTAGCCGCTAGGCAATCTCTTTAGGCTAAAGTCAATTATCAGTATTGGAATTATAGTTCCCAAACAACGATATCAACACTGACCCCATCCTAAGGTCAAACCAAGTTGATAGTACGGGGGTTTGCTACCCAAGCTCGCATCACTCTGATTTCTAAACATCGAGCATCGATTCCCTACGCACATCCCATTATTCGTCGTACGGGGTCCGAGTCTTTCTACAAAGCCAACTTATGATAACTCACATTTCAACCAATTTCTCGACATGAACATATTGCTCGTTTATCAAGCCGTTTCACATAGCTATCTCTTTGCACACGTTCGACATAATCCATCTATCAATCCTTCTCAAGTTAAGCATGCTACCATACGATCCATCGCCAAACCATAATTTCATATTCCATACTCCCTAAGTCATTCATCCCAATTCACGTAATCGATCACAAGGTCGTCCGACTTAACAATATGTTGCACCCCGATCTCACGCGAGTCAGATTATCTACGGTGGGCACGAATCACCATGCACGCTCCCGCGAGATAATCATTCTCATCGGAACGTAACTCTTGTTTTGCATCCAGACTAATTCATTTTTGATACGTGGATTGGACCTACTCAATCCTCAAGTTTCATTCATTCATCAATTGTAAGACCTACAAATCCTCGAGTTTACCTTCGCATCAAGCCAACAAGTCGAGACAATCAAAGTTGCCGTGTCCTGATTTTTTGAGTTCGATCATTCCCGCGACATGAATCACCATGTCAGCGCTCACGCGGAACGATTGCCCAAAATTCGACGCAACGCATGTACGAGACTAGAGTTGCGCTCGCACAAGACAAGATCGTCGACGTTATGGCTATCAACATAAACATCGAGACACGATCATTTTTATCCAACATTCCCTTAAATCAAAATCCTAAGTACGACATCTAACCGAACAATAACACTTGCACGATCGTCGTTCGCCGAGTCAAAATACCCCCGAGTTATCGCATATCGATCTTTGATACGCCTCAATACCATCGACGATATGCGTAACCTGACGATCTTCCTTTGCAATAAGTTCTGAGTCGTGCGAATGATGCAATCGTCCGACTGGATAATCTCCTCGACATTCAAAGTCAAGCTCGATCATTATCCCTCGAATTATTCACAATATCGATTTTCCTCAAACCAAATTCACGTATCGTTCATCCGTTTATCTTAAGTCATCAACCAACGTATTTTCTCAATTCGCATCATTTCTTTATCAATCGATCGACATTCCTGAGGCTATCGCATACACCACTCAGGAATGAAGTCATTCAACAAATCCTCAAAACTTATCATTCGAATCAAAATCGACTTCTTCAAATTTTCCGTTCGAACTATTCCTCAATTTCCAAGCACGCTCATCTATATCGCATCGACGTTATCGTCCCTCGATAGCACCCTTATCGATAGTCATCTCACTTACTCAATCGAGGTCAACTCATTCTCGTCCGACACAATTTGAATCCCGCACTCGACTTTTCTAAGGTCGACGCAACTTTGGTGTATATGCCTAGCCCGACTTAGCCAACCGTGCTTACGCGAACCATCTTTTTGTTTTGTTGTCAAAAACTATTCTCCTATGTTTTACAAAATAGTTAGACTTATTGTATGGACATCCGTGGGACATTTGAGAGAGAGCGCACCAACAATATCAACTTTACGGAAGCAACAATTCAGAGTTTGCGGAAACAACGAGTTAAAGAATTCAATCGATAGTCCAAGGACGTAAAGCCGTGCTCTGATACCATTATGTTACGCCCCGCTCCCGTAGGAGCGATCGTCCTCGCTAAGGCGTGATGCCGCACGAGCCTAGATTGCTCTCGTGCAAGGCGGGTTCCATAACGGCCGATTTCAGCGGCTGCGACGGGATCGTCGCACAGAAGTCCCATGCAGAGACATTGAACATGCAGCAAAAATTTAGAATAAAACACAAGTTATACAAAGCTCTTTTATTGATATTGGAACAAGGTTACAATGGGGCGCAAGGCCAATATTACAAGTCTCTCAAGCTCACTCATCTCACATTACAAGTCACTCAGCTCTTTCTCATCTCTAAGTTACACGTCTTGAGCCAGCAGATGCTTCGGAAGGCGACGTCCATACATTATGTCATGTATAAGTCTTTACTCCATGCGGCCACACGCTTCGAATCGCCAAGAAACTCCGTGCCTCGACGCATCCAAGCGAGCTCCGCGCCACGAGCTTCTACCTGTGCCTGCACATGGAAACTATATGGGTGTCAGTACTCAACTGTACTGGTGGAATGAGCTCCTCGCCCACCCATACAAACCCAACACGTTTGATTTACTTTATGCAACATAGTCACTTCTTATCGATTGTCTTTCTAGTCTTGCCTTAGGATCAGTTTTATGACCGACGCCTTGCTTATTTTGTGTCTTTAGACCATCTCGTGCTCGCAACATCAATGTTAACTCAACAACGTTAACCTATCAAGTCGTGTTTGCATTACGGCCAAAATCAGAGACGCAACTACGCAATAGTACCCAATTCCTTGTGACCGTGCTACAAATCCATCATACCATGCCTCATAACTCAATGTGACTCAATCGTATCGCCGCCTTGCGGCCCTTTTGCTACTAACTCATCATCCGACCCAATCCAAGACTTGTGGCTAAGTGCCACTCGACCAACTTTGCCTTGCGGTATTTCCTGACTTAGATTCAAGACAACTCAAACCAACTTATGCAACTTATATGCCGACAACTTAAGACCCGACGCCGCATCTCGTGCCGAAGCACGTCGCCTATGTTGATGCCAAATCTTAGGACCAAACCTTGTGTTCGAACTGTACTCACATCCAACTGACTCAATCCAAAGGCACACACGCGGATTGCCGCCCGTGCCGACCCATCTATATGAATTGGTCACTAACATCACAAGCTATTCTGGACTATAGCCTTACCATTCGGCGACCCTTTCAGCGCAGGTAGCTAGCCCCGCTGAAAGTTCCCGAATGACCCGAGTGGTTCGTCCAGCTACGGCTATACCGTGTTTCCCTCCGGAACGTCGCGGTCCCATGGCGCCCAGGGTTGTCGCGCGTGGAAACTCCTCCTTGTCGACAAGTTGTCCAATGACCATGCAAGACTCGACACAAACTGATGTCTCACACAGTCATTCCTCTTCCAATGTTACCATCTCTTTCAAAACCAATATCAAACGATTTATCATTTGAGACCCCTCGACGACCCACGGTCGCGAGCTTTTTTTCTAACATCGAGACCCCTCGACGACCCACGGTCGCGAGCATTCTTTCCATGTTACCATATCATTTCATTCATTCAATGCCTATTCAATAATTCTTTCTCTAAAACTCATTCAATCAACCGTGGTTCCTGCCTTAACACTAGGTCCGTACATCGTGCCTCAAACCGACTTCCGTTCTACGCGACGCTATCACCCAAGTCATAATTTATATGACGGGCCTTAGGATCGTGGGACTATTTAACCTGACAACCGCAGAATGAGCGGGACAGCACTTCGAATGACTTAGGTCGACCGACATAACTTTGCCTAACTTACTCAAGCCTATAACTTAACGAGCAAAGGCCGCGTCAAGCCTTGCCTCGATGGAACGTGCCGTGCACGCGTTCAACTTTGAACGACCAAGTCATTTGGGTGCCTAGACTTATGGCACAAGCTGTGCATCACAACTTAACTCATGGGGCAAGCCAAGGCTATGCCAAGCCTTGGACGACAGGACCGTGCATGCTTTATGAAGCATTCATGCGGGCGACGCCTATGACTTAGGCTATGTTCATAACTTCGCCGACTCAACCAACTTTCCTTCTCCCAAGTCACGGGACGAAGGATCGAGTGTCATTTTCAAAGCACGTCGTGCACCAACTCTAAGCCGACCGTTGGACCTTTTTCCATGTTCTAACTCATTTCGACCCGTCGGGATTATTCCCTTAGCTATGTGGATTCGTCTTTTTTATTATCAAGCCTATTGTGCAAGTTGAAAACACACGATTTATTATGTGAAGGCTAAGGTGAGGCAAGTTCACCGAAACTACACCACCTGAGCGAGCGGTCGCCTTGACCGAGCGATGTCTTCGAGTAGCCGTTGCAAGGCTAAGTCCGAACGCCGTCGTCGTTTCGATTCCTCCGATTGACTGAGCGGGACAGGGCACTACAACACACATTCAAGTCATTACCAGAGATCAGGAGTTCTTGCCAAAGTGCTGCTGTATTCTTCAGAGGCTATCGTCTTCAAAGTTCACATCGTCCAAGGGATAAAGCGATCGTCATTCAGATCGGATTCCTATAGTTGTACTTTCCCAGAATTCTTATAATCTTCTTACAAAGTTTGTGAAATAAAGATCAACTTTTGTTTTTGCAAACAATAATGGCTTTGGTCATAGATGTTATACTACTCCCCCAATCAATCCCGGAGTCAATAAGTCAATCAATCAATATGGAGTTCGAGAGGGATCCATTGTGAATCAGTGTCGCTACGATATACATGATTCTACTGATGCAGCACATTTAGTTATTAAGTAAAACATTGACATGAATGATATGAAACTTGTTTTGGATTTTTCTCAGTGTGGAAGGTAACGACAGGAAGGTATCGGCTAGGGTCCGGGATCTGAACCTACATTAATATATATTTCGTTTTAGAACTTATTCCAAAGGGTAGCTAACAATGCCACTAATCACAAACTAACTATAATTATAAACATTCCCTTTTATTGAGAAATAGTAACTTAATTATATATAATAATTTGGTAAAAAAATTTATTAGTATTTTATAGATAATGCAGAAATAATATATTTTAGAATATTATTAAAAATAGTAGTGGTTTTATCGTAAATTATTTTGATAGAAATATCGTTTAAACATGAAAATATTTGAAATCTAATTTAGTATATTTTTTAAATAAAACTTAAGAGATATTTAAAATAATTATTTTCTTTAAATAAGAAATAACCGTTTTTAATAATAAATTTACTAAAAACTTATTTAGTAAAACTTACGGTTTTGATTAGAAATGACGTTGAAATATCTAATTTTAGTACCATAAATTTACTAATCAGGATAATTGTTAATTTTACGAAAAATAAGCCTTTGTATCCCAAAAAAAATGCATAAATATATATAGATTTGGCCTAAAAACACTATTTTCTATATTAAAGTATATTTTTGATATATAATTATTTATTTTGAAACTAATTTACCAATAGTGAGATTAAGTCAATATTACTATTGAAAATAATGTTAACTCTACGTTAGTCGCATTACGTAAACGAACTCTAATTAATCGCCAAGCTAACTAATGATAATTAACCTTATAATTAAAAGCTCATAACATTATTACAGTGCCTAAAATAGGAAACTAAACTAAACTATCCCGGAATTGGCAGAGCTTCATTTGTCAATTTCGGTCGAAAACAGATAGGTTTTTAGGTTCTGCGAAATAAACAGAAGGCAGAAAAGGTTACCATAGGTTGTGATGGAGCATCGAGGGGATGCCTCGAACTCGAAACGCACGCGGGCACGGAATGGGCACGGGGGACACGGATATGCGGAGCGGCACGAAGACGCGCGCACGCACGCGAAGGGGCCACGCGGAATGTCGGCGAACGGCAGGCGAGCGATAGCGGGGCTGGCCTGGGCGGCCAGCGAACAGCGGCGCACTGGCGCAACGACGGCGGGCCGTGGGTGCAGCAGCGAGGGCTGTCGCGGGTGTAGTCGGCCGGGAGGTGGCACAGTACAGCGGCGGGGAGACACTACAGTTGCGGTCGTCCGGGTTGCACTGCGGGTGCGGTCGGCCAGAAGGTGGCGGGGTTTGGCGAACGAAAATCCCCCCGATTGGGTTCTCGGATTAGCCGGGATGGCGCGGGGAGCGTCGGAACGGCTTCGGTTTCGGGATCGGAGGAGTGTGGAACGAGAAATAGGGAGTTTAGAAAAGTGGTGAGATGAGAATGCTATGTGGGGAAGAAGGAGTTTCTGTACGTGATTCCTCATATTCGGAGTGGAGGGGATCACGCGGGGTTTGCGGACGATTGGGTACGTAGGTTTGGACGGGTTTAAGTCATTGCGTTCGGGTCGGGTTGAATGCTAGAATTATAACCTAACAAATAAATGTGGGTTTTACAACCTTCCCTCCTTAGAAAATTTTGTCCTCGAAATTTCAAAGATAAGGGTCAAGTTACAATCATGCCTCAAACCAGTAAGGGTATTCTTCCTCAACAGCCTCATGCCTTGTAACACCCCTGTCCCAAAATACTTGGGACTAGATACGTACCATGCCAGCTGTATACATACGAGTAAATATACGGCTCGTAGTATACATAAGCTGTATAATGTAGTATTCCAAGACAAACTAAATCTCATCCACAATGAAAAGAATATATAAAATTAACTTGAATATTTATAGTACAATCATTGGGCGGAGACAAAGTCCACTACCAACTTTCAAAATGAGAGAAAGTATACAAGGAAATGACCCGCGAAAATATCGAGACGAACCAAGTGCGATCATCTTCGAAGGAATGGAAGGACATGGCCTTAGCTAGAGCACCTGCAAGAAACCACGAAACACACGCCTGGAGAGATCACCAGGTCCTCAGAGGGACGTAACAAGACACATAATATCATGCCGATAAACTGAATAAATAAAACTCAACAGAAAAGTTTGCATGAGTAAAGGTTCCTAACCATTCTATGTGATATGCACTTTGAGGACAACGTTCTACACAGGGGCTGTAGGCTCAGCAGAGTAAATAAAGAGTGGCAGTAAGTAGCGCTCATCCGAGTCACTATCGGCCCTGGGCAGAAGGTAGTGCTCATAAGAGTCACCATCGGCCCAAAATGTGTGTAAAAATAAAATGTAGCCCCTACGCTAATAACTGTCCCCTCCCCCCAATGATACTATACATGTGTCGACTGTACGACACTGTTTAATCCTTAATAACTGCCAAGTCTTCTACATAATCTATTGGCAGTTTTATCCTAACGCACGGCCTGTACGCACCAATGATCAGTCAGCATGCATGACCGCATCTATATGCGACTCACAACTCACACACAATCCGTGGCACATCATGACAGTTAATGAGATGCACTAAACAACAGTGGTCCCTGAACTCTAAGCCAATTGCATAAAGTATAATCATTTGCATCTATATATAGTTTTGAAAGAACAACATAAAGAAAAAGTATGCATGATATTGAGCAAGAAATTAAACAGTAAAGGCAAGGTGTCTTGCCTGGTGTGTCGTCTGATGTGGTGTGATAATCCGACAAGTCATGTTTGTCCATTAGCCATGGTCAATGTGAAGGGGCTCGAATTCGCGAGAAAATAGGAAAAGCATAATTAGTCATAAGTAATGGGGATAATTGGAAGAATTTGTGTGGTAGATAAATATACAATTTCTTAGAAAATATTTACATTACTTTAAAAACATGTTTACTTGTAAAAATTTATTTACGAAAATACTTGAAAATAATAATTTTGAAAATTTTATCTTATTAGTCAAATACTCTAAGTTGTAAAATATGATTAAAGTGGAAACTAAATTTCATAATTTAAGATATCTATTTTAGATAAATATTTAAAATATTTCTAAATCATTTAGACCAAAAAGTATAACTGGTCAAATATATGTATATATAATTCGAAAAGAATATTTTAGTGTTTTAAAAATTAAGTTGAAATTTGATAGAAAATATTTGTCCAATTAAAATAATAGGAATAATAATAATGTAATTAACAATATGTACAAACTAATATTAATAATAATATATAAATAATAAAACTAATAATAATTAATAATAATGATAATAATATTAATAATAACAAATTAAACCTAAAAAACAATACAGCTTCTTTAATAATAATAATAATAATAATAATAATAATAATAATAATAATAATAACCCTTACAATATCCCTACGGTTCTCCCCCATATTTTATAGTGATAGAGAGAGAGAGACAGATGGAGAGAAGTGAGAAAGGGAAGAAGTGAAGGGTTACCAGAGAAGCTCGGCCGGCATCGGCGCGGTGTGGCGGACGCGTTCACCGGAGCATGGCGGCTCGGATGCGAGGGGAGGCTCAGGATCGCGGAGGCGACGGGGACGGCCATGGCGCATCGGACGGCGTGCGAGGCTTCTCGTCGAGACGGTGGCGCAGCGTTGTGGTGGCGACGGTTGCGCGAGGGAGACGGAAGGGAAGCCGCACGGTAGTCGGCTGAGCGGGACCGGGAAGTCGGAGAGGCGGCGGATCTCGACTCCATGAGCGGAAGGAGTCTCAGACTCGTGGGGACTGGCTCATCCAAGCACGGTGAACCCAGGTGAGGTTCTCTGCCTTCTCTTCGGATGTGGTGGTGGGTTTCGGATTGGCGATGGTGGTGTTGGCGTGGGTAGAAATTCTGGTGGTGACGATTGGGTGTGGTCGGGTTTGCCGTGACCGCGGAGGAAGAGTGTTGAGGGTGGCAGGGGGTCGGAAAAGGTATTGGTGGTGGTGAGGTTGGTGTAGGCGGTTGTAGCTGTGGCCAGGAATGGCCGTGGCGGTGGTTGTTGTGGTGGCCGATGATTGTGGAGCGGGTTCCTGATGACGATGGCAGCAGAGATGGACGGAAGTGGCGGTGGAGGAGATAATTTTTGGGAGTTTTCGGAGGGGAGATGGAAAACTGCAGGTGGCCACCGGCCTAACTTGGCCGGAGACGGCAAGGACGGTGGTGGTGAATTGGCTGGGTCTGCGGTCGATGGCCTAGGATGGCAGTAGGATAGGTTTCGTCGTGTCGAGGGTGTTTGACACGACGGGATGGAGGTCCGGAATTGTCGGCCCCGATTAATAATGTATTTGTATTGGTGGGGATTATAGTGGATGGAAGGCACGGACACGATGCACAATGGGGTAGAAATTGTGGTTGAAAATTATGGAGGAGTACCTCTCCTTTTATAGGAGGTGGAAATTCCCAGTTGGATAATGATTGCAATGATTTAAACCCCGATGGATAATTCCATCCTTTATTTAAATCGAATTAGAATTTAAGCGATCAAAATCAAATCAATCTAGATATCCCCCTTTAATTTAGAATAAAATCTTTTCCAAGTTTAAATTATCAAATAATTAAAACAAAATTTTTAAATCACTTTTTCATAAATATTAAAATATAGCATAAATAAATTTCGAAAATCAAGAATATTATCTAAATATTAATTTATAAAGTAGCTTTTGTAAATGACAAAATAGATTTAATAAACAAATTCCAAATTTCGTAAATACTTAGAATATATTTTATATAAACCAAAATTTTTCTTAAACTACTACTTATTTTTAAACAACGAAATAAATTACCCTTTTATATTATATATAAGAAAAATAAAGGTTTTTTGGCAACAACGGCAAACAGATATATTTATCTTGGAACTATATTTTTCATAAAAATGAAATCTATAAATAAAATATGTATCTGAAAATATGTACCTCGCACATATTCGCACTCGACGAGAAATACAAATCGCAAACTCGTGCGCGACGATGTCACGACCCGCACCCTAGAGTAAAGGCACGAGACGTGGGTACGTCCAGCCTACGCCGCAGTGTCGACGGTAGAACGCTGTCCTAGGTCACAACATCTAACAGTTTAAGGTAATAACAGTTATACTCCCCGAATAGGGGTGACATAACAGAATATATCTCAATCACGGCTAAGGTAGAATGCGATAAGATAGAATGATATAAAGATGCAAGATCCAAAACCACAGGAAATACAATAGAGAGAAAGCTAGTGTCTAGATAAACTCCACTAACATCCAGAATAATACAGATCCAAATATATACAACTCAAACTCCACTATGAAATAAGATAAGACATCTATGGAGCAACAGTCTCTACAGCTAAGGGATCCGACTGGAAGTCCAGATCGCAAGTGTCTTCTAAGGCTGTCCCATAGAAAGTGTCTAAGCAGGCCTCCTCCTCGTCCTCTGTAAAATTTTCAACAGGTCCAGTCAGGACGGAAATGAGCACATATCTCTCAAAACAGTTCATAGCAGGTTAGGAGTATAAATCATGCAATAGAGTAAAATACAGGAAGTGCTGAAAAGGAAGTACAGAAAAACAGGAGATATTTTGTAACTGAAAGTAAATACATGATGGCTAAGTGATTTAGAGTACAATATGGTTATGTAAACGGCTTAGGAGCACATGAATACCTACTGGGGATAGTGTTCACATAACCAATTCTACTCACCCCGCCCCAATCAATACACAAGGATCCATTCAAGTTACGTTATATGCACATGAATACAGCTAAGATACGTGAACTCATGTAATGAGTAGTACATGAGGCACATGATAGTACATGAAAGCACATGAGAACATGTAAATACATGAACTAGTACGAGTACAAGGAGTACCTGATGCACATGATAAAGTACATGAACATGAAATATCCGATGCACCCGTAGAGGGATAACATCTCAGGAAAGGATCCATATAGTACTAATCCGTGAAGATACGTGTCAGCATCAAGTAGAGTAATCTAGAGCAATAATATAGTCCAGACAGGTATGAAAAGATCAGAGAATGTACTCGCCTGCTATCTGAATGTCCGAGATAAAAGTACTGTCCGAGGAGTGGTGTCTGGCTCCTATTAGAACAGCACAAGTCACAACAAGTCCAGAATGGTAATAAGATGCACTACAATGCATTCTACATGAATCTAGGTCAATCTAGGCCAAAGTCAACTCTTGGTCAACTCTGGTCAACCCTAGAAGTCAAACTAGGTCAACCAAGTCAAACCTAAGTCATCAAGCCTATACTAGTCTATTCTAGGTCTAACAAGGCTACACAAGTCTAACTAGACTCTATACTGACACACAGATAATTCCATAGGCTAAGAGCCTAGGCTATATGATGCCTATAACCCAACCATATCACAATCGACACAACAATATATATATCTAATATATAATACACATATTGGTATAGCTATATAATATAACTTGGAATATACATAACCTATAGGCTATATGTATACCATACAAACATATTTATATCTAATATATATACTAGTACACACACATTATATAATATATAGGATATATATATATATCACAAATATATATATACCTTTACATGTATATAGAGAAAGAAAAGTGCAATGTGGTGGGGTGTGTGTGAGAGATACATGATAGGGTTGTGATATGGTATGTGTGTGTGTGTGTTAGACATGGCATGAGGTGCCTCATAGAGTGTGTTGTCAAGTGAGGATGTGTGATAGCTGGAACCTGTGAAACAGTGTAACATTTGTGACACAATGAAGTGAGAGCGAGAGAGGACATCCTGAAATCAGTGACACGTGTTTACTGTGTGTGTGGCAATGAAACAGTGAACCAACAACCCAAATGAAATCTGGAAAATAGGCAGTTGACAGGTTATTTGGAAAATGTGTGTAAACAAGGAATGAAACATTGGCATGTGTGTGGGCAGTGAAAGAAACAGGGAATGACAGTTAAAAAAATGAAATGGGAATCAATTTAACTCATTCGATTTTTGCTCAGTTAGGAAGGGAAGAAATCTCAGTTGACAGTTTATATTACTAAATCTCAGATTTGGAAAAAAAAAATCAATTCCCAGATTACAAGGTAATGAACATTTGAATCCAAAACAGTTTAAGAATGAACTATTCTCAGTCCTACAGTTACAGGGAACAATCAGTCAATACAAGTTGTAAGCTCAACAATTGTCAAAAATCCCATTCTAAATCAAGTCTAATTCGAATATAATAGAACCAATCATGAAATCAGTTAACCAAGGAATAATACATTCATTCAAATCAGTTTACAGTTCATTAATGAACAGTTGACAGTTAGTATTTGAAACAAAATCAGTCCAGCTATAGACCTCAACAAACTCAGTTCTATTCCATTTCGAAATCCAACACAAAAGTCAAAATCCCATTCTCTAACCAAAAGCCAATTTCGAATTGAAATACTTCATTCCTATGAATCAACAGATATGTGGGAGACATTTAACAGTGGAAAAACATCAATAACAGGAATTAAATGTTGAGGAATTAGAAAGAAATAGTGTATCAGTAATGTATCTCAGTTAATATGAATTTAGCCCCATTCGATTTCAATCCCGTATCAAAATCTAAACAAACATGTAAATTAATTCTAACATAGAATACATCATATTTAGGATCTAATTAGTAAATTAAAACATAATTTAAACTAATAAACTGAATTTTAAACAGAGAACCCAAACAGTGCACTGATACGCACAGCGCGGGCCCCGTGTACGCGTGATATCGTGTCCGACACGACACGAGGGCTCGTGTCACTTGACATACGTGATGTCAGTGGTCGTCCCATGGTGTGTGTCAAATTTCACGTGTCGATGTGTAGTGTGCACAGCAAAAACAGCCCCGAGCAGCAGGGCAGCTACAGTGCCCGCGCGCGCGCATATGCACTTGCGTGTTCGTGTGTCCGTGGCGACTCGACACGACACCAAAACGTGCTCAGTACACTGAAAACCCATAAGCAAGCACAAAACCTAACTTCCTGTTTAGAAACATTCCTAAAAATAAATCGAAATGCCCTTTGGGGCATTTCATCAAACACATGTATTCATGAACTGATACGTGTCCGATACGGACACGTACAGGACTCGAAACCTAGGGTTAGCTAGTCCTACAGTTAGGTTAGGCCTAGGGCTTCCTAGATATGCAATAAAATCAACATTTCATAGTGTAGAATCGAATTTACCTATGGGTGTGCAAAGGCTCAAAAAGCCCCAAATGAAAGTGGTTCCTCAAGCCACCAAACTCCTTCAAATTGTTTCTCCCCTGAAATTTCTCAATACCAACAGCAAATAAAATAATTTTAGGACCTATTGCAATTGGTTTGGGTGGAAAAGGAATTGAAATGAAATTTCTAGGAATTAATGAAGATGGAGACTCACCTCTTTCTCAAACTTGCAAATATTCCTAATGGAGGCTAGCCCTAATTTCTAGGAGCATTAAATAGGGGGGGATAGGCTTGGCCGGCCATGGGCTAGGCTAGGGCTAGGTTTTACTAGGTGTTGGGCTTTAGGCCTCTAAGGCTTAAGTCATAAGTCATGACTTGTGAAATCACAAGCCATTCCCTAATCAATTTAAATCCTAATTCCTCCTAATAAATTCTAATGAGTTAAATGTCACTAACTTAAGTCAAGCTAGGGTTCCATAACCTAACCAAAAAGTCATGACCTAGGTTAGCCTCTAGGACAGTCTCCTCAGTCAACACTAGTCAAAGTCTAAAATAGCACCAAATCAAATATACTAAAAATCACTGAAAATTCTAATAATTATAATTAATACTAATAATCCCAATTAATTCCCAAAAATTTAAAAATGACCAAAATACCCTCAAGCTAGAAAAGTGGTAGTGACAGACGACAATTGTATTTGTATGCGACGTATAAATACGAAGTACAAATAAATACCAATTTATTTTTAAAAAAATCTTACTAAAATTTTAGGGGGTTTACATCCTACCCAACTTACAAGAATTTCGTCCTCGAAATTAAGAATAAGTAAGGGGGTGAGAATGTATGAGGGTAAGGCAACACAAATCATTGGGCGAGGCAACGAAACGATAAATATGCTTTAGAAAATCGTGATTCCGATAACGACGAAATAAATCACGATTTTGGAATTGAACGAGGGTTGCTAGTCAAGGTAAAAATTATGATAGTACGATAAAAGTAGCTTAAGTGGATATTTTGGGGACTTGGGGAATAGGGCACTTCGAAGAAGATTGTATGGTAAGTGTCTAGGTTGAGGGCACGAATGAAAGAAGGATAGGAATCATTCAAGTGATTAGGGGTCACGATAAAGATATAGGGTCGTCTAGGTTTAGAGTTGAATCATCTTCAAATTTCAAAAAGGTCATGAAAGTTGATTCTAGGATCGAGAAAAAAGGCAAGTAGCTCAAGGCGGGAATAGTCATATTGGTTGGTCAGTGGTTAACTATCCCCAAGTATATACAAATATCATGGTCATAGGATAATGGTTTGGTCTATCTATCAATCACAAGCTTTGTCTAGAATAGTTAAAAGACGAAAGCCAACAAGAGTCTAAGGGAGATGTTTTCGAATGCTAATAGGTGATTCAAAGGCGGTTGTATAATTCCAAAAGAATTGCCAAGGTAATCGCGGAGGAGACTCTAGGGGCAAGTTTAACTATGTCTCCATCCACGTAGTATGATATATGAAAAGCGAACCAAGTGCACTATGGTTGATCAGACCATAATACGTCGGTTCTGATTTAGACAATGTATTAGTGGGCGCCCACATTAAATATATGTCATGATCAAGCTTGATAAAGAATAAGCTTGCAAAACTAAGCTATTTTAGCATCATAGGTAGATAAAATAATAAGTAAAGGGTAATGATGAAAGAAATCAATTAGTCCAAGATCTTATAAAATCTAAGTTTCGCCCGAAATTTGGGCCTATGCAGTCGGCTTGGTTGACTAGCAAGTTAGGGTCCTCTAAGTGTTATGGTCCAATGAATTTATCAATATGGTTCACTAAGAAAAAGAGTTTGTTAGGTAGTGAGATATTCTACCCAACTTACAAGAATTAAACTAATGGTGTGATAGGTCCAGCAATCAAGATAGAATGCAAGGTTAAGCATGTAAGAAATTAAGTAGAACAAAATCATATATCGGGTCGAAAGAATTGAGTCGGGATCCATGGTCGATAAATATATCGATATCATGGTAAAGGTTACAGTTAGTCTTTATGAACCGAAAGTCGTACCATAAAAATAGAGTACAAAGGGACGTGTTTTGGTGGGACACAATATACCTACATGAAGGTGGAGTCGTCTACGTCTTGCATGTGAAATTTGTGGGAAGAAAAAGTCTAGTGTTGCGCTCCAAATATCAAAGTCACGATAGGGAACGCCGAATGATCAAAATAGAAAGTGGGTTTTCATAAGGTACTAATTAAAGCACCAAAATAAAAGGTTAGGGCACGAATGAAGATGATTAATGGGATCTCGTAGATCGAGGTAAAAATAAGTTAGGGATGCAGTTTCTAGAGAGAAAATTATCTCATAAGGTATGGTCAAGGGAATGATTCTAATCATTTCTAAGTTTCAAACAATTAGATGGCCACGAATAAAAGATCTAGATTTGTGGAAAGGTCAAGTGGGTCAAGATTGAAATATAACCACATGATTTGGCAGATGACCAACTACACTCGAGTACATACAACTATCATGGCAATTAATGAGGAATACTTGTATCCCATTAGGGTGACTTGCTTGCTTCTTGGTCCTCTACCAATATATGATCAAATTTTAAATTTCAAGTTCCTCAACAGTTTTGAAATAAAATCTCAAAATACTCCATCAAGTATTTAATCATAACATAAAGTTTAATTTCCTTTAACTAAATTCCAAATAACCTTCATCATATCTAATGCGGCACAACTAAATTTTTATAATAAGCCATCACTTTTAAAATTTTCCAATTCTCAAATGTACCTCGAGATAAACTCTTAGCCCGTTTCATCAATCGCAATTCATGTAACTCAAATTAATTCTTTTTTTTACCAAAATTAAATGTCCATAATCAAGGCTTTAAACTTGAAATCTAATTAACTTTTTAAATCATAGATCATATGACACAATTTAAAATTTAAATTTTCCTTCAAAGTCGCTTTCATAGCCTCCAAATATTTAAACAAAATTTTACCATCATTTCTTCCACTCAAAATTAAATAAACTTATAAATCGTACGACTAAATTTTCAACCTCAAGCTCCCTCAAACTAAACTTTCGTCTTCTCTAGTTGTCTAAAAAATTATAATTAAAACTCCTTAAATAATCTCGAGATAAACTTTATAGTATTACAATCCAAATTTTTTTTTTAAAGTTAACCGTAAATCATGCGTCACAATATAAAAACTTAAGTTATTTCTCAATCGATTTCATATCCCTAATAAATCATAACTATTTCACCATTAAAAAAAGTGTAAATCAAAATTTTGTTTTCTTGATCTCACTATCCTCTTGTGTATACCACCTTGTAAAAATAAAATTTTAACTATCCCTTGAAGGCGGTAATATTCTACTATCCAACTTGGAATTAACTAATCCTTAAGATCATATTTCTAAGAAAAATAAATGCCTTTATACTTAAATATAACCTTAATGGATATTATTTGTCAATATAATCCTTCTAGCCATAGGGTTGACCAATAAGTATATAGTAGTGTAGTCATCTTTCTAACCATGTTTAAGCACGAGATGATAGGGTGTTGGTAGAAAGAGTTCAAGCAAGATGCAAAAATCAAGGGAAGCCACGGGAGTGAGAATATGGAAATCAAGGAAGGTCAAGGAAGGTGATCAAGTATGTGGATGAGATTCCTAGATTCTAATCCTATATTGCAGGCCCGCTCGGTACAGTCATGTAACCGAAATGGCAACTTGACCTGCATGGGCCACCACAAAAACATGTAAAGTCTCAGTCCTAAAATACTTGGGACTAGATACGTATCATGCCAGCTGTATACATACGAGTAAATATATGGCTCGAATGTAAACATAAGCTGTATAATGTAGTATTCCAAGACAAACTAAATCTCATCCACAATGAAAAGAATAATAGTATAAAATCAACTTGAATATTTATAGTACAATCATTGGGCGGAGTCAAAGTCCACTACCAACTTTCAAAATGAGGGAAAGTATATAAGGAAATGACCCGTAAAAATATCGAGACGAACCAAGTGCGATCATCTTTGAAGGAATGGAAGGACATGGCCTTAGCTAGAGCACCTGCAATAAACCACGAAACACACGCCTGGAGAGATCACCAGGTCCTTAGAGGGACGTAACAAGACACATAATACCATGCCGATAAACTGAATAAATAAAGCTCAACAGAAAAGTATCTATGAGTAAAGGTTCCTAACCATTCTATGTGATATGCACTTTGAGGACAACGTTCTACGCAAGGGTTGTAGGCTCAGCAGAGTAAATAAAGAGTGGCAGTAAGTAGCGCTCATCCGAGTCACTATCGGCCCTGGACAGAAGGTAGTGCTCATAAGAGTCACCATCGGCCCAAAATATGTGTAAAAATAAAATATAGTCTCTACGCTAATAACTGTCCCCTCCACCCAATGATACTATACATGTGTCGACTCCACGACACTGTTTAATCCTTAATAACTGCCAAGTCTTCTACATAATCTATTGGCAGTTTTATCCTAACGCACGGCCTGTACGCACCAATGATCAGTCAGCACGCAAGTCCGCATCTATATGTGACTCACAACTCACACACAATCCGTGGCACATCGTGACAGTTTATGAGATGCACTAAACATACGGTGGTCCCTTAACTCTAAGCCAATTGCATAAAGTATAATAATTTGCATCTATATATAGTTTTGAAAGAACAACATAAAGAAAAAGCATGCATGATATTGAGCAAAAAATTAAACAGTAAAGGCAAGGTGTCTTGCCTGGTGTGTCGTCTGATGTGGTGTGATAATACGACAAGTCATGTTTGTCCATTAGCCATGGTCAATATGAAAGGGCCCGAATTCGCGAGAAAATAGGAAATGCATAATTAGTCATGAGTAATAGGGATAATTGAAAGAATTTGTGTGGTAGATAAATATATAATTTCTTAGAAAATATTTACATTACTTTAAAAACATGTTTACTTGTAAAAATTTATTTACGAAAATACTTGAAAATAATAATTTTGAAAATTTTATCTTATTAGTCAAATACTCTAAGTTGTAAAATATGATTAAAGTGGAAACTAAATTTCATAATTTAAGATATCTATTTTAGATAAATATTTAAAATATTTCTAAATCATTTAGACCAAAAAGTATAACTGGTCAAATATATGTATATATAATTCGAAAAGAATATTTTAGTGTTTTAAAAATTAAGTTGAAATTTGATAGAAAATATTTGTCCAATTAAAATAATAGGAATAATAATAATGTAATTAACAATATGTACAAACTAATATTAACAATAATATATAAATAATAAAACTAATAATAATTAATAATAATGATAATAATATTAATAATAACAAATTAAACCCAAAAAACAATACAGCTTCTTTAATAATAATATTAATAATATTAATAATATTAATATTAATATTAATAACCCTTACAATATCCCTACGGTTCTCCCCCTATTTTATAGTGATAGAGAGAGAGACAGATGGAGAGAAGTGAGAAAGGGGAGAAGTGAAGGGTTACCAGAGAAGCTCGGCCGGCATCGGCGCGGTGTGGCGGACGCGTTCACCGGAGCATGGCGGCTCGGATGCGAGGGGAGGCTCGGGGTCGCGGAGGCGACGGGGACGGCCATGGCGCGTCAGACGGCGCGCGGGGCTTCTCGTCTGGACGGTGGCGCAGCGTTGTGGCGGCGACGGTTGCGCGAGGGAGACGGAAGAGGAGCCGCACGGTGGTCGGCTGAGCGGGACCGGGAAGTCAGAGAGGCGGCGGATCTCGACTCCACGCGAGGAGGAAGTCTCGAACTCGCGGGGACTGGCTCATCCAAGCGCGGCGGACCCAGGTGAGGTTCTCTGCCTTCTCTTCGGATGTGGTGGTGGATTTCGGATTGGCGATGGTGGTGTTGGCGTGGGTAGAAATTCTGGTGGTGACGATTGGGTGTGGTCGGGTTTGCCGCAACCGCGAAGGGGGAGTGTTGAGGGTGGCAGGGGGTCGGAAAAGGTATTGGTGGTGGTGAGGTTGGTGTAGGCGGTTGTGGCTGTGGCCGGGAATGGCCGTAGCGGTGGTTGTTGTGGTGGCCGATGATTGTGGAGCGGGTTCCTGATGACGGTGGCAGCAGAGATGGACGGAAGTGGCGGTGGTGGAGATGATTTTTGGGAGTTTTCGGAGGGGAGATGGAAAACTGCAGGTGGCCAACGGCCTAACTTGGCCGGAGATGGTAAGGACGGTGGTGGTGAATTGGCTGGGTCTGCGGTCGATGGCCTAGGACGGCAGTAGAATAGGTTTCGTCGTGTCGAGGGTGTTTGACACGACGGGTTGGAGGTCCGGAATTGTCGGCCCCGATTAATAATGTATTTGTATTGGTGGGGATTATAGTGGATGGGAGGCACGGACACGATGCACAATGGGGTAGAAAGTGTTGTTGAGAATTATGGAGGAGTACCTCTCCTTTTATAGGAGGTGGGAATTCCCGGTTGGATAATGATTGCAATGATTTAAACCCCGATGGATAATTCCATCCTTTATTTAAATCGAATTAGAATTTAAGCAATCAAAATCAAATCAATCTAGATATCCCCCTTTAATTTAAAATAAAATCTTTTCCAAGTTTAAATTATCAAATAATTAAAACAAAATTTTTAAATCACTTTTTCATTAATATTAAAATATAGCATAAATAAATTTTGAAAATTAAGAATAATATCTAAATATTAATTTATAAAGTAGCTTTTGTAAATGACAAAATAGATTTAATAAACAAATTCCAAATTTCGCAAATACCTAAAATATATTTTATATAAACCAAAATTTTTCTTAAACTACTACTTATTTTTAAACAACGAAATAAATTACCCTTTTATATTATATATAAGAAAAAAATTAAGGTTTTTTGGCAACAACGGCAAATAGATATATTTATCTTGGAACTATATTTTCCATAAAAATGAAATCTATAAATAAAATATTTATCTGAAAATATGTACCTCGCACATATTCGCACTCGACGAGAAATACAAATCGCAAACTCGTGCGCGACGACAATTGTATTTGTATGCGACGTATAAATACGAAGTACAAATAAATACCAATTTATTTTAAAAAAAATCTTACTAAAATTTTAGGGTGTTTACATGCCTAACTAGGCTAATTATCCCATAGCAAATCTATGTAGTGCAATATCTTCATCAATCTGTCCATTATTCTCAAATAACATTCTTCCCTCCTTAGAAACAAAGTCAGTATCCACAATTATGGATTTATGCTTTCACCCCTGATTTGTCAATCACCGTCAAAATCTTGGAAAAACTGTCTTCCCACATTTTCTTACTAAACACATATAATATTTCCCGCAATATGTTTTGTACTTCCTTTAGCTTGCTAATATATATCCAAAATTTAACTATGTCATACCACTACTTGTGTTCCAATCACGTTCTTATACTCCTTATTCGTTCCTGACCAAAATATTATAATTTGGTAGACTCGTCCGGTCTTAATACTCTAGTATCAAGCCTAAGTAACCCAATATCACATTTAAAATCCAACATCATGTTTCAATACTCCAATTTGTCATGATCCTTGAAATTCTTATCATTCCTTGTTTATCTATTGTACTCATATGTGATCACTCTGTAATTTATTTAGGCGTCTATTTTCACCAACATGTATATATCTTGATTTCGAATCTCATTTACCCATTTGAACCCGAATTCTCAATAAAATTTAATTATCCTGTTTAAACTCGAATCCTTTATCTTGATTTTACTGTATCATTTTGACCAAACTTTTCTCTGTTAATAATATATCTTATTACATCTTCCAACCTTGTATTATTTACAATCCTTCTATCTCTGGTTTCTGGTTTATAATCTTTTGTACCCTTCAATTCATATGATTGCCATCATTAATTAGTTACAACTTTAGTCCAAAATTTTTTATTTCGGTCGTCCTTTATGTATCTTCTGATTCATCATGCATCTTTCTAAAGTGTTTCTCCATGCTTATCATTTAACAACCTCTAATCTACAATGTCAATTTGCTTGGTATTCACATCATTAATTATCCCTTCCTTGATTCAAATCACAAGTGTTCATATTTATCTCATCTTTATCCCATAACTCATGTACTCTATAAATCCTTGTTATAGATCGTTCCAGATTTAAATCATCAGGCACAATCGGATTCTAGGCATGATCACTAGATTCAACGATAAAATATAGGCACGATCAGAATTATTAAGATATGATCTGAGATAGAGTTAGAATATTGTTGTGATCAAAATTATTTTAGGCACGAGAAAAATCTAGGTACGATTAAAATATGATCATAAAATAGGGAAAAATCAAATGAGGTCTCGTGAGACAGAAAAGGCAAGAAAGAAACTAACGTCAACAGTTTATTGAAAAGGCAGAAAATAATGGAATCTTCTGAGATGAGAGACTAAAAATTCCAATTCAAATTGGAATGGGGTATAAGTGTTTGTGACTCAGAAAAAATCAACAAGTTGTATGATAGGAATGTAATCGGATAAGATATTTCCATTGAGGACTGAGTGGTGATGAAAGGGGGATAGAAAAATATCATATCACTATTTCAACGGTCAGCGGATAGGATATGCAGGAAAAGAAGACTTATAAGATAACCATCTTATCAATACCCATGCAAAAACTAATCTCTAACTCGCTAAACTAGCTGAACTTTCAGTATCTACAAAAAACTAAGGCATCTGCCAAGGTATTAAAACTAAATATATTTGGAAATATAAATCATCTAAATCTATTTTCCATCCGTCGTTTATGTAACTCGTATGGCAATGTATTTCAAATTTCAAGTATTTCTCTCGATCAAATTATTTTACGGATATCAATTCCAATTGTCAGTCATTCTTCCAAAACTGACTACATCAAAGTCACAATCTTCATTTGTTGTAGTAAATCCTTAGAAAATTCTTTAAGTTGATCTATGATCGATATTCGAGAATTTTAATTTCTTGAAATCAATTGACAAAATTATAATCACTAACCAAATTTTAATCTTTAACCATGCATCTATCAATCGTTCTCATCCAAACACAATAGCAAAAATATCATAAAATCCTAATCATTCTTACCATAACCAATATGAGCCTCCAATGTTTGGTAGAAATTACAAATTTAATTGCTCCTTTCCAAAGTTGTATGCCAATGGTCTTATCTCAATTCTTCACTGCTTATTCCATCTCTAGAACCTATCATTCTATTGCTTGTGTTATTCCTTCCATGGTTATATTCGTCCCTTCTGAGTACAGTAGTCATCTAATCATAAAAGTTGATCCCCGTCAAGTGTTCCTTTACTTGATTATCATATTCTCATGTTTATATATTATCCAAATTCACTTCCTCTGTGGGAGAACCTTACCAAATCCTAGACTTCCCTCGCTATCTCTACCTACATCTTCCTCTATCTTCCATAAGTTTTCCTTTAATCATAAAATTCAAAATCGTCAAATACCTAAGGCTTCATCCAAAAGAATACCAAACTCTATTCTTCCAAAACTTAACTTCCATATGTTTTACAAATCCTATCTCAGTAATCTTACATAATTTCTTTCTAAAGTTGAAATCCTCAAAATTTTCTAAAATGGTAGCATAAGGAAGACATGATCTCATGAAAGATATGTACCAAAATTAAGAGTATAACTAGGGATTTATATCATCAAGATAATTACAGTAAGATCCCAATTTCCTAAATCCTTTTAACTTCTTTGTGGTGATTGGTCAACCAGATATTTTACTACTATATAATACGCTTTTAGCCATCCTCTGAAGGTTTAGATACAAACATAAGCAAGGTAACCTACGAAACTATAAGCAAGCAAAAATAGATATTATTAATAGATAATTTTGGCCCTATGTTGTAACAGGGTGAATATAATCTAGGTGTTCTAGTTGTTTCTAGAGTCTGTTTTCCTAGAGTCATTCCTAGACCTAGGTCAGATTGAGGACTGCATGCTGGTCTAGACTAAGTTGACTAAACCAATTTACAGAACTGACCTGCATGGGCCACTATTAAAAATATGTCATGAACCGATCCCAATATACTGGGTCCAGTCGGATCATGCATAGCCTACACCGTTGTGAGACAGCGGCAGTAAGTTGTATCAAGCGGTAGAACACAAGCAAATAATATCTAAAGCGGGAAAGAGATAACATTTTATTGAATCTGAAATGTAACTAAGAGTCTGAATAAAAATAACACAAAACAAAGCAAACAACCATTCTGTTACTACAGCGGTTCTTACTACAACTGGAAAGGAAATATACTAAACTGATAGCATAGCTAATAATCTGGGGCTCCCTGGTCAGGTTCATCTACCTCGTCAGGACTCGGACCAGGTCCATAGAAAGAACTAAAGCAAGTTCTTCGTCGTCGCAGTCACCTAAAAATGTTGATCTCCAGTTAGGAGGGGAGCAAGAACATATATCCACATCTAACATTCCAAATAATAATAAATGATGCAAGACAGTTTAAAAGCATTATATAATTTTTTAGATAATAATAAAAGAGACAGTAAGCAATAAATCTCAGAAGCTACAATGATGCAATCTACAATGAGTCAATAGTATTTTTAAGTATATAACAGATCTGTGAACAGCTGGCAGAGTCAATGTGTATATTAGCATTTTGGCTAAATGATAGTATACGGTACGGCTCAACCCCCTGTGCAGTAGGGGTTAGCACGAGAGAGACAATATTCGGTAATGATGGATTTGGTCACAGATGTTATACTACTCCCTCAATCAATTTCCGAGTCAACGAGTCAATCAATCAATCAATATGGAGTCCTAGAGGGGTCCATTATGAATCAGTGTCGCTAAAATATACATGATTCTACTGATGCAGCACATTTAATTATTAAGTAAAATATTGACATGAATGATATGAAACTTGCCTTGGATTTTCCTCGATGTGGAAGGTAACGGCAGGAAGGTATCGGCCAGGGTCCGGGATCTGAACCTACATTAATATATATATTCCGTTTTAGAACTTATTCCAAAGGGTAGCTAACAATGCCACTAATCACAAACTACCTTTAATTATAAACATTGCCTTTTATTTGAGAAATAGTAACTTAATTATATATAATAATTTGGTATAACAATTTTATTAGTATTTTATAGATAACGCAGAAATAATATATTTTGGAGTATTATTAAAAGTAGTAGCGGTTTTATCGTAAATCATTTTGATAAAAATATCGTTTAAACTTGAAAATATTCAAAATCTAATTTAGTATATTTTTAAATAAAACTTACGAGATATTTAAAATAACTATTTTCTTTAAATAAGAAATAACTGTTTTTAATAATAAATTTACGAAAAACTTATTTAGTAAAACTTACGGTTTTTATTAGAAATGACGTTAAAATATGTAATTTTAATACCATAAATTTACTAATCAGGATAATTGTTAATTTTACAAAAAATAAGCCTTTTTAATCCAAAAAATGCATAAATATATATAGATTTGGCCCAAAAACATATTTTCTATATTAAAGTATATATTTGATATATAATTATTTATTTTGAAACTAATTTACCAATAGTGAGATTAAGACAATATTCCTATTGAAAATAACGTTACCTCTACGTTAGTCGCATTTAAACGAACTCTAAATAATCGCTAAGCTATCTAATAATGATTAACTGTTATAATTAAAAGCTCTTAACATTATTACAGCGCCCAAAATAGGAAACTAAATTAAACTATTCCAAAATTGGCAGAGCTTCATTCTGTCAGTTCCGGTCGAAAACTGATTTGTTTTTAGGTTCTACGAAATAAACAGAAGGCAGAAAAGGTTAACACAGGTTGTGACGGAGCACGGAGGGGATGCCTCAGACTCGGAATGTAAGCGGGCACGGAAGGGGCACGGGGGACACGGACACGCGGCACGGCACGGAGACGCGCGCACGCACGCGAAAGGGACCACGCGGACTGCTGGCGAACGACGGGCGGGCACCGACGGGCACTGGCGGGGCTGGCCTGGGCGGCCGGCGAACAGCGGCGCACTGGCGCAGCGGCGGCCGACCGCGGGTGCAGCGACGAGGGCTGCTATGGGTGCAGCGATGGCGGGGGCTGCCGCAGTTTTCTGGTGCGGCGTCGGCGGGACGCTGCGGGTGCAGTCGGCCGGGAGGCGGCACGGTACAGCGCCGGGAAGACGCCGCAGGTGCGGTCGGCCAGGAGGCACCGTAGGTACTTTCGGCCGGGAGGCGACGAATGGAAATCCCCCTGATTGGGGTATCGAATTGACCGGGGTAGCGCGGGGAGCGTCGGGACGGCTTCAGTTTCGGGATCAGAGGAGTGTGGAATGAGAAATGGGGAGTTTGGGAAAGTGGTGAGATGAGAATGCTCTGTGGGGAAGGTAGAGTTTCTGAAATTATTTATGTACGTGATTCCTCAGATCCGGAGTGGGGGGGTTCACGCGGGGCTCGCAAACGAGTGGGTACATGGGTTTGAACGGGTTTAAGTCATTGGGTTCGGGTCGGGTTGAAAGCTAGTGGGCTTTAAGTCATGGGCTAGAATTATAACCTAACAAATAAATATGGGTTTTACACTTCTTGAGGCCTTCAATACCGTGGTTGTCGTCTCCCGTGATTACAATATCATCAACATATACATCCGGTAGTATCCTTCCAGCTGATGTATGTCGATAGAATACTGAATGATCCTTCTTTGATTGACACATGCCAGACTGAGTACAACATGTGTAAATTGACAAAACCGCATACGACGTGATTGTTTTAGATCATAGAGGGCCTTCCACAGATGACACACTTTACCCTCCCTTGCAACGAACTCAAGAGGTTGCATCATATATGCTTTTTCATCAAAATCCTCGTGGAGGAAAGCGTTCTTGATATCCAGCTGAAACAATAGCTAGTCATAGCAGATAGCTAAGGTAAAAAGTACGCGAACAAACGTCATTCTAGCAACCAGAGAGAAGGTTTCAAAATAATCCTCACCATAGATATGAGAATATTCTTTGGCCACCAGATGAGCTTTTAGGCGATCAAAAGAGCCATCTGATTTTACCTTGGTCGTGAACGCTCATTTGCAACCTACTGTCTGTTTACCGAGGGGTAAATCGACTAAGTCCCAAGTATGGTTTTTCCAGAGAGCTTTTATCTCGTCGATCATAGCAGCATGCCAACTGGGATGTTTGAGACCCTCATCAGCATTTTTGGAATCTGAATCCCATCAATAGTAGTCACCAGAGACTGAGTGTGACTTGTAAGTCCTTTGTAGCTGTTAAAATACAAGGGATGATCACGACATGCACGATGAGGATGAACTGCAGGCAGAACAAGCGGGACTGCTGGTGGAATAGGCGGAGGCGAATCAGTAGAGCCAGATGAGGATGAATCTGTAGGCATTATTAGCAATGTTAATGTGGGAGACGTCGACACAGACTGAAGTGGTGTCTCCAGACCATCAGACCGGAGAACCGGCTTAGTAAGGGAGGGCACTCCTTACGGGGGGCTGTTGTGTTTGATCTGGAAATATCAAAAAATCATCTTCTAGATAAACTTAGGAAACCGAATCCTTCGTTTGTGGAAGTAGAGGAAATTTGATTTAAATAAAGGTAACATCCCGAGTGAAAAAAAAAATCTCTCTAAGACAAAAAAAATACTGATACCCTTTCTGATCTTTAGGATCCCCGAAGAAAATACATTGTATTGCCTTAGGATCTAATTTAGAAAGAGTCGGTCGGGTATCCCGAACATAGCATAAGCAGCCAAAAATTCTGAGAGGCAGAGGAATTGGCTCTCGTCCTGGATATAGCCTAGAAAAGGGAGTATTATCATTGAAAACTAACAATGACATGCGATTAATAAGATAACAAGCGGTAAGAACCGCATCCGACCAAACTCTCTTAGGAGTACGTACTTGAAACATAAGAGCACGTGTTATTTTCAAGAGATGGAGATTCTTGCACTCAGCCACACCATTCTGTTGTTGTGTGTACGGACAAAAAGTTTGATGGATGATGCCATTGCGGGCCAGATGACCATCGAGCTCACGAGACAAATACTCATGACCATTGTCACTTCGAAGAATTTTAATAGAAACACAAAATTGTGTTTTGATTTCGACATAAAAAGTGCTCCAAATATTAAATAATTCAAAATAATTTTTCATGAGATAAACAAAAGTAACACGTGAGTAATCATCAACAAATGTAACAAAGTACTTAAAATCCACTAATGATTCAACCAAAAAATATTCTCATATATCAGAATGTACCAACTTGAAGGAGCGTATACAATTTTATTTTGAGTTACCGGATATGGAACCCGAAGATGCTTAGCTAATACACGACTCACAATAAAAGGAATCAGGAATTTCTAAAGAGGGGTACATTTTTTGGAGAGCTTGAATTAATGGGTGGCTTAACTGACAATGTAACTCAAAATAATTGAGCTTCATGCCAGCACATACAACAGAAGAAGATACGTCAAACAGGTACAAGCCTCCAGCCATGTCCCTTACCGATAGTCTTTCTAGTCTTTAGGTCCTAAAAAACACAACCATCGGAAAAAAAATATTACCGAACAATGCATGTCTCCAGTAATCTGACTAATTGAAAGTAAACTAAATGGGTTTCCAGGTGTATGTAAGACAGAATTGAGTGACAGTCCGAAAGAAAGACGAGTACTTCCACGTCTACGGGCTGCTAGTGAACCACCATTAGCAACAGTAAAATTGACCACCCAACCTACCAAGACATAATTGTTAATCATATATGCATCTCTAGTCATGTCAGTAGACGCACCAAAGTCAAGCACCTATTGCTTCGACTTGATTAGATATGCTATTGAGTACCCGGCTGTAGAATCCCGATGTGGATACTTCACTATGACGTTGAGCTTGGAATTCAAGAAAATTTGTATATGACTCTGTAGTCATTTGAACATATCAAATACTATCATCAGAAGCATCTGATGTAACATTAGTGGTATGAGCTTTAGGACACTGCCACAAGAAGTGGCCATGCTAACCACAGTGGAAGCATGCACGCGGTCTTCCTCCATCATGATCGTCATTGCCTCATCCCCCATCACCACCAGTATTTTGGCCACCACGTCGTCCACCACAACCACCACGAAATCTACCACAAACAGCACCAAGAGCAAATCAATTAGCAGGAGCATCACCCAGAGTGGTCTCAACGACTTTTGCTGCTCGAACTATACGATAATAAGCTTCTATCAGAGATGAAACATCAGATCCAGCAATGTTCTGAGAGCAAGCAAAGTCCACATCAGAACAGAGAGATGCAAGACATGCCATGACATGAAGCTGCTCACATTGAGCCCTTGCTTCATTGATATCTGCTGTTAGAGGTAATATAAGGTCGATCTTATCTGTTATAGCCTTAAAGGCCCAGGAATGGTTCTTATGATATTTGTCTTCCTAATTTGCTCGATATACTCCAATGATCGAGTCGTAGATACGAGATAAATCATGTTTACCATCAAATGCCGCCGCCAAGACCTCCTATAATTCCTTCACGGAATTCGTATTCTGAACCATGTCTTCCACCGATGGTTCCATTGAATTCATCAACTGTATAAACAGTCGACTATCATCTGTCTTCTATTGCTCAAAAATGGAATCATTCTCTGCTGGAGGGTTGTCAGTCATATGTTTGGACAACCGTATTCTTCGAAGCGTCTTCTCGACCTTTTTCGTCATGTCGAGTAGCCCTCTGGTCCTTCCAACCGTCGATCAACAAGTCGAATCGATGAAATGGTCGTGCTAGGGATTGTTGGTCCCGCCATACTAGTATCAGTAGCATTGCTATTCATCATAGTGTATGTCATCCTTCAGGATTTCTGATTCAACTGTCGATTTGATCTTTTGAACTTGATAATCACAACCAGATGTCATACCTCAGTACGAGAACGCTAAGTAAGAATCAACCTCGGCACCTATAGTCCCAGTTGTGATCCATCCTTAGTGTTATGCAATAAGCAAGCAAGCAATCCTGACCACGCTAAGACTATAGGACAACTACCAGATATCCGTGCATGTAATCATATAATATAGCTAAAATATCAAGATGGCATCACAATGCCACATAATCATGGAAGTAGCACCTCAAGTGCCAGTAGACAAAGAGCACCGCAGTACAAAATCAGGGCCAGTACCTCAAAGGGTAAGCTGGACTTATAGCACGGATACAAGTAGTCATGTCGAGGACAAGGTCAAATATGTCAGTCACATGAAATCATCTGTCCATATCGTGGCATGGATATCAGGTCAAGTACAAGATCAAAATCTCTACCATAATATCCCATCAAGTATACAAGGGAGCCTATAGCTCTAATCATCAAGTCGGTCTATCTACCGGATTAGTCCATCAGGAGTCTCTCATCCACGATGGAGTGAATATCACGTTAAGAAAGACAATCACCAAATACCAAGCTCATCACTATAAACAATGCTAGGCTCACAAGAATCCTCTGAATCAATGATCACAAGCTATCAGCAAACAAGTCTCACCACTACCAAGATATAGAAAACAAACCAGGTTTTGGGCGCTTGGGAAGTCGAGTAAAAATTATATAATAATACCCTCAATATTCTCCTCGTTCCGCGAAATATTCGCGATCATCAAAATCCAAGAATCCACAGTCATGTTCGATCGAATTAAAACATCATCAAAAGAAATAGCAACACTGTCCAAGAATCTACGTGAGTCTATCAATCAATATCTTGAGATCATACTCCCCATAATACTCAATCCTCAGATATATCCAAAAAAGTCATAAATCCTGATACATAGAACAACTATCAGTCCTAGCTGGCTAGACTAGGATAACTCCTAGAAAGAATGGTCGGGGGAGACAAGGTTATTAATTATGCCGCCAAAAAATGGCAAGGATTGCATGAACCGCTCTGAAGCAGATCCATAACCCTTAAACCAAACAAGGACCAGGGTTGCAGACCGTCTCCCGAGTGGAACCGTGCTCCTTACGCTATCCGACGGACAAGACATGTCAAGTAACTAGGCGACTAATCTAGTCATGAGTCTACCTAGCAGGTATTAGAATCAGGTCAAACTAAATCTGCACAAATCCAGTTCAACAAACCAAAAGAACGGTTCTGCCCAAATCTTCGAACCAAATTTCCATCCGAGAATTCTGAAAAAATTTGGCAGAGTCTCCTTTGTATTCTGGACGGAAGCACCCAGCGAATTAGGGCTGAATCCACTCGGCACAACCCGCCACAGAATCGCAAGCTGAGAACACTAAGTCTCAGCTTCCAACAGCGCTACCATGCGTACTAGAAACCAAACCATAGCCGAGAACACTAAGTCTCGGCCTCCAGCGGCACTATAATTCGTACTGGACGCCAAGCCAACACATACAACAAGAATTGCCATGCAGCGCGTATCACGGACTCACAGTCATATCCAAGCCACAAACATAGTCATAGAGCTAGCCAAAGTCGTCACCCGACCGCGAGTCGGACACGGGGCATATGGGGACAATCCATACTCGTGAGTCGTGCTCGTATCCTCGGAGGTGTGGATGACCCATCCAAGTTGTCCGATACGGTCGTAAATTGATATCGAACCAAGCTATCCTAGGTTATCCTCATGGCAGTTCTACTGCTAAGCTACACTAATCATAGTTATATATTTACAATTACAATTAAATTAAATACAATAAATTCCAGAAGAGAGGGTAGAGCCGTCAATGAGTAAGGGATACTTGCCTAGAGGGCTCGGCTAGGTAAGAAAGTCTTCGGCGATCATGGTCCAAGCTAGCACGTCCATCGATGTCCTCGAAACACATAATAAACAATCATTAGCAAATAATAATAAAATAATAGAATAATCACGAGGGATGGCAGAAGGATATACCGTGTGGGTCCCACAAGCAGTGCAGGGATCTGGCACAGAAACCGAGGTACGTGGATCGATATGAACACACAAATCGAGACACGTACGTACATCGAGACGTGCACGAGAATCAAGATGGCAAGAATATCGAGGTAAACAGGAACGGGACATGCACGTAAATCGAGACGTGCACATAAATCAAGGGATCGTGATTATAGAGATGGCACATGAATCATCATGATATGCAAATCAAGGTATATACGCAAATCGAGGTGGTGCAAGACTCAAGGAAGTACGTAATTCAATGTGGCACACAAGTCGACGTATGCACGCAAATCGATGCGGTGCGGAGTCCAAGATGAAATGTAAGCCAAGGCGGCAAGCAAATCAGTACGTGCACACAAACCGGGATGGCACAAAGTCCAAGATAGCACATATACCAATACGATACGTAAATTGATACGTGCACACAAATCGATGCGGCACGAAAATCGAGATGGGCACAAAGGCCGAGGCACGAAAAATATAGTGCCCCGACCCACAAGATGCCTTATGATGGATGGTTGGTTCGAGGAAGCCTTGTTGGACTTAGGAATATGCGAAGGATCGCTTGGAAGGCTATGCGATCGTGGCA
The DNA here is from genome assembly GCA_029216955.1 of Iris pallida. Taxonomy (NCBI): domain Eukaryota; kingdom Viridiplantae; phylum Streptophyta; class Magnoliopsida; order Asparagales; family Iridaceae; genus Iris; species Iris pallida. Next base: position 5,099,028 of record JANAVB010011197.1, on the reverse strand, counting down.
AAAATCGTCCTATGAATGTGAGTAGTGTTGAACCCTTCGAAGATCCTTTAGCTTCACGCTTAAAATAAGGATGAGTATGTTATGTTTCGTGCTGAGTTGCTCAATAACACCTTGCATGGGATTCAGAAAAATAATGAAAGATAAATAATCACCTGAATGTAAACTGTTGTTGCTAGATGAATTGTATGCTTATACGATGTTGCGATAAAATACATGACAGGTGAAGCAAAGTCCCAAATACTTGGGCGGTGAGTATATCGAGCCTTAGCTCGATGAATAGATGGTAACAAAGATGTTAAGACCCAAGAACTGGGTAGTGCGTATGCTTGAATTATGTCCGAATAAACATATGCTAAACAGGTGCTAAGTCCCAGGAATTGGGCGGTGAGTACATTGAGTTGGTTAGAAAGATGTATGGTATCAAAGATGTGAGGAAGGGATTAGGTAATCACATTTTATTATCCTGTGCCGATGTAGAATATAGATTTCACTAAGACCCTGGATTGGGCAGATGATAATAGAGCATTGGCTCAAGGCAAGATGGTAAGATGGCAATACAAATGAGAATGATGGATTATTACTTAGTTTTCCTTATTATGCATTATATGTTTCTTTATAGATAAGTTGCATATAGTTGCATGGTCATGGACAACTTGGTGACAAGGTGGTTCCTCGAATGGTATTCCTGGGCCTTGGAAACCGATTCGTTCTGGAGGGAACCAGTACTGAAGTAGTAGCACGGTATACGGGACCTTCAGTAGGGCTAGCTACCCGCACTGTAAGGGGCGCCGTATACCAGTAAGATGGTCCAAGATGGCGTGTCGCCAGTAATCTTCATATAGATAGGTCCAGTGCTAATGATGTCTTATGCAGGTAGAGTAAGTTATTACTCAAATACAGGGAAGGATGTCGGCTGTTGGTAAGAATCACCTGAACGGTGATATTTATATTGAATCATGATATTGTTTCTAACAATGTCTTGTACAGGCTGAGTAAATATTATAAATGTACATGGATGGCTATACGACCGTGGGTAAGAATCACCAAAGGGTGATAACTGTATGCTTTAAATTATGTTGGCTATGAGATTTGTATGCTTTACTTCTTATCGGATACAAACATAAAATTGACCCTAAGGCAACAAGAAAGACCACTGTTAATAATGTTCTATAACATGATTACTTAGTGTTGTCTTCTTAGGTGAGTTGGGCCAGCACCGCTCACCAGTATATCAATAATGTACTGACCCATATTGTGGGCAATATTACAGGTGCTTGCGTATATGGGAAATCGTTTGATCAGTGCTTGTCATCGATGATTCAGATGGGTGTACAGAAGCTCTTCTTTCAAGACGATGTCTTCTGCTATACGGGATATAATGTATGGAGAAGTGTAACTCGGTTGTACCAGTGAGATTGTAGCCAAATTGGTAAGTTCATTGTAAAAAATTCGGTATATTCAGTTGTAGCCTAAAGGGCAAGTGTATACATTCAGTTGGCTATTCAAGAGTCTTGTAATAAGTTATAAACTCTGTATTCCGCTGCAAGTCTTGTAATCCATTGTAATTATCAATAAAGAGATATATTTCTTCTATATCTTGTGTGACTTTCATATATCTGCTTGGTTTTGCTGTGCTGTCGTTGTTATTCTGAGAAATACCAAAAACTGTAATAGTTTTGCTTTGTACAAGTACAATCTAGACTTGTACGGCATCACACCCAGTGGCTAGTTTTCGATCCTCCGGGATCGGGATGTGACAGAAAATAAGACAACACACAAACCTAGATAGCACGTCGTCCGAGGCAGCACGGGGACCACGGGGAACGAGGAAACACTCGAATAGAGTAAACGTGACCCAAGGCACGTGGCCCGGGGAGCACGCTGCCCGAGAATGGTACGCAGCTCGAAGCTGCATGCTGTTCGAGCAGCATGGAGTCCAAAGGCGTCCCGTTGCTCGAGGCTGGTGTTGCCCCCGAGACGCATACAGAATAAGGAAAAGTGTAACGCCCCAGTCCCAAAATATGTATAGGACTAGGATATGGTACATGCCAGCAACACTTCACCAATGGGCTAAAGCTCAAAGTAAGCCCATTAGCGAAATGCTTAAGCTGTAAATCATGATAACAACCCAGAGTATAGTACAAGTCACAGGTCACAGCTAATCTCATTCACAGAAAATATGACACAATATATCAAGTCCAATAAAATAATACTAATGAGAAATATCTGTCCCACATAAAATATGAAAGTAACTGTACGGGTAAGACATTTCGAAACCACAGTAAAAGAAATAAATAATCCACTACAAGTCCACTGAAAAGAAAAAAAATAAAATAGCAAGTCTATGAATGAAGAGACATGTCTCAAGAGAAGTCTTCAGCCACTATCTCGTCCTCCTATGAAGGTGCGTCACCAGTCTCGACTCCAGGACCGTATACCTCCGGATAGTCCTCGTCTCTAACTAAGCCTGTAGAGATCACCAGATCCTCAGAGGACTAGCAAGACACATAATATATATACCTACTGTACAGTAAATCTCATGCAAGAAAAATAGGAATAACCAAATCGAGAAAAGAATAACACGAAAGAGAACTCTACAGATGGTGACATGTTATGAGAACATAATATTAATCGTAGCTAAAACTGTAGCCCGGGGAGGCACTAACAGTCCTATAATAGGTTCTCTATCGTAGTCCGGGGAGACACTAACAATAGAGGATAGCCACGGCTAATAAAACATTCTCTCCTAAGGTACTAGGAAGCCAAGTCTATCTAGTCATGTCCAAGTCAAGTACAGGTAAAACAGGTCGGAGAACATGGCACAGGCATAACAGTACTACCACTAGACATGATCAAGATAGTAAAGACAGTAAAGTAATATAGAAAATGAGCAAAAACTACGTGCACGTAAAACTAGAATAACCAAGAGAGGACATGTCGAAAAGGATTGTCGACGTAGGCTGAAGCTGTGTTTACGTTGCGGCTCCGATCAGTACCATATCCATACTTGCCCAGAGAAGCGCACTGATAGACTAGCACCACCAGTACCACTAGTACCAGCCCAAGGAGGATATCCACGAGGATCACTTCCCAACCAGGCAACGCAGTTCGAGCGGGCGAGACAACAGGCGGAAGCACCACGACTCGAACAGGCCTTTGCCATGAGAGTTGAAGCCGAAGTAGCAATCCAAGGAGCAAATGAAGGTAATAACTTGATTTTATAATAAAGTTAGTAAGTACAATAGTAATTTATGCTTGATTGTTAATTGTTTGATTAGGAACAATAATAGAAACATAGCATAACTTAGACATCTTAGAGCCATAGACATATTTTCCTTCTACCATAGTGAGTTATTTCAATTTCGAGGACAAAATTCTTTTAAGGGGGGTAGGATGTAACACCCCTGAATTTTTTGAATTATTTTTTATTATTTATTTGATTTAAATAGGATTTTATGGAATTTATGAGTATTTTTTAAATTAAATTATTATTAAATATGACCTTAGCCATTGTTGAATTTTGGAGCACAAGACGTCTAGAAATTATGGCACAGATGAAGTAGAAATGAGCCTTGACTAGTGTATTAGCCATGCTAAGGGAGGTCTAGCCATAGTGATGCCCGAACTAGGAAAATCAGGCCAAGTTGTGAAAAGACTCATTTAAATCATTTAATTAGTATATTGATTTTTAGATGACCCGGTTGTACCCAATCAGCCCGAACTGGGCCGAACCGAATCCAAGCCTATGTGGGCATGTAGTGAGACCAAGGACGACCATATAGACATATTTTATGTGTCCAGAATCAAAGGAGCTAAATTGATACAAGAATACCCATTGGACACTCAACAAATGCTGAAATATCCAATCTCAGAGTCCTGATAAAATCTTCATTCCGCGGCAGTCAAGCCAACGCTCGAAGAGGACGATAATGATACTAAATCAACACAAAATCAACGCACAAAAGGTATGACAGGATAATCAACCAAGGTTAAACATCGGTAGAGAGTACAGAACCCGAGATAAATAATAAATAACCCAATAATGGAGATGAGACAACATCTCATCAGATAAGGTGATCGACATGACCAACTATAGGATCATATGTATCAAACAAGGATCAGAGGTAGATAACACGAATAAGACATGGCCAAACAAGATAGGTCTAGGTAGAGATAAGGACCAGTTTGCAAGATCAAGGGAGCGAAGGGCAATTGTAACAAGTGGGAATACCAATGAATAGTGGACTGAGATCAATAATCATGTGATACCCAACAATATCTCAAAATGAGACCCGCATGGGCCACCACTAAAACCGTATAACACCCCAGTACCGAAATACGGGGACGGATGTCAGCCAGCTACACCGTATAAGGTACGAATACGTTATACGGCAATGACGGCTGTCAATCTTGATGGGTATCCTAGCATGCAATCATTCTATGGCCTAAATTCGATCTCATATCCACAAGTAATAGCAATAAAATAACTACAAGAGAGATAATCATATAGAAAACAGGAAAATACACATATGATAATCGGGAAGTCTACAGTATATGATAATAATATAGACGAATATACCTTCCCACAGTTCCTAGCATGGTCTGGAACTAAAGCACATCCTCCAAGTCAAGAATAAAAGATCCACAGGGTCGATCACAGGTAATCTGGGAACAATCCAGGGTTGGTGAGACCAACCGTAGTAAGTACCAGAAAGGAAGGCTCAAGGACGGGCGAAGAAAAGCTAACAGGATAAAATATGACAGGAATAGCCTCTATGAACAGTAAAAGAGGGTAAGGATCATGCGGTACCAACGCACGATAACAATCCACAACTAATGCAGCTAAATAACCAACAATCATTACAATCTCCCTAACATCCAATAATACCTACATCGCCAACCGAAACTCATAGTCTGTCAACGGAACAGTAATCTACCCCTATATCAAACAAGAACAAGAGAATGAATTTCTACGCCGGGGCAGCGTTACGGGCCAGCCAGCTTAGCAAGCAGCAATCCATACAATTTAGGTGAATAAGCGGCCACTCAAATGTCTACGGCTGTCTAGGTGGAGGTTGGGTTACCTCAATAATGCAATATAGGAATCCTCAGATCGTGCCAATCTAGCAAGCTAACGGGGCCAAGTATATCAAGACTAGATGAGCATCGGTCCCTCGTAAGACCACCCGGCTCTGCATGTCACCACCGGTCCCATGTAAGGCCACAATGCTGAGCATGCCATGTATATAATATTAGCCGAATGATTACATCGTGTTTTTGAATATGGCTAATCAATTAAGTTTAACATAATGATGTCACTAATATTTATATACTCACTATCATGTTGCTACTTAAACTTAGCATTATCCTAATTGTCCTATATAATATTGCCATGCTTGTATCGTACTGTAACATATTTTGCTCGCCTAATATGTATTTGTAGACATGCAGTAAGCATACATGATCAAATCAGGACATTGTAGAGGCTAAAAATTAAGCTGCATCACCTATTAAAGTGTTCGATCATCAGATGGCACCAAAATATTATATTGTGCCAAAGCATCAAGTTGTACGGCATCAAATTGCACCAACATCTGATTGCACTGGAGGCAGGTTGGGCGACCGCCACATGGCATACTTCCTCGAGAAACTGTAACGGTATCATCATTGCATGTAATTAATGCTGACAGCTGGTTCATGCAAGTCATTGTATGGTGTGAGAATTAACCAGTACAGCACTGAAGACCTGGTCAAAGGTGCCAGTTGTTGAGTTGCGCCCATGGGCAGCCTGACAAGTTGGTGCCACTTGATCAATTCCTATTTTAAAGTAGGGTGACATGGCGCACAAGCCTCCAACTTCGCATAGCGTGCCCACTATACTGCCCACAACCACGTGCATCTCAATCAAACGATGCTACACGTCCATAATAGTTGGTGCAAACTGCTCGTGCAGGTTGTTACATTGTGCCTACGTACAACCTGATGAAGTTCGTACAAGGTGATCAAACAGTGTTCAGGACAGAGTGACGTGGCACACAAGCCACTAACTTACAGAACGTACCTACTACATTGCTTACGACCATGCGCATCTCAATCAAACGATGACACGCATCTACAACAGTTAGTACAACCGTTCGCACAAGTGAACAGGAGGCGCGCAACCTGAAGCGCGTACAACCCAGAATATCTGCTAAACAGTTATTTCAAGAACTCTATAAATAGAGTTTCAAATCACTCTCAAGGTATCAAGAACTATCATAATCTCTTACTAAAGTGCTGTTGCATCCTCCAGAGGCTTGTGTCTTCGATATTACATCATCCAAGGGATAAAGTGATCGTCTTTTGATCAGATTCCTATATACTTCCCCAGAAATCAATTATACTCTTGTATTCTTTTATAAGTTTATAATAAAACTTTTATTTTTACAAGCAAAATGGTGACTCTGCTGGGGACGACTTTCTCCTCCGATGAGAAAGTGACAACTCAATATGATATTGCGTCAATCGGAAAGACGCATAAGACCCTGGTCGTTGAAGTCGACCAGACAGCCTACGAGACCATGATCAATGCTGGAGGTGCCAAGCGCACTGCTGCTACTGTTAAGAGCAAGATGCGCTCTATTTGTACTTCTAAGTCCTCGACGACACAATCCCCTACCTCTGCGCAACTTGCGCCCATCACTGCCTTGGAGCCACCTAAGGGAGACAGTCTTTTGGCTAATCCCTCCACTTCTTCGATTAAGAAATCGAAGAAGACTTTGTCTCGACACACTGATGTCCAAAGCAAGGGAAAGCACCCTTTGGCCTTTACTTCCCTTGCGTAACCTGTACTTGTTCTTGCTTCTGTGCAACTTGGACCTATCACTTCCTTGGCACAACCTAAGGGAAACAGTCTTTTGGCTAACCCCTCTACTTCTCCGACTCTAAAATTGAAGGAGACTTCGTCTCGACACACTGCTGGACAAAAAAAGAAAGCGCTCTTTGGCCTTTTCTTCCCTGGCACAACCTGTGCATGTTCCTGCTCCGGCGCTACTTACGCATATTCCTGCTCCTACGTAACTTGCGCATGTTCATGCTCTGGCACAACCTGCACATGCTTCTGCACTAGCACAATGGAAAAAGAAGCACTATTTAGTGACTCCCTCTTTGCCACCAAGCCAGAAATTTAGTGAGAAATCACTAAATCAGGGAAAACACTTTTTAGCTTTTCCTCATTCTGCTTGAGTCATTGACTGGGTAAAAAGTACTGCTAATTCAAGCAGGAATCCTACTCTCCTTAACAGAGACAAACAAATCTCTGTCAGGAAGATGGGTTCTATTCAGAATGAACTTTCTACACAAAAGGGTATTATGCCTACTCCAAAGAGGTCAGGGCAAGATCTACCGACCTTACATATCTCAAGGTCCTGACAAGACAAACTGCTAGTGTCTCAAGTAGATGCACAAGTAACACCCCTGTCAGAATTGTCCACCTATATTAATAGGTGCCAATCAAGGTCAACATCGGGAAGACACAAAATACAACCTATATCAGTTGCTAACTTGCACCAGAAGAAGAATGTTGCGGTAAAAAATCCTATGATTTATGCTAACCAGCTCAGCACGTCTTTGTACACTCAAGGTACGGGACACCTCAAGAATAGGAACCATGTCCCGAATATCGTCAAGGACTATATTCCTGTAACTTCTTCTAGTCCTGTTAGTGACCTCCGTGAACTCTAAATACAGAAACAAAATGTTGCAAATCCATCCCGTCCAGCGGTAGACCAACAGCATTATTGTAATCACCACCATGAATTTGATATCAAATGCTGCTGTCAGTCGGCCAAGCGGTCTGTCTTTGACCGTTTGAATTACGTTTAGACTTCTGAACCAATCCTGGTAGAAGAAGATGAATTACTCTATGCTGCTATCAACATGGCATCTCGAAGCACTGGGGGTGGAAAACGTCTAAGACGTAATGCATCCTGCAATCCCAGTCAACGATACTTAGATCGGATTCATAAACCCGGTGAAGGAGTTTAACGGTATACTAGATCAAGAAGCCAAGAAATAATCGGTCAAAGGAATCCTCTTGATTCTAACCAAGATTCCTTCAGTCAGAAAGATATTCCTATCACTTATTCTGGGAGTAGTTCTTTATGTGACTTTGATGCTGACAGTGAAAGTTCTGAAAGAACCATCCTTTCCACTAGCTCGTCTTCAAAGGCTAGAGAAGTGATTGTTTATGCTATCATAGAAGATTAAGATACTTCCAATTCTAGCAGTTAAGAGCAAAGAATTGCTGCTTTGGAGGCTAGTTTGAAGAACATGGCTGAGATGATGACAGGTATGCATGCTGTGATTATGGCACAACATACAGTTCCACCGGTCGTGAATCTGATTCCTACTCAGGAACCTGTAACAATATCAGCTCCCATAAATATTGATCTGGGTGTACAATCTTCTCATACCGCTTCCATTCCTGTACAGGCTATTCCAAGTTAATCTGGTGCCAGGGGTGGTACTTATCATGCGGTACCCCTCCTAATATATTGAATCAATCCACTACTCCGTAATCAACGGAAGATACCAACGAGGTCATAAAACTTTTACGTACTCAATTTAAAACTTTCAAACAGAAGGATGGCCTACAGAAGCTTAGGATCAAACAGCCCTATCCCATAGAATAGAAAAAGGTCCAATTTCCTCCTAAATACGAACCTCCTACTATTATGCTGTTTGATGGCAGCACGTCTCCAAGTCAATACCTCAATCACTTTGAAGTAATGACTGATCAACTTCAACCAAATGATGCTCTTCTTACTAGAGCAAGAAGACTTTGGCCATTAACCTCAAAGGCAAAGAAGCCCTAGCCATCAATATAAATCAGCCAACATCTACCCCAACAGCACCACCACAACGGGCACCACGTCCAAAAAAAGAATACTCTTTTGATGAAGATAATATCATGAGTATCTTTGATTGCCTCATCAAGAGCAATAAACTCCAACTACCAGAACCTAAACGGCCAGATAAAGTTGGTAAGACCGACCATCCTAAATATTGTGTTTACAACAGGTTTATTGGGCATCCAACTCGAGCATGCTATATGCTTAAGGGTAAAATTCAGGAGATGGTCATTTCTGGTACAATCACTCTCCAACAAGACGAGAAAACTATAACGGCTAATGTCGTCTCTTTACAATTTGGAGATTTTCTAGCTCAACTTGTGTAGGACAGTATCATTCCCATCCTGAGAACTACTTTGGAGATTGTTAATCTTCCACCTGCACGAACTGATGGTCTTGTTCCTTTATCTACTGGTAGAGGGAAAATTATATAGATCCATCCAGATTTAGTGGCTGACTTCGAAACACCATCTTCTTCCACCAAGTCTAGAAAGGCCACTAAAAATAAATCATGTCATATGGTTTCATTTGGTGAACATTATCTTCCACCTCTAACTGCTACCTTCATCTCGGTAGCAGATAATCCTTCTTCTTCTTCCCCTGATAAGACGACATTGTCAAAATCAGAAGCCAAATACCAACCAGCTTTCCATCTGTATAGCCCACAATCTTGTAAATTACTGACGAAAATGGGATATGATCTACAAAAGGCTTCTGGTCTGAACCATGGAAAAGGATCTCATGTACCTCTTTCCCTATGTCTTTCTCACAACCAATCTCGGGGTTTGGGTTACTGGACAAACTCTCCATCTTGCCAAAAGAAACTTTCTAGAAATAAGATCCAGGCAAAGAGTTACAATATGGTGTTCTTTGAGCCTGGATCCGAAGAAGAAGTCTTAACTGGTACCAGGTCAGGGAAACCTTACCTAAGAGACTATTCAGAAGGTCAAAAAAACCCTGCTCCAGCTCTGGAGGCTCCTCAAGCACCATCTTCTTCTGTTGTCAATGTTCCATCAGCTTCATCACCTCCAATATAGCTAACTCTTCCCAAGCCGACGATAGCTGACGAAGAAAAACAACCTGTCCATTTTGATAAAGTATTGAAGAAGACTCCAACTTTGGGACTTGAGAAGCCATATAACTTTGATATATTGGCTCAGTTGGCTAATATCCCGACAAGATTGTCAATTTTTGAACTACTTCGTCTTTCGAAGGAAACTCGAGAGATATTGAGTGAAGCTTTGACACAAGCTGATACTTGTCTAGCACTTCTCAAAAAGCCAGAGGATGAGCCTATAACATGCCTTTATTATTATAGTGTGATGGAATTGATGCCAAATATCACCTTTACACAAGTTGATATGATGTTGGAAGATAATCGTCATGATCAATCCCTCTACTTCACGGGATATGTCGATACCATGAAGGTTGATCGTATTTTGATCAATCATGGGTCTGCACTTAGCATCATGCCAAAGACTCTACTAGATGCAGTGAAGATTCTTGTACACAATCTTTCAACAACCATCACGATAATCTTGGGATTCAATTCTGGAAGAAGTGAACCTTCGGAAAAGATTCGCCTGAAAGTTCAAATAGGCAATCTTCATACAAAGGATACTTTCTACGTGATCGATAATCACGGATCTTACAGTACTTTGCTGGGAAGACCCTTTCTGCATGAGCATAACATTGTACCATCCACTTTACATCAATGCTTCAAATATATGGATGTCAATGGAGAAGTCCAAAAGGAAGTAGCCGACTTAAATCCTTTCAGGGACATTGAAGCATATTTTACAGACTCTCGGATGTATAAGGAGGAATTCATGAAAGTTGTATTGGCGATGGATAGTGAAGAAGATCATAAACATACTTCAAAAGATGTTCTCATGATCCCCGTCAAAGGACGTACTACTCATCCCTCTTCTTCTCAGACATTAACACCCCCACTATCCCCGTCAAAGCATATCTTAACAAACCTTCTCCTCCTCTGGTTATCAACCTTACTAATGTCACCCCCACTTTCCTGAATAGGGCCAATATAGTCAATTATAATATTTTATTTTTTAATATTATTTAAATATTATTATTAGTATTTTATAGTATTATTTTAAATAGGTATTTTATTGATAGAGTTTTTTATTTATAAAACTTCAATATATTTAATAAATATATAAAATAAAATATTTGGTTTTTGTTTATAAATAAATTCTAATTTTATATATATATATATATATATATATATATATATATATATATATATATATATATATATATATATAAAATATATATATATATATATATATATATATATATATATATATATATATATATATATATATATATATATAGGCATTATTCCATTTATGGGATATATACATAAATATATATATATTTGTATAAAGGAGAAAATATTAATGGGTCTATTTTATATAAATAAATATATACGTATATGTGTAAATATATAATATATGTATGTATGTATGTATGTATGTATGTATGTATGTATGTATGTATGTATGTTTGTATGTATGCCTGTGTGTGTGTGTGTGTGACTATATATATATTTTTTTTTCTATATATATATATATATATATATATATATATATATATATATATATATATAAGGTTTAAGAAAAAAAATATATATATATATAAGGTTTAAGAAAAAAAAAGAATCAAACAAAACAAAAGCACACACACGCACACAATAACACAAGCAGTAGCAGCTAACAAACTCGAGCGCCCCCCCTTCCATTTTTAAGCCGACCCGAAACTCTTTCGTATTTATAACTCATTAGAGAGAGAGAGGAATTTTTTTACAAAACCCAAACCCTAGCCGTCATCCCCAACCCAGCGTACACCCCAACGTCGTCGTCGACCAACCCGCGGTCGTCCATCATCGGAAAACGCACAACGAGCAGCCCACCCGCGCACGGAAACTGTCAGCGAAGAGCCAACTTCGGAAATAGATTTCTCCTTCCTCGCTTAGTCGTTTTACGAACCACTTGGTCCGGTATGATCCTAAAATATACACCTTTAATTCCCTTAAAATAGTTTACGCCGATTCGCATTATTTTGCCCCTGTGTCCAGAATTGGACTGATGGATAGATGTTTCTAGCTAATTTGACCATTCTGAAAAAGTTGGTAATGTCTATTTCAGCATTAGGAGACTGTTGTGCGAATTGACCGCTCATAGCTTATTTGAGTGATTGGTAGAGTCATTTTTCTCAGCTCCGGACAGTAGGCAAGTACATTCTCTGATAGTTTTCATTGCTTTAATATCTACAATATCCGATTCAGTTGTAGTGTTATACTTGATTCCTGACACAAGGATACACGGACTAGTATACATTGAATCTCGTCATGAGATGTCATTCCCGGTTTACCTGGTATATGAGTACATTGTTCGATATTATTTTTTGTACTTGTATAGACACCGATTTAGGAGTGGACTGGCCCCCTGCTTTTCAAATTCTGTGTCATAACCTGTCATGTCTGGATTCATTATACTACTCGGGGATGGGGAGTTATTAGAGGTTATATGATCATACCACTACTTGTTTATTACTTGTGCATAGCTCCACCCTCACCACACGTAGGGTGTAGCCTGACCTTATACTATTTGTGCATAGCTTTCCATTTTGGACGGCCTGATTCCTATACTATTATTCTACCTATGCATAGCCGATCAAATGGAACAGCCTGATCTTGACCCAGGCCGATCACATAATGCTCTAATATCTCATGGTACTTTATTTTTATGTTTACATCATACCTCAGATTACTTTTTGTTGTTTATACTCCAGTTTTATCTTATATCTCACACATGATATGATATTCAGTTCTCTTGTACTGTTTTACTTTCAATCTTGACATTTCATCTTGTATTTTATTATAATTGTCTCTTATAGTATTTGTCAATTCATATGGAACTGTTGTTGGCGCTTGTACTTGCTCATATCATGACAGGATAACCCCCGTTGTTTTTCAGAGGATTTAGATACAGATTGTCCGACCTACTACAGGTTTGGCATAGATGGAGACTACGACCAGGACCAACCTGTGTATCCCGTGCTCGTAGAGGACGCACCGCCAGTTGTGACCAAGTTTACTTAGATTTTGTCTTGATTACATTCCAGTTTGATACTTTGAGACTTGTAGTATTTATTTTGGGATATTATTTTATGTCTTGGTTTCTGAACTTGTGATTGCGACTCAGCGTTGTTTCAGACAATTTATCTTATCTTTATCTTTATCTTTATCATCGTGTTTATCTTCCATAGAATTATGTGATTGAGTTGTGGTTATATTTCTCCGTACGGAGATGACAGGTTATATTATTGTGTCTTAGATTCTATATATTCTAGATGACCTTTACAGCATTCTATCGCCGATACTACGGCGTAGGCTGGACGTACCCACGTGCTCATGCCCCTAAACAGGGTGCGAGTCGTAACACATTTTTATGGTGGCCCATGCAGGTCTGAGTCGCAACTAGTACGATTTCGTAAAGGTGCTCGACTTAGAGTGCTAATTTCGAGCCTGCTGTAGGATATAGGTTTTAGGTTATGATAGGAGTTACTCAATCACATATTAGGAAAACTCCAATCTTTTGATTTCCATTAAAAACTCTTCTTGTATTTCAAAATAAATTGTCCTTCCTTGATGATATCATATCATGTGCCATATTGATTTTCTTGCTTGAATCTGTCTCCAGGATGACAGTGACTCGAGCTCAGGTAGCTGGATCCAGTACAGCACCGGAGAGGTCCGATCCGTCGTAACCTATTTTTCTGACTGAGAGAGCTGCAGATCAGGAAATTGACCCTATTGTCCCTGCCATTCCAGAGGTAGCAGCAACAATACCGGGGGGTCTTCCTCCATAAGTCCCGAGGACTCTACCTGTTCAGCCGGAGATGCTTCCACCTCCACCTGCGTTGCCGATTGACGCTACTCAGATGTTTACGCTCCTCCAGCAGATGATGGAGGCGCAGCGAGCACAGGCTGAGGCTTCACAGTAGCAGACTGAGATTTTGAGGCAGAGCATGGAGAATATGCACCAGTTAGCACTCGTCGTTGTAGATAAGGTGACTGCAGTTCAGACTCAGGGTATTCCATCCCAGCAGCCATAGCAGCAGCAGGCAAAACTTGGCTCCGTGATAGATTTCAAGAAAATGTTTCCTCAAGAATTCAAGGGAACATAAGGGATCCTGTATGCCGATGATTGGCTAGAGGATGTTGAGCGGAGCCTAGGGTTAGCACAACTTTCGGAGGGACTATGGGTGTCAGCAGCAGCGAGTCAGTTCTTTGATATCGCTCTGACTTGGTACCGCACAGACCCTCGTGTGACAGTGACAGGCTTGACATGGAAGAACTTCAAGAAGCTATTCAAGGAAAAATTCTTTCCTGTTGTGGCTTTTAGTGCACTGGAAGGCCAGTTTGTGGGACTTGTACAAGGGTACATGTCTGTGGACGAGTACGCGACGGAGTTCTTCCGTCTGAGCCGGTTCACCCCGGGCATGGTTCAGGATACTGAAGAGAAGGCCTACAAGTTCAGGAGGGGCCTGAACCACGTCGTCAGATAATGCATGTCTGGGCGTCGTACTGTGACCTTTGAGGACATTCTGATGGACGCTCAGATTGCAGAGGAGGACTTGGATCTCAGGCCCAAGAGGAGTAGCGATACTATGGGTGCTGGTTCCAGTACAGGATCGGCCAAGCAACCTCAGACTCAGCAGAGGCCGTTCCACCAACAGCAGCATCAGCAGCACCAGGCACCAGCACGTGCACAGCATCAGCAGGGGCAGAAGCAGATTCCACAGTGTACTTTTTATAGGAAATCGGGGCACACCCGAGAGGTCTGCAGGAAGAGGTTGGGCGTTTATCTATTCTGTGGAGCGTCCAACCACCAATTTAGAGATTGTTCTACTCGTCCAGCTCGGGGAGGTCAGGATAGAGCACCTCCTGCTAGAGCTCCAGTGGGACCAGCTGTTCAGTAGAGGGGTCCACCACTTCCGATCCAGTAGCAGCGTTTCGTCCAGCATCAGAGGGGAGCAGCTCAGGGTAGGGCGTTCGCACTGACGGTCAATGAGGCTGAGCCCATAGCAGACATGGTGGCAGGTTCTGTTCTACTCAATTCATTTCCTGTATTAGCTTTATTTGATTCTGGTGCTACGTATAGTTTTGTATCTGTCTTTTTTGTACTTAGACACAATATTATTGCTGAACCATTGAGTAGGACTTGCAAGATTATGACCGGAGAGGCATTATCCTGGTCAATAATATTTGCAAGGGGCAGAGAGTTACACTAGAAGGCCAGGATATGAGTGCGTCTTTGCTCGTAATGCCCCTTCCGAGCTACAATATGGTACTCGGTATGGATTGGTTGAGCAGGCACCATGCTAGTATAGACTGTGAAGGAGGCAGATTTTTGTTTAGACCACCGGGAGAGCCAGAGTTTGAGTTCGCCAGGGGAGCAGCTGAGCCAGGAGATGGTTTCTGTGGAGCTATGTTGACGGGGTAGGAATTGCCACATCTATTGATTGCAGGATTCTTGGATGTTTTTCCTGATGAGTTGCCAAGAATGCCGCCAGACATGGATGTTGAGTTCTTTTTAGACTTGGTACCGGGCACTGAGCATGTCTTGCAGCATGTCTATAGACTCCTTCTTCTTAGTTCCTTCCATGAAGAAAGATAAACTTTCTATACTTTAGTAAAGGAACGGAACAAAAGATCATGCCCGATAGAGAAAAAGAAAATCACGATAACGGAAGACTTCAACTACGTTATTATAGTCAGCAATCAAAAGATATTATTCAAAAGATGGGCTATAATTTTAAAGCTGGTCTCAATGGCAGCAAAGGAAAGCAAACTCCTATTCGTATTCCTACTCCGAAAGGAAAGTCACAACAATACTATAGCAAAACGAAGCGAGGATTAGGTTATACTTCACCAATTCCGACTCCAGAAGCCTCCGAATCCGAGGAAGAAGAACGATCTAACTCTTCTGATTCTATCTCATGGGATTCAGATACCAGTGTAGGGCACGTCCATTGCGTGATTATATCTTCTAATATGGTAACTGTCGAGTTCTCGAAAGATGACGAAGACTTTGCCGAAGCCTCTGAATCTGATCCATGGACACAAAGGATGGATACTCAATGGGAGCTTCGCTTTGAACAACGGGAGCCACCTACTGAAGATCAGTTGGTTCAAGTCAATATTGGAGATGAAACTTCCCTAAAACTAATATTTGTCAGCAAAAGCCTCCCTGAAGTGGATAAAAAAGAACTAATCCAACTCATTAGGGAATATATTGATATATTCGCTTGGAGTTATGAAGATATGCCAAGGTTGGATCCTCAGATCGCTACCCACAAACTCAATATTCTGCCAAATGTGAAGCTGGTCAAACAGCAACAACGTCGATTTTGATCTGACATGATGGATGCCATAAAAGCTGAAGTCAAAAAACTTATCGCATGCAGTTTCGTCAGAGAAGAACAACATCCAGACTGGGTGGCTAATATTGTCCCAGTTTTGAAGAAAATAAGAAAAGTTTGGGTCTGCATCGACTTCAGAGACCTTAATAAAGCTTGTCCCAAAGATGAATTCCCTCTTCCAATCACTAATGTCATGATCGAAAATACTTGCGGATTTGAACATGTCCTTTATGGATGGATTTTCAAGATACAATCAAATCAAGATGCATCCAGAAGATGAGAAACATACATCTTTTCGTACTCCTCTTGGATTCTATTGTTACACTGTCATGCCATTTGGTCTTAAGAATGCTGGTACAACTTATCAGTGGGCTATGAGTACCATCTTTCGTGATCATTTATGAAAGACTGTTAAATGTTATGTTGACGATATTGCTGTCAAAAGTCGTCTAAAGGGAGACCATATTCAAGACTTGAGAACTATTTTCGATCTAATGCGCCAGCATCAACTCAAGATGAATCCTACCAAGTCATTTCTGAGAGTCTCTAGTGGCAAATTTCTTGGATTCGTTATTACCTCTAAAGGTATACACGTTGACCCCGAGAAAATCAAAGCCATTCAAGAGATGCATCCTCCATGCAACCTAAAAAAGCTACGAGGATTCTAGGGACAGCTTGCGTATATCTGGAGATTCATCTCAAATCTCTCCGGACGCTGTAGACCGTTCACTCAACTCATGAAGAAAGGTGTATCTTTTATTTGGACTGAAGAATGTCAACAAGCATTTGAATTCATAAAGCGGTACTTGATGAACCCTCCAATTCTAGTGTCTCCAGTGTAAGGAATACCTTTCTTGATGTATGTTCGAGCAATGTACCATTCCCTTGGTGCTTTATTAGCTCAGAAGTATAAAGAGGGTCATGAACAGGCTATTTATTACCTTAGCCGTATGATGGTTGGAGCTGAGCATCGATACACTCTAGTAGAAAAAGAATGTCTAGCTTTGATGTTTGATGTTCAAAAGACGAGACATTATATCACTGGCCAAACTATTCATGTTATTTCTAGAGTTAACCCTCTCCGGGTCCTGATGAAAAAGCCCAGTACACTCAATTCTAGGTTTGCAACATGGGCCATATTGTTAGCACAATATAATATGGTTTATATTCCTTAAAAGTCTGTTAAAAGGCAAGCCCTTGCTGACTTTCTAGCAACTCATCCAGTTCCCGAAACGTCTAAACTCTACGACGAAATTTCAGATAAAAATTTTGGATTCCAACATAATTTTATAAGAAACTCTTACATGGCGTCTATTCTTTGATGGAGCATACAGAATTGGACCAAAAGGTGCTATTGTTGCTAGAGTTGGAATCGTCCTCGTCTCACCAGAAGGGTTAGCTATTCATAGAGCTTATTCTATAGATGAGTCGTATTCCAATAACGTGGCTGAATACAACGCTCTGCTCATTGGTCTCCAATTAGCTAAACAATTAGATATTGAGTATCTTGAAGTTTACGAAGACTCCAAACTGATTGTCAATCAAGTTAGAGGCACATACGAAGTTCGACATTAAGATCTAGTTCTGTATCATGATGCAGCAATCAGGATGGCTACTTCATTCAAAGGCTTCTTCATCGAGCATGTACGTCGAACGTGTAATACGGAAGCTGATGCACTCGCTAATCTTGTAGCAGTATTAGCAATTCCCGTAAGAAGGCAACAAATGATCGTCATCACTAATAGAGAGTTATTTTGTGTCAAGAATAACTTAAATACTGAAGTTAACAACTCAAACATAGAATTCAATAATTCAGTTGAAATCTGTGCCATCAGTGGAGACTGGATGACTCCTTTTATAGATTTCGTGGTCCATGATATCTTACATGAAGATCCTAAAGAGGCTATAACAATTTGTCGGCGGTCACTCAGATTTTATTATAATCATACTACAAAGATACTCTACCGACGAACGTTTGATGGTTTACTCCTACGCTGTCTAGCGAGAGAAGAAGCAAAACAAATACTTTGTGAAGCTCATGATGGTGTTTGTGGTGCACATCAACCTGGTCCTAAACTATATGATCGTATTCGCCGTATGGGCTATTATTGGCCCTCGATGGTATCTGATGCCATCGAGTATGCAAGGAAGTGCTAAGCATGTCAAATCTATGCTGACTTCATTCATCAACCATCATAATTTCTTCACCCGACAGCAGCATCTTGGCCCTTTGAAGCTTGGGAAATGGATGTCATCGGTCCTATCAACCCTCCCTCATCTCGAGGACATCGGTTTATATTGGCCATAACCGATTACTTCTAAAAATAGGCTGAAGCTATACCTCTAGCTGAGGTCAAGACAAGCAGCATCATCAACTTTATCAAACATCATGTGATCTATAGATTCGGTGTTCCTCAGTGAATCATTCATGATAATGGACCACAATTCATCAGTCAGAAGTTCACTCGATTCTGCGATGACAATAGGATCAATAATATTGCTTCTACAGCTTACAATCCTGTAGCTAACGGGTTGGCAGAAGTATTTAACAAAACCATCATCAAACTCCTTAAAAAGTTTGTTTCTACCAACAAACGGAACTGGATTGAGAAGCTTGGAGAATGTCTGCGGACTTACCGTACTACTATACGTACCCCTACAGGCTGCACACCTTTCTCTTTAGTATATAGATGCGAGGTTGTCTTACCATTAGAAATCCAGATCCCTTCCCTAAGGATTGCCATTGCCAATGAACTCATGACCGAAAACAATGATCGTCTGATACTTCAGAAGCTTAAAGCGCTTGACGAGAAACGGCTCCTAGATCAACAATATATTGAGTTATACCAAGCTCGTCTATCAAAAGCCTTCAACCGTAAAGTCAAAGTCCGAACATTTCAGAAAGGAGAACTAGTTCTAACCGTCAGACGTCCTATGACTATAACACACATGAGCAAAGGCAAATTCGAAGCGAAGTGGGAAGGACCCTACGTTGTAACCAAAGTTTTCTCCAACGGAGCTTATCAATTGACTGGTATGGATGGTCAAGTCGTCATAATGCCCATTAATGGCAAATTTCTCAAGAAATATCATGTTTGAAGACAAAGTGATATCAACATACAGAATCATAATGTAAATAAAATTCCTTTTATTGCATAGTTCAAACAAAAGGAAATACATAAAATCAACGAGGACCAGAGCCCTCTTAATCGAAGACAAATTTTGCAAGGAGCTCGAATACATTATTCTTGGATGACACCAACAATTCACATGCAGCTTTTCGTAGAGCTTCTTCCTCGACATTACTCCCAGGCTCCACCAGTTTGGCGAGAATGTCCTGCTTCCGTCTAGGAACAGCCGAGTTTTCTCCTACTTCTGGCTGAGTAGGCGACAGAGGCTCGTCGGAAGGAGTGTCGAGGGCGGCTTCGATCTTCGGGATAACTCCTATCTTTTAGACATATCTTTTGAAGATATTTGCAAGGAAAAGAAAAGGGGTGAATAATATTCTCAGAAAAGTTCCACACTATTTATAGACAGAAAAGCCAAATATTCTATCTCGAGAATCGAAGCAACCATTCCTTGAAAATGCATGCTTATTCATCAGTCTTTTCATCTCTATTTCATTTCGTGAATAGGCCTACATTTATTATCGTTTATTTACTTTTTCGTAAATAAAGCTACAAGATAATAAAAACCCAAAATCCCCTGTGGAGTCTATTTAAATCATCAATTCCGTCTTTTGAAACCCAGCCGTTTTAAAAGATGTCTTTTCTTTATGATAAATCCGTATTATCACATATATTGTCTTTTTAGACACGATATTGTCTTTGAGTCCCAGCGGACTTCAAGATCATTAATAGAAAAATGAGTTCACGTCCACATTACCTCTGGATTCTATTTTCTATATCATCACATTAAATCAAATCATAAAGAAGAGAAAATCATTCTTTATTCCTTCTTTAAAAATATAGATACATCTTAATAGAAATCTATTACATCTCGGATTTTCATTCTAAATTTAACAAATGAAGGTCTATTACATCTTTGGATCTTTTTTGTTGGTGCCAGTTCTTGCCGACTCGACATGAAGTAGCGAGCAAGACAATGTAATCACATCTGGTCTTCTCTCTAAGAAAGACCAGAGAATATGCTGTTGTCAGCACGGGCAGAGATAGGAATATGCTCATCCTTCCTTGTGATACAATTCCTAGTTCTGTTCTGCCGTGAAAGGAACTCTTCTGCCCAAATACTAGGGTTAGAGTCGTCTGCACCGTCCAACTCTCATGTATAAAGGCCCTTCCTACCATCTCGAGGAAGTCCTTTTAAGCATGAAGAGTTCTGAGCTCTCTGATGTGTGTGTCAAAGTGGTTCAAATTCATAGCATCCAAGATCACCGATGCCAGTTCTGGGAATTTTTATCAGTTGGTCTCCTGCAAACATCAGAAAGAAGAAGAGAATACAGTAAATGTTCTTTTCTTATCGCAACTATTCATGTGCAATTGAAGCTTAAATATTATACGCGTCTATAGGCGTATATTTCAAAGAAGAAAAAATGCCACGTGATATTCGGAAGTTGATGTTGTTAGAACCAAGAAAGTGTGGCATATAGCAAGACAGTAACACAACAAAGCTCACATATGCCCAAAATCAAGACGTGTTAACATAGTTACGCGACAAAAGTTCAAATGTGCCAGGATTTATAAAGTTAAACTATTTTTTATTTCATAATGAAAAGAAAAAGACAGACACTAAAAGGCACTATTGCCATTATATAAAAATGACGATCTTATGGCACGTCATTTCTTCTTCCCGCCATCATCCTAGTGCAATACAGTGCTCAACTCCTCCATATTGTGGATCCCCGAGTGATACATTAGACAGAGGAATCCTTCCCTCTGTTCCAGTGCACCACGATCTTCAGAAGACGATGGCCCACCTTGGGAACGAGCGAAGACTGCTGGGGTCAGGCCAAAGCAGTTCAGGAAGTTCTCCGTCCTCAGGGACGGGTCGGTTCCAGCAGATACGCCGTAGGCACAGAATTCGACTTCTCTTCAGAAGCCTCGCCATCGACAGTGAGGTTCACATTCTTCTTCATGCTCTCCTTGGGCGCCATGAGAGTAGTTAATGAAGATGAAGGATAGCAACCTCATACCTATATATATACAGTGAAGGTCGGTTCCCGCCGACTCTTCGTCTTCCTAATAAATGGGTGCGTATCACTTAACGAGGAAGAAAGTAAAAAGACTTTTCGAAAAAGAGCGCCCCATAAATAGGTTCATCGTTGGGAATGAACCGAGTATTTAATACTCTTTTTAGTCAGGTTGCGCGACACTCACATTACGCCGCACTCAGCATGCACAGCCATCAGGTTGCACAACAATCATGATTATGCCGCATCTTGTCGTGCAATACGTCAAAATTGTGCCCGAAATACAACACAAATTTTGAAGCATCGTGCAACATGGGTCGATAGTAACTAAACCCTAAAAAGGGAGATGCAAGTTATGAGTTGTGCCCCACTCTAAAAAGAGTAGGGTGCACGATGTCAGGAGCCGGCCAAACCCTAAATAGGGTGATCGATGATCGGGTCTAATGCTTACCTTCCATGGCCGGGTTAATAGTCTCTCGTCGTGACGAAGGCAGAACGTACTGACACGCACGTCACTACTCTCTGCATGATGAAGCACGAGATACATGCTCGGCGAAGCCCTTTTCTTTCTTAATATCGAATATCCTGGGCCCCATTAGGGTTTGTCGAAGAAGCTTCTGAATCGGGAAGAAGAAGAGACAGAGTGGTCAAAGGAGGAGGTAGGGTTTCGAGAAAATCACGTTAGTGAAATGAAAGGCACAAAGTGTACGGCTATTTATAGCCCAAACAGTTACGCAATCCATGCTGAAGAATCAAGCTTGAGTTGACTGGTGCAACACAGACAGTTCACTGGCGCAATCCAAACAAAACTAGCATAATTCAAAGTATTACAAAACTTTGAAGTATTTTCAAGTTTCGAAAACTTTGAAGGGGGTCTTGTAGAGGATAAAAATTAAGTTGCACCACCTATTAAAGTGTTCGATCATTAGATGGCGCCAAAATATTACATTACGCCAAACTATCAAGTTGCGCGGCATCAGGTTGTGCCAACATCTAATTGTGCTAGAGTCAGGTTGCGCGAGCACCACGTAGCGCACTTCCTCGAAAAACTGTAACGGTATCATCATTGCCTAACAGCTGACAGCACGGAGATTAAGGAAAATACATTCGAATCCCGCGCAACGCGACACTCGAGAAGATTTTGTCAGCATGTAATTAATGCTGATAGCTGGTTCGCACAAGTCATTATATGGTACGAGAATTAACCAGTACAGCACTGAAGACCCAGTCAAAGGCGCCAGTAGTTGAGTTGCACCCATGCACAGCCTGACAAGTTTGCGCCACTTGATTAATCCCTATTTTCAAGCAGGGTGACGTGGCGTGCAAGCCACCAACTTCGCAGAGTGTGCCCACTATACTGCCCACGACCACGCGCATCTTAATCAAATGATGCCACGCATCCACAGTAGTTGGTGCAAACCGCTCACGCAGGTTGTTACATTGCGCCCACGTGCAACCTGATAAAGTTTGCGCATGGTGATCAAACAGTGTTCATGACAGAATGATGTGGCGCACAAGCCACTAACTTTGCAGAACGTGCCCACTATACTGCTCATGACCACGCACATCTCAATCAAA
Source organism: Iris pallida (assembly GCA_029216955.1). Classification (NCBI taxonomy): domain Eukaryota; kingdom Viridiplantae; phylum Streptophyta; class Magnoliopsida; order Asparagales; family Iridaceae; genus Iris; species Iris pallida. The sequence continues at coordinate 5,075,961 of JANAVB010011197.1, read as the reverse complement.
TGATGCCACACGTCTACAACAGTTAGTGCAACCGTTCGCACAAGTGAACAGGAGGCGGGCAACCTGAAGCGTGTGCAACCCAGAATAACTGTTAAACAGGTATTTCAAGAACTCTATAAATAGAGTTTTAAATCAATCTCAATGCATCAAGAACTATCATAATCTCTTGCTGAAGTGTTGTTGCATCCTCCAGAGGCTTGTGTCTTCGATATCACATCATCCAAGGGATAAAGTGATCGTCTTTTGATCAGATTCCTATAGTTGTACTTCCCCAGAAATCAATTGTACTCTTGTATTCTTTTCTAAGTTTGTAATAAAACTTTTTTTTGTAAACAGACATAGACAATAAAGAATTAATGATGGACCAAAGATGGCATCATACAAAAAGATTTCTCTGAACCGCCTAGCGACCTATCCGGGACCTCACATCGGGGGTTCCGAGCTATCAAGGAAAAAGACGTCTTCAGGTATGCTCAAATATCATAAGAATGGCATCATCAAAGGGCTCTTAGTTTTTTTATTTGTTCCAAGTCTGTAATCTTCAATTTATTGAGTCTAGAAAATGTGTACGTTGAGTCGTACTGTGTCATCTCAACCCCTAGACATATCTCTCCAAGCACTACCATACAAACAGACCAATTCCTGAACCAAGCTAAATAAAGCCCAAAGGCTATTTTGCCACCTAGGAGGTAGAGTTCGGGCCAAACTCTGCCCCCATACGGAGTTCGAGCCGAACTCTGTCCCTTAAATTTCAGGAGCTAATTTTTAGGGATTGCTCGTTGCAAGTTGTCCAACGGCTAAATTTTTGAATATTTTAGACAGAGTTCTGGCCGAACTCTGCCTCCCAGAGTAGTATAAATAGAGCTTGAATTCTCTTATTTCAAATCATCTCTCATCTTCAAATATTCAAGCCTTCTAAGCTCTACTACTCTAAGCCTTATTCTTCCGTATTTCCTAAGCCACAACTCTCCTTAGCCCAAGGTGCTCAATACGATATCAGCTAAAAGTTGTGTGCAAGAGTGAAAGAAAAGTTACTTGGATAATTCCAAGTTTCGTCACCTACGAATCTGTAAGAAGTTGGCGTGCTCTTCTGAGTAAAGGCACGTGGTTGTACACTATTTCACAAATAGTGGATTTTAATCCTGAGCTAGAGTTCTCAGGCATGCACTAGTCCTCCACGAGGGAAACCAGGTTATATCGTTGTGTTTGCGTATGCTCTTCTGATCTTTATTTACTTCCGCATTTTTCTCTGATTTATTTACTATCTTGATAGTTATTTTGTGGAGGTGATATAGAGTTAATTTTTATTTGGTGATTATCGACACAAACTCTATTCACCCCCTCCCCCCTCTAGAGTTGCCTATACGTTATTTCAATTGGTATCAGAGCAAGGACTCTATTGTTAGGCTTAACGTCCTTAGAGTAGATCATTGTTAATTTTTTTATGGCGTCGTATTCCTCCTCCTCCGATAAAGAGGGTTTTACTTCTAGTAGCATGGACAATCATGTTTCTTCTAAATGCAAGAAATGCTCTAAGTGGAAAGCCATGACTAATCAATCCTTAAAGATTGTTAAGGCTTTTCATTCTACAAATGAAGAACTTTCAGAAAAGATTATTCATTTAGAAGAATCTAATGAGGTTTTGAGAAATAAAAACAATGATTTATTATCTAGACTTGATTCTCAAAACTCATCTTGTATTTCTTTAAAGAGTTTGAATGAGACTTTAATTTTGAAAATTAAATCTCTTTTCTCATCAATATAAGATCTTAAGAGGCAAATACATGAGCTAAATCATTTGTATGATTCTTCTATTGACTCTTTGAAGAAACAAAATGATGATTTTATTTCTAGAATTGCTTTATTTGAAAAAGAGACTTATGCTTTAAATGCTAAATTTGATTCTCTTACTTGTTTGCATAATGATTTGCTATTAGAACATGATATTCTTAAGACCAAATCCATGCATGCTCACTCTAGAGATATTCATCATTCTAGTATGTCACATGTTCATAATCATGCTCATTCTGATACATGTGCACACACTAGTATTAGGTGCTTCTATTGCTCTCATATTGGACACATGAGTGTAACTTGTCCTATTCGTAGGAGTTTTTCTACCAATGCTAGAGTAAATAGTATATGGGTCCCTAAAGCTAACAAATGTGGATCCAAGTTTATTTGGATACCAAAGTCTTCGCCTAATGTTGCAGGTGGAGCTTCTTGTATCGAGACATAGCACCGAGGAGCATATTGGTGGTTGCAAAGCTCAAAGGTCATCTTCTAATCAATTACACCAACACAAGTATGGCCACTAGAGCCACTTTGGTAACATGATTAAACGATTCTCTTTAAATGGTTTATATTTGTAGAATCTAGCATGTTTCTCTTTATGTCATGCTACTAGCTTATATTAATATCCTTTAGTTGCTTATTATATAAATTAATGTGAGATATAACACTAGCATTCTTGGTTAATTTTCTTAGTATTTCTTTTATCTAGCATGACTAGTTACTTAGCTTAAATGATTAGTTCACACTATGTAGTTTATCACTCATTTTCTATTAGTGTGACACAATTATATATGCATACTTGTTATTCCTAATCTTTATTTATAAAGCATGCATATCACTCTAGTCCATAGGGCATTGGTTTTGATTTGAGTTAATATGGTTTTAACTCTCCGTCCTTAAAAGTTTTGAGATAGTTACTTCTTGCCGATTTGTATTTAATATGTCATATTTATCTTATTAATAAATTATTATAATTATGATTAATAAAGGTATAAATTATTAATTAAGATTATTATAAAATATTAAAATATAAATATAAATTAATAAATTATTAATCAAGATTATAATTATAATTAATAAATTAATAAATTATTAATTTGATTATGATAAATTATTAATTAATAAAATTTGTTATTAATAATTAATTATTTAAGTGATGTACGTATTTATATTAATTAAGAATTAAAATTATATATAAAATAATAACTAATTTTTAGTTAATTTTTAATTTTTATTTATTTATTTATTTATTAGTATTAATTAAATATTTGATAAAATAATAAAATTATATTAAATAAAATCCAACTTTCATTCTTCCAAATCCAAAATTTGGATTTGGTACCCACTTTCCATATCCAAATCCAACTCCAACCAAACATAGAATTCCATGGATTTCCCTTGTGGTAATGCTTTATTTGAGTTGTAGTATAGGTCTCATAATACCTTATGATTTAATTAAAATTTCTCCCTTTCCATCATAATCCTTCTTTATCAATATATTATTACACAATTATTTTTTAATCACTAAATATCATGTCCTAATTTATTATTTTTTTAAAAAATATTAATATTTGAGGTCCATTATTTTGAAATTTTGTCTCGGAAATAAAAAAAATTCAAGACTTGACTGATATAGTTGATTAATAATGGTTTTAAATGCAAATTAATTTATTAATTAATTTGTCACTTTTAGTTAAAAAATAGTAACGGGCAAGCGCATATGCACTGCCCGCACGTAAAAGTTTTGTTGAAAAATAATTTAAATTAAAATTTGTTACAGATAATATTGTCTTGTAGGATAAAACCCACTCAGTCAGGGAGAATATCTCCCACCTTAACCACATGAGTTCGAAGTATTTAACTATAGTTATATAATATTAGATAATTAAACAATCAGTTAGAATTAAAAAATTTACTTATTTTTTAATTAGATGAGGATATATAAATGGATGTGGCTATACGTACCCCATGACTTTCCAAGCACATCTCATATAACTTAAGTTAAAAATTAGATTAATGTTAAAAGACTCATATACCCATATCACCTTCTTATCACACCCTACCATCCTCGTTCTTCTTCCTTCTTTCATTTTCATATTCTTCTCCAACCCAACCTCAAAATCCTTGAAAAATCCTACTTTAATTGTGAATAAGGGATCATGGAGGAAGGAAGTCCACTTCAAAGTCGCAATCCTTCTTTCTCGGTTTGAAGCACTGTGTCATGGACTTAGTGTTTTTACTAGCACTTCGTCCCGTACGGCGCACTAACTTCCTCCTCGAAGATCGTGCAAGCCTTCCCAACCCGACTTAGCTAAATCACTAAGGAAATTAAGACAGTGAAGCAAAGAGGAGACTCGTAAGAAATTCTTTATTGACTTAGAGAATGCTTACAAGTTTAGGTGGTGAGGAACAAATAAGGCCTCCCCCTTATTTATATTGGCGCATAGAGCTTTACATGGAAAGTCCTGGAAGGAATATTCCAAGGATTATTCATTCTACCATAACTAGAATGGCATATTCCAGGTTTATTCTCTAAGAGCATAAAAGAAAACTTCACGGGCCATCCAGAAGGTTCTTGAGCCTCCTAGAAAGATCTTGGTCCTCCCAGAGAAATTTACTATCTTCTAGAGAGTTCCGCCATCTTCTGGAATGTTCTAGAAGCTTCCTACATAACCTTGGTTCGTGAAAAGGTTATGCAACTTGGCCTCGAGCGGGGCGCAAGATTTGGGACATTACACTCTCCCCCACCTAAGGCGTTAACGCCCTCGTCAACCATGCTCGCTGAGAAATGCCTGGATCTCGGCTTCGAACTGATGCAGCGTATCAGCATGTTCCAAGCTAGACTCGCCATAAGGCATGCCCTTCCATTGGATGAGGTACTCCACATACGGGGACACGCCTCGACGACGAATGGTCCTCTTGTCTAGCACGGCTTCCACTTCCTTGTCGAAGGAAGTTGTCATGGTCGTCATGGGTGCTTCGAAACTCCTCGCTGGGGATCTTCCAAGTCTTTATGGTACGACTTCATGCAATTAGCATGGAAGACTAAATGAATCTTCAGCTTGGCGGAGAGTTCGAGCTTGTAGGCCACCTTGCCTACCTTCTTGAGCACGGGAAGGGGCCTTCGTACTTCTGAACCAGTCCTTTGTGCACTTTTCGGAACACCTTGAACTGTTGTGGTTGTAGCTTCACTAGCACTATGTCCCCCTCCTTGTACTCAATCGGCCTTCGTCTCGCGTCGGTCCACTTCTTCATCTTCCTCGCGGCCTTCTCCAGATATACTTTAGCAATGTCCGCCTTTATCTTTAAATCTGAAGTGAACAGGTTGGCCGCGGGGCTTCTACTCGAGGACCCCACACTCATCGTTTGGGGGCGAGTGGCTGTCGACCCATCACCAACTCGAATGGGCTGTTGTGCGATGACTCGTTCCGTTGAATATTGTAGCAGAATTGAGCGACGTCGAGGTGATGCACCCAATCCCTCTGGTTGGCACTCACAAAGTGTCGCAAGTACTCCTCGAGTAGCAAATTGACCCGCTCGGTCTATCCGTCCGTCTGCGGGTGGAAGCTGGTCGAGAAGTGCAAGTTCGTCCCGAGGATTTTGAACACTTTCGTCCAGAACTTCTCCGTGAAGCGGGGATCCCGATCGGTGACAATGTTCACCGGGATGCCCCAGAACTTCACCACGTGGCTGATCAACAGTCGCGCAGCCTCCTCTGTTGTGTAGTCCGTTGAAGCAGCAATGAAGGTTGTGTACTTTGAGAATCGGTCCACCACCACGAGAATGGACCCAAGCGCCCCCACTTTCGGCAGGGCAGAGATGAAGTTCATCGATATGCTCTCCCACGGTCTGCTCGGCACGGAAAGAGGCTCCAGTACGCCCCCGGGCTTCTGATGGTCCACCTTGTCTTGTTGGCACACAAGACAGGTGCGCACATAGTCCTCCACATCCTCGCGCATGCGAGGCCAGTAGTGTCACGCCCCAGTACCGAAATACGGGGACGGACGTCGGCCAGCTACACCGTATAAGGCACGAATACGTTATACGACGATGACGGCTGTCAATCTTGCTGGGTATCCTAGCATGCAATCATTCTATGGCCTAAATCTGAACTCATATCACAGACAATAGCAATAAAATAACTACAAGAAAGATAATCATATGGAAAAAATGAAAATACACATATAATAATCGGGAAGTCTACAGTACATGATAATAATGTAGACGAATATACCTTCCAACAGTTCCTAGCATGGTCTGGAACTAAAGCACATCCTCCAAGTCAAGTCTGGACGATCCACAAGGTCGGTCACAGGCAATCTGGGAACAATCCAGGGTTGGTCAGGCCAACCGTAGCAAGTGCCAGAAAGAAAGGCTCAAGGACGGGCGAAGAAAAGCCAGCAGGATAAAATATGACAGGAATAGCCTATATGAATAGTAAAAGAGAAAAGGATCGTGCGGTACCAACGCACGATAACAATCCACAACTAATGCAGATAAATAACCAACAATCATCATAATCTCTCTAACATCCAATAATACCTACATCGCCAACCGGAACTCGTAGTCTGTCAACGGAACAGTAATCCACCCCTATATCAAACAAGAATAAGGAAATAAATTTCCACGTCGGGACAGCATTACGGGCCAGCCAGCTTAGCAAGCAGCAATCCATACAATTTAAGTGAATAAGCGGCCACTCAAATGTCTACGGCTGTCTAGGTGGAGGTTGGGTTACCCTAACAATGCAATATAGGAATCCTCAGATCGTGTCAATCTAGCAAGCTAACGGGGCGAAGTATATTAAGACTAGATGAGCACCGGTCCCTCGTAAGACCATCGGGCTCTGCATGTCACCACCGGTCCCTTGTAAGGCCACCGTGTTGAGCATGCCATGTATATAAGGTATAGTAAAGTAGCCAGATACTGCCATCCTCTAATGCGGACGGTAACAATATCCGTAGTGGCCAGCCTGCACTCCATGACTAGATGTCTGGAAGCGGTTAGTACTGCACGATCTCGATATTCTGTTCCCTCCCAATGCTTCTACTAATTTATGTTGCCTAGATTATCCATACATTTATCCGAAATCACATGTCGTGGTCACATGATCATCCTCCTAGATGTCGTACCTCAGTACGAGAACACTAGGTAAGAATCAACCTCGACACCTATAGTCCCAGTTGTGATCTATCCTTAGTGTTATGCAACAAGCAAGCAAGCAATCTTGACCACGCTAAGACTATAGGCCAACTACCAGATACCCATGCATGTAATCATATAATATAGCTAGAATATCAAGATGGCATCGCAATGCCATATAATCATAGAAGTAGCACCTCAAGTGCCAGTAGACAAGGAGCACCGCAGTGCAAAATCAGGGCCAGTACCTCAAAGGGTAAGCTGGACTCATGTCGGAGACAAGGTCAAATCTGTCAGTCACATAAAATCATCTGCCCACATCGTGGCATGGATATCAGGTCAAGTACAAGATCAGAATCTCTACTATAATATCCCATCAAGTATACAAAGGAGCCTATAGCTCTAATCATCAAGTCAGCCTATCCACCGGATCAGTCTATCAGGAGTCTCCCATCCACGATGGAGTGAATATCACGTCAAGAAAGACAATCACCAAATACCAAGCTCATCACTATAAACAATGTTAGGCCCTCTGGCTCACAAGAATCCTCTGAATCAATGACCACAAGCTATCAGCAAACAAGTCTCACCACTACCAAGATATAGCAAACAAACCAGGTTTTGGGCGCTTGGGAAGTCGAGTAAAAATCATATAATAATACCCTCGATATTCTCCTTGTTCTGCGAAATATTTGCGATCATCAAAATCCAAGAATCCACAGTCATGTCCGATCGAATTAGAACATCATCAAAAGAAATAGCAACACTATTCAAGAATCCACGTGAGTCTATCAATCAATATCTCGATATCATACTCCCCATAATACTCAATCCTCAGATATATCCAAAAAATCATAAATCCCGATACATAGGACAACTATCAGTCCAAGCTGGCTAGACTAGGATAACTCCTAGAAAGAATGGTCGGAGGGGACAAGAGTTATTAATTATGTCGCCAAAAAATGTTAAAGATTGCATGAACCGCTCTGAAGCATATCCACAACCCTTAAACCAAACAAGGACCAGGGTTGCAGAGAACTCCTTGCCAAGCACATAGAGCTTTAAGTAACTCAGCTCAGAGAACCCCAAACAAATCCAGACCAGCAAGTCCAAAATCTAACAACACAACACCAATTCAACAAAGATTTAGAAAAATTTGAAAAATACAAGTTTCAAAGATATTCAGAGAATTTCCAAAAAGAAGGATCCAGGTGACCAGAAGTTCCAATAACCAATCAAATCCACATTTGAAATCAAAGTCCAAATTATAACAAATTAATCAATGTTTTTTTTAAACATTTGAAATCAAAAGTGAAATCGACGCCTACAGGCCCCCAAGCAGACTCCCAGCTTGCTTCTACTCCATCACTCACGGATACGGACACAAGGGCCAGATACGAACAACACTTGGACACGCACACTTGACACCTACACACGACACGGCTTGAACACACATTCACGAACAAAGCCACCTAAATCCTACATATTCAACACAACTCAAATAAAGACTTGGCAATAACTAAACTATAATGTTGTAAGTAGGTACCTGAAGGAATATGACTTGAACTGAACGAATACACTTCCAGGGAGATCTGACACAGCTCTACAAGTCCATTCTGAGTTCGAAAACCCTACTACAATATATTATCGAACATGTGATGAGCACGATATATAAGCGACGATATGAGTTCAATTCGAACCTGATTCGAACAGAATGTGAAAACATTGTATTGATGTGATCTCAAGTTAATCAGTGAATCAAGAATCGAGCAATTTCAGAGGCAAAATTGATCCTGTCATGGATCAACCAAATCGAAGGAAAATTTTGAGGGAAGACTTACAAGCGATCGATCTCTTCACTGAACACGAAGAATGCTTCTCATTTTCTTCGAAGAATGATCGTTTGTCAAGTCGTCAAAGAACTGGCCGATCAATCCTGACAGGAACCTCTACAATACGTTCGTTCATCACAAAGAAGAAATCGATGAACAAAGAAATGATCAGAGAGCATGTCGATGTTATTTTGATTTCGAATAGTTCTAGAGTATAAATCAACTCACTGAGATCCAAATCGATTGCCAGAGGAAGAAGATGACCTAGCAAAAGAATCATCAAGGGAAAGGGGTCGACGCCGCCGACGTAGAAGTGTGCCGTCGAGAAACCGCTTGCACCGCCGAGGAGTCGGATCTAACGAAGAGGATGAGTTCGTCGAAACCAGTCGCGTCATCATTAGGAAGACGAACGTCGGAGGGATCTGTGCCTAGTCGCTTTGCTCTACTCGTCATTGCGGTCACTGAGAAGTCGTGCCCAGCCGAGCGCCGTCTGAGAGTGCTGCTGTCGAGGAAGGGTCTTCCATGGTGAGGAGTTGTTATGGAGTATAGATCTATGATAGAACTCTAGTTATTCTAACAAGAATAATGCTGAGGTGAGTGCAGTAGCTCTTACGCTTGGTGTAGGAAACGAACCAAAGCTGTGCTCTAATACCGTGAAGCGGTAGTTCAGGCTTGTGGTCATATGTTCGAGGCCAAACCCTGCCAGAAAGCCACGGTAGTTCCTGGACACTGATCCGGGAGCGTAGGAGAACTATGGCAAGCCGCAGAATTATGGGTCAAAGCGAGCAATCGCAGGGATCTCAGAATATTTTTGTTAAAGAATACTAGAGCCTACCATAGCTCATATACTCAAGAACAACTCCTCACCATGGGAGACGGTATTGAGGCGAAAGCCGAATATAGGGTATCAGCGAATGACCATCGCTGCGCCTACAACCTGAAAGGATATGAACATCTGATTCATCTTCCTTCAGTTGATAACCCTGAAAATGGGATATACAACTTTATCGTGGACACATTAGTATCCATGAACAGTAGTATGCATGAAAATATGCAAAGCATCCGTAAGGATGTGATTGACATGAGTAGTCATATACATACCATCCGTACAGATGTTGTTAATGTTGGAAGAGAAATCATCCAAATTGAGAATAATCTCAAACACCTAGGAAAAACTTCTATGGAGAATACTGCTTCTAGCAAAACAGCTATACCAGCAGTCCAACAAGTCAAACCCTTAGTAATCCAACAACGCCGTTGGGCTAATAACATAAATATGATGAAACTCACTTCTAAAGAAACCAACACTATTTCACCAAATGAAATTGATGAAAGCTTTTATAAAACCTTTTTAAGGTTACAACAACAAGAGCTATCTGGAGAAATAGATAGCAACGATGTATACACTTATTATGAAGATCATGTGAAAGCAATTGACTTGTTCAAATGGAAATATGCGGAGAGTTCTGATTCAGACTCTTCGGATAACGATGTAGAACCTCTCTACATTCGTACCATTGAAGAGGGACAGGGTAGCAATACTATGGTTATAGAAGCTGAACCACACACTAATCTTGGGACTATACCACCCAATCCCGAAGTAATTATGAGGGATCCGAATTTTGTACTTGGAGCAACCTCTCCATACACCCCGAAATTTCAGAAAGAAAGACGAAAAGATTGGAATAAATTCTACTCTTCTCAGCAAGCATATCAACATGATAAAAGATATCTATCTGATGGTCTGATCTTGAACCTTGAAAACATACCACACAAAGAAATTGGTGAATATCTCTCCAATTTGACTCAAAAAATGCAAGGAATGGCATATTTCCTTCCTGCAGACATTAGTACTGAGGGATATATTCACTACGCCACTAGCCATTGGCAAGGGGATAGCATTGCTTGGTTACGCAACTTTGAAATGTTAAATCCCCCAATTATTGAAAAAATTAAAAACAATCCTGATAAATTTGCAGCCCTTGATGAGCTGATTATGATTCTCCTAGCTGATTTCACAGGAGAAAGTGCAAATGCATCAAAAAATTATAATAAGATGTTACACAAAATGATACTGTGTGATATATGTATGCTTGAAGAATTTGTATCCAAATATATCAGATTAATCTTCCACCTAAACAATGTTAGGGAAAAGGAGTTCTGGATGGAGGGATTTTTTACTAAAATTCCTTACCCATGGAATAATATTATTAAAGCTAAATATGAAGAGCTCCGCGGTGGTATGGACAGTCTTCATACAACCGGCATGCTCAAGAAGGCATGTATGAGAACCATGGAGGAAACCTGTGAGCAGGCCAAGGCCGCGTCACAGATGAATAAATTTATTAAAAACTCAGTGCTTGGTTACAGATGTTGTAACAAGTACGATGAGGATGTCAACCTCCAATTCGGATGTCCGCCTGTTTGGCAGAAACGAAAATGGAAAAAGACTTGGAAAAAGGGTAAAACCTTTAGTAAGAAAAAATGAAAAATTACTAGGAAAAAGTGAAAACCTAACTTCAAGAAGAAGTTCAAAACAAAAAAGAATTTTAGTAAAAGGAAGTTTATTAAGAAAAAGAAATTCAAAAAAGGTTTCAAATGCTTTAAATGCAACAAAGAGGGACATTATGCTAATGAATGTCCTGAAAACATACAAAGCGTGGTCATCACAGACCTAGAAGACTATGGTATACATATAGGAACTCTAGATGAAATTAGCATTGATACTTCTGCTTCTTCTATCTATGAAATTGAGTCTATGGCAGAATCCTCTGGAGAAGATAACTCTTCTGAAGTTGAGGATCTCAGTAAGGCAATAGAACATCTAAAGATAAATATGAATACAATAAATAAAACCTATAATCAGGTACGCATCACTCTTTTAGATGTAAAGCTATCCTCCCTATCAAAGAAGGGATTTCTGCAGGATATACTTTATACGCTAAAGAGGATGTTTGTATCAAACGATATAGGAGTGCCGAGATATTCCTCGGATTAAAAATATTTATACCCCTTGGCTACTATGGAATAATTCATAGTGTTCCGTTACATACAAACAAGGGTATACTTTTGACACAAGGGTTTATTGAACCAGTATCAAGACAAAATAAATATATTACAGTTAAAAATACAGTCTATGAGGGTGATTATATTATTCACCGTACTGACCCTATTGGGTTACTAGTAATACATAAATATGAGGATTTACCTATGGTGGAAGAACCCCTTCCATCTAAAGCGGTACCTCAACCGGGTTCTAGTTCTAGTATTGGCTCCAGCAGGAGAGACCCTGAGGAGCATTACTATGAATTTAGAATCTATATGAATAGACTTACGTCAGAAGAAACTTCGAATTCTAGCCTCCAGCAAAGCGAAGGTGAACAATTCGAAATTACTGACGAAGATTTGGAAAAGCTGAAAGAAGCTATTCCGCATTCAGATAAAAAAGAAGTTTATAAACCTATATCTTTCCAGTCTAGGTTTTTAAACAAGCATACCTATGTATTCGAAAGAATGCAAGGAAACATCGAGCTTCGCGGAGGAGAAGATTTTTCTTCTATCTGCCTTCTCGATAAAAAGAAAATAGAAAAATTAAAAAAAATTACCCAAAAATGAGATATCTACATATTGGGTTGATTCAGTTAAAAATAACTGGTTTATTCCGAACAGGAATAGATACTCCCATACTTGTTGTCTGTATGAACGAACGTATCATCAACAGCCCTCTTAATAGCATTATTGGAGGAGCTAAATCAAAACTGGTAAACAGGCTATTTGGAATAAACATTCATCCCGACTTTTCTATAAGTCTTGACGATGAAAACATAGAAAAATATGTACACTATCCACAAACCTTCAAGGCATAGAGCTTATGCCAGGATCTAAGGTTTTAGGAATACAATGGGAACACTGTATGGCTTTAAACGATACTCCTACGTTTAAATCCATTACACCCAAGCATCTAGTTAAACTCTTTGAGGTTGGTATGGGTAAAACTATACAACCCCGATTAGTTAAATTAGAATATTTAAGGCTTGACAATGAAATGCAAATTTTTGTCAAATCCTTAAAACCTAAACTTGAAGTACCTACTGAGTACTTTATTGCCTCTGGCAATACAATCTCTACTGTCCTTAGTGGAAGTAAACCTCAGGCACATGATGCTGAGGCGTCTTCCTCTAATACAGTAAGAATCTCACGATCTAACTCCATGGGACATTTAGAGTCCGGAAGAGAGTCTATCTCTCCTGACATTTCTACCCAAAGAACTAGTATTAGTGAATCTCCTATGGAGGGAAGGACTAGACTCTTGATGAACGATGGAATCAGGAGAGACAATAATCTAGTCATAAGTACATCTTTACCCCCCATCAGGGAAAATAACTCTGATCTATCTTAAATGAGTACAAGACAACTTACAAAGAAAACACTACAAGTTAAGAGATCGACAAGCTACGACCCGCTCCAGATCTCTGAAGCATACAAAATGTTGTGCTTAGTCAAAAAATTTAAAGATATCATTAAAACTGAAGCCTCCAAATCAAATTACAGAACTATTGTAATGCGTCATTTGGAGCAAACTAAGAGAATCTTGAGAGAGCACATTCATTTCTATAAAAATCATACAGATAAAGCTCTTGTCGAATCTAATAAGCAAAAGAAGAAGGTAACCTTCTCCCAGCCACCCAAAATCTATGACCTCGATGACTCAGATTCCGAGCCGGATCCTTCGCCGGATCTAGAGTCCAATCAGGATCAATTAACTCAAGATCAATTAATTCTCACTGAGAATGATCACCTTGATCTTGACATAATGGGTACCTCTATTGACCAGACCGGTCTTGAGTTTGGGCAAATTAACCAACTCAACATAGACGATTGGCTCAGGTGTGATGAGGGAGATACCTCAATTCTATCTGATAATACCCTTAATTGGGAAGAGTTGCTTAATCTAGATAATGCTTAACAACCCTTGATCTTAAGACATATCCACAGGGACATATCTATATACCATTAACAATTTGTACCCTCGGGTACAAAGAACTAACTATCCATGCACTCCTTGACACAGGAGCTGAAGTTAGTTTATTACAAGATATGTTCATACCTGAACATTTACGCTATAAACTTGACAAACCCTATAGATTAAATGATTTCATGGGACGACAGATATCAGCTGATTACGGCGCTATTGTTGACGTCCAAATCTCTGATATTCATGGAAATTTCAAAACTTACCAGTATACTTTTCGCTTACTCCCAAAAGACTTTGATAATGATTGTTTATTAGGAATGGATAATCTTCGCAATTATCCTTCTTTCAATCGTCATTATTTTGACATTGATGGATGCTCTATTCCTCGCGTACCATTTAATGTCTCCCTTGCTAACAAATTTCCACCAGCAGCACAGCGTGGTGAGATAGATGACAAAATCTGCACTTATAATATTCCAACAGATAACAACTTCCAAAAGATTATTCATGGGATGTTAGAGCCATTGTATTCTGACAATCCATTAAAATAGTTTGATAAAGCTCCACGATATTGCAAAATTGAGCTTTTAGATATACATAAAGAATCGAAATTTCGTGTTAATAGCATTATGGTTTCTCCCACTGACAAGGAGGAATTTGCTAAACAAATTGATGAACTACTTCGATTAAAACTAATACAAAAAAGCCATAGTACTCATTCATCTCTAGCATTCCTAGTTAGGAATCATGCCGAGATAAAAAGAGGAAAGGCTAGAATGGTTATTAACTATCGAAAGCTTAATAGCTACACAAAATTTGACGGCTATTTCATCCCCTCTGCTGAAAATCTAATTAGGCAGATACAGGGAGCTAAGTTTTATAGTAAGTTTGACGCCAAATCTGGTTTTTGGCAACTTAAGCTTGCGGATAAAACTTCCATTGAGCTAACTGCATTCAGTTGTCCCCAGGGACATTTTCAATGGTTAGTTATGTCATTTGGACTAAAAAACGCTCCACAAATATTCCAAAAATGGATGAATTCAATAGTCGGTCATCTTAACTTTGTTGTTGTCTATATTGATGATATTTTGGTGTTCTCTAAAACTGCTGATGAACACAAAGATCATTTATTACAAGTTTCAAGGCTATTGCTTGATAATGGTATTATTCTCAGTCCTAAGAAGATTGAACTGTTCAAGACAGAAATTGATTTCTTAGGCAAAGTAATAAAGAATGGCCAGATTGAGTTACAGCAGCATATCTATGCTAAAATAAAAGACTTTCCTGAAGACTTCAAAACTTTGAAGGAACTTCAGAGCTTTCTTGGATTACTTAACTATGGTAGAAAGTTTATTCCTCATCTTTCTGCTAGAGTTGAGAAACTACAAGATAAGCTAGCTGCTGAACAAGCTAAGTATAAAATCATGACTGGTGAACAACCCAGGAAGTGGGATACCAGTAGAATATCAATTACACTTTCATCAAATAAAAAAGAAGAAATTGCTAAAATTAAGGATCTGGTAAAGGACCAAAAAATCCTTTATTTCCCATTAGATGAAGACAAGTTGGTTCTGCAAACTGATGCTTCTGATTATTTTTGGGCAGGAGTATTAATTGCAAAAAATAAAAAAATTGTTGCATATACCTCTGGGAAATTTACTAAGACCCAGATTAAGTATGCTACTTACGATAAAGAATTACTTGCTGTTAAATTAGCAATAAAAAGTTTGAGAATTTATCTTCTCTATAGAAATTTCATTATTGAAACTGACAATAAATCTGTTGCTCAGTTCGTCAAAAAGAAAACTATTAATAATCCCAAAGAAAATCTTCGAAGGATTAGAATTGCTATTTATTTGGAAAATTTTAATTATGAAGTCAATTATATTCCTGGGTATACTAACTTTCTTGCTGATACTCTTACCAGGCCATAATGCGATGGACCAACGGGAGTTCGAACGAGTCAAAAAAATTTATGAAGAAATAAAAAGGCAGGAGGCCTTTACTGAAGTCGGGCCGAAAAAGGCCGCAAAGGCGAATGCTGCAAGCAACGCAGCCTCTTCGTCTGGGACCGCCATGGTGAAAAACCTAGTCCCCGGGACGGATAGTCCCAAGGTGGCGAATAGCCAGAACCTTCAGGCGAATAGCCAATAGGGGGGAAACTCCAACGCCGCACAGGCAGCTGCCCAACAGGCAGTCCAGAGAGGACCCAAGAAATTGGTTCCTTTCCAGAATAAAACTTACGCCAACACTATGGTAAAGAATTGGTATAACCAAGACCTTAAAAAAAATGACAAGGATGCTTGGGACAAATTCAATGGCTGTTACAGGGCCATGCAATCAAATGACTTGAAGGGTGCTAGCTTCTGGCTTTCTCAAATCGAGAAGCAGTTCCTAGCTGAAAAGGCGAAAGCTGTACAGCATAACGCTAAACTCCATGAACTACGACAGATGGCATTTCAGATGATTGCATATAGTGCCACATCTTGGTCGCATGCTTTAGTCTCTAAAGAGAAAGATCTCTTCCAGGGACATAGTGCAGAACATAAAGAACTGCGGGAGATCCTGCGTCAGATTGATAGTCATGATCTGGTCAATTTTCGGATCCCAGACATACTACGTCTGTACCAGGCTATGTCCATTGAGAATGAGCGCCTTCGGTGCATAGAGACTGAGGGTATGGTACAAAGTATGATTATGATGTACCAGCAACAGATAATAGACGAAGCCCGTCTCCTTGCATACTTCAAACGCCTTGAGGACTCTGAGATCACTCGGTTTTTGAGGACAGGGAGATTGTTTACTCCCCTAACAGATATATTCACCTGGTCTGTTGTTTCCAGGAAATTGCTAACATGAAGCTGCAGATCACCAAAGGATTTGTGCATGAGGTGTTTATTTGCACCTCCGACAAAGAACTCTATGAGTCGACTATCCCAGAGATCTGCTGAGAGGCAGCAGTCGCTCATTCGTCCAGGTTCCAGACGATGTTTCGCTTCAGAGTTTGGAGTGTTTGGGAAGAAAAGAGATATGTCAAGTCCTTCCCGTCCTACCAGCTTTGGGAACTTCATCGTCTCGAGGGTGATCCAGGATTACAGTTTTCCCCGTTCAAGAAGGGGATGTTCCATGAAGCCAAGGAGTGTTACGGTGTGGCCCGGGAGTTTTTTTCTGAAGCTCTGAAGCTGCATCAGTGTGAGGCCACTATCTCCTGGAGTGGCAAAGTGATTCTGGCCAACTATCTTCTCCATAGAAGGCCAGTAGACGACAACTGTGTTCCTGCACTCTTGTAGGAATTCCTTTCAAACATGTCCCTGGGGCCAGTCGGCGAACAAGCCAGGGATGACATTAACGCTGAAGACCTTCCTATTACCGGTCTTCAGATTGATGCTGAAAGTGCGGTGGGCCCATGAAACGCAAGCTCACCTATGTCGATGTTCTACGGCGCTATCGGAAATGTGTCGGGTGGCGACCGCCGAAGAAGCAGAAGTTGGCACCAAAACCGGTGCCAGTTAGACTAGTCCATAGATTTTCTCTGTCTCCCCCGCAATCTCCTTCTGTTGCGGCGCAATCTCCTTCTGTTACAGAGACAGATTATACTATTGTTAATGTCACTCCCATTGACAGAAGAATCCAGGAATGGGAGGCAGCTGAGCGGGAATACCGACATTGGTCCCCGCCACATGGTGGCTCTCCGTCCACATCTGCTTTTGATGAGTGGGATGGTTGGTGGGATTCCATTTTCGAGGACCCACGACTTATCTATTCGGTGGCTCGTGAGTCACCACGCAGAGACACCTCACATGGGGCTGATGGTGACCCTTCACCTACCCTCTAATAATGCATGATAGCGTGTAAGATTCCATCTTATCTGAAATACGCGATAAGGATGAGCTGTTCCTAACTTTAATAAAGCCTCTTTATTAAAGTTAGAAAAAGATCCGGTAAACCGGAACTGGTTGAGCCGGTGGTAGTACTGCCCTCTCCTATAAATATGTATTGTGTGTGTAAGGGAGAGGCAACGGAGTTTGTAATCTTCTCTTTCTTTTGAGTATTCTTAGTGTGCTTGTGTGCTTTCCTTTTCGCAGTTGTAATCTGGTCGAATGCCGACGTAGAAGTGTGCCGTCGAGAAACCGCTTGCACCGTCGAGGAGTCGGATCTAACGAAGAGGATGAGTTCGTCGAAACCAGTCGCGTCGTCGTCGGGAAGACGAACGCCAGAGGGATCTGCGCCTAGTCGCTTTGCTCTACTCGTCGTTGCGGTCACTGAGAAGTCGCGCCCAGCCGAGCGCCGTCTGAGAGTGCTGCTGTCGAGGAAGGGTCGATGACCGCCAGGTGATCCACTAGCCGTCGGGGCCGTCGCGCATCGCTCGCCGAGAAGACCAGGCCTAGTCGTCGGAGTGGTGGAGGCAGACCACCGCCATCAGCATCAAGTTTCGAAGAAGTTAGGATTACGGTTGGCTGAGATTTGGAGAAAACGAAGGAGAGTGGAGAGAGCTCGGACTCTGCTCCTCTAAATTTCCACAGAAGAAAAATGAAAGAGAGAGAGAAGGAAGTGTTTTAAATAATAAAAAAAGGAAATTTACTAAAAAATGACATCACCAATTAACTATATTACCAACTATAGGAAAATTAGTTAAAAGGTTGTTGGGTTGTTAGAGAGTTGGGAAGTTTGTTACAAAGTTTATTGAGAAGTGGTTAGAAACTTGGAGAGCGCTCCAAGTATAGAGCCTCCTTCTCAATTCCTAAATAATAATATTTTATTCATAAAAATATAAAGAAGCTAATATAAATCAGAAAATTTACTATTCCACTAAATAACCCAAAATATTGTTTCTAAAATTTTAAAATACCATAAAGTATCAAAACTTAATACTTTCGGGAAGGTGGGGTTACAAATCTACCCCCCTTAGAAAAAATTTGTCCTTGAAATTTCAGATGGCACAATTAGGCACGATAAAAATAATCAGATACAAAATTTAAATTTGGCACGATTTAAAATTGTTCAAAGTGATAGTCACGATCCAAGGATAATAGTCTCAATAGTATCCGATAATCATTCTTATCTGGAGTCACTTTTCCTATAGTTCCTACCTCGCCAGTATGCATCTAGCTGCAGTGAACCTTTGGTTCCATGGTCCCGACAATAATAGATTGCCGTAATATTCTATCAACTTTATCCGATAAAATCAGAAGATATTATGATCTTAGGACTTAATCTCAACAATATCCAAGAACCCACATTTACATGTAATTACTTTGACTTAGAGCCCCTGCCTCGCCAGTACGCAGCTAGCTGCAGTGGACTCATGGCCTCCATAATTTAGGTCATAATAGGTTGTTGGATATTCTCTCAACTTTATCCAGAAATTTTCTAAGAAAGTTTATGAAAATTCTAAGTGATGATAGAAAGTGATAGTATTTGTTCTTTAGAAACAAGTTTTATTGGATACTAAGAGACAATCAAATGTTAACAAGTAGCTACTAGGTACTATAAAACAACAGTAAGATAGGAAGACTGTAGAAATAAGTCTCGAATGAAGAAACAACCAAGAAATACAAAAAAAGAACAATCGAAAGAAAGGTAGCGATCCACAAGTGCCTCCAGTCTTCAGTACTCGTCCGGAATCGAAATGGTCTCCACTTCCTCTGCTGTCGGAAGGTAGACTTGCCCCTCTGGCTGGACTCTCTGCGGCTGCTGGACATGAAGAGGTATGTCCTCCTGCTGCGGTTCTGGTGCTCCTCGTGCTCGTCCTTGGGCTGTACGATCAGCGGCTTCTGGACAGTCTTTGACCTGGTGAGCAGGTGATCCACAGAACAAGCAAAGCATCAGTCTCTTGCGGCATTCGTCGTAATGATGCCCTGGGTGGTGATAGTAGTTGCAAGTGACCGCCAACTGTTGTCCCTGTGGCTAATCTGTATAAACTCTGGCTGGATGGTAATATTATTGTGCTGGCTGCTGTGGCCTTGCATGAATCTGAGTCCTATTCGTCGGTGTCTGGTAGCTACTACTGCTGATGTCCCTATCCCTCTTGGGCCTCGGGTCCATCTCCTTCTCTACGGCCTGAGCAATCTTGAGGATGCTCGCATAAGTCGTCGCCTGGCTGATCGCCACTGTATGCCGTAACTCACTGGTGAGGTCCTTCTTGAACCTCCAAGCCCTATCCTCTGGTGCGCTGACTAGGTTCTCTATGAACCTGCTGAGTCGGGTGAACTCCGATGTGTACTCTGCCACCGTCATGTTTCCCTGCTGTAATGCCTCAAACTGCATTCGAAGCTCATCTCGCTCCACGTCTGGAAAGAACTTCTCCTTGAACAGAGTTTTAAAGTCTGTCTAAAGAACCTGGGGCACAGCAAACTGAGGCTCCTCTCGGTACCAGGCTCACATGCTCGTAACTTCTACCTTCAGGTCATCTGGAATCCTCGCCATCTTTAGCGTCCGTTCGACGTTTTCCAACCACTCATCAATATACACTATCCTTTTATGGCCCCAAAAATCCATCGGATAAAGGTTCTGGTAGTCTCTGGCGGTCCCTGGTCTCGGTGCTGCTGGCGCTGTAGGTGCTACCGGTGCTGCCGGCTCTTGGGTCCTGAGGGCATCCACAACCGTAGCGCGGAACTACACAGCCTGATAGTTCTGTGCCTCTATGAACTGCTAAAACATGGCCATCACCTGGGTTCCATCAAACATCATCGTCGGAGGCAGCGGAGGAAACTGAGAAGTTGGTGGTGGAAGCTGCTCCACTGGTACATCGTCTGTGGTCTGATCCGAAGCTCCTGCAGCTTCGAACTGATCTGCGATCTTCCTGGTGGTAACCATCCTGTAATAGAAAGAAAACTTGTTGATTGCTAAGCCCTAGGAAAGATATTAAACCTCCTAGAAAATATTGTGTATAATCAATCTTTATATTCAATAACTATAACCATTTCCAACGGATTCTATGCTGTGATGAGTTTTCCTTAATCTAACAGGTTCCCGAATAGCACTTTATAGCCTAAGTGCTATTAGGATAGACCTGTATATGCCACCATTAAAGCATGTCACGATCCGCTCCCGAATAATCAGACACGAGTCGGACACGCCCAGCCTTCATCGATGGACCCGACGAAGTAAGATGTATAATTCTAAGGAAAACTCCAAGATACAAGGTACATAAAATAATACAGCTATATACATGTTCCCAGAACAAATCTCCACAATCTACCAAGTCAATAAAATATCATCCGGAGACAAATCCGGTAACTAGAATAAAATTATACAATCCTGAATCCTCAATACAATACATGATAAAATCTCTAAAACAAATATAAGAAAAGATCTAACTATAACTCTGCAATTCTAAGTCCATCCTGAAACACAACTCCACCATCTTCGGGCTCTGGCCCAAGGTGATACAATAACATCAAGCACACCTGCAACGTATCCTGTCAGAAAGAGAGCAAAGTACAACCCCGACAAGATGTACTAAACAAAGTAAACTGAAATGCTGCACAATGAACTATGATATAAGCACGGGAACATAAAACTGTAGTACATGAATAATGATGAAACTATAGTACCAGATCCAGAATAATGAACTATACTATCAGTGTAACATGCATTTGAAATAACTATCAGAGTATGTGACCGGCTGGGGCAGTACAGGATACAAGAGCACATGAATAATGGTACGACTTAGATTCCCACGTACACGATATGAGACCTAAGCTATTAGTCAATGCCTAGCTAATATAGGATTGGTCACATATCTATAGTATTTTTCTACCCCAATGTACAAGTAAAGAACACTGAACAATGAACGATGAACAATAAACAATGAACAATGAACAATCGTGTGTACAACATGTCAATATGAGAACATGAAGCAAGACAGAAATATAGAGTAAAGAGCTCGAGTCGGTGTCTTGCCTTGCTCTGGAAGATCGGGAAATGAATGTGGTAATCTGTATATACACCTAGCATTTGGTATAAGTTGGTTAGGTTCTAAACAATATACATTAGCTAAATATAGATAACTAGCTAACTATCCAAAACTACTAATAAGCTAAATCATATGCATATATAACTAGTTAGTCATCTTACATTAATAATTACTAGGAAAATAGTTTGAGTCTATACAACAAAATATGCCATATAGTCTAACTTTTACAAAATAATATTAATTATATATATATATATATATATATATATATATATATATATATATATATATATATATATATTTTAGATATATATATATATATATATATATATATATATATATATATATATATATATATATATATATATATATATATATATATATATATATATATATATGCTTTACTAGTAAACATTTACTCATTAATAGTCTAACTATATATTTAAAGATTAGTGAGAAGTAGCATTCCAATATGTACTTAGTAAATAGGATCCTAACTAACCATTTAGTAAAAATATTGGTTATAGGTAAATAATTCATTTGGAAATACTTAACAGAGTACTACTTAAAATATGAACTTAATCATGCACACTAAATTGTTAAAGAAGATTGACCGCAATAATATCAGCCCCAACTCAAACAACACACTCCAAGCCCAAGCCCAAAAGTCCTTATTAACTTCACTTCCTGGCCCAGCTTAACAGGCCCGACCCACCCATTCATTCAAAAAAACTAGCAAGCCTGGCTAAGTAGGCTTGGCCCAAATCATCTTATTCCCTGTAGTTGTATTAACTCTATAACAATTCAGAAGTAAGCATATACTACTAAATGGCCCATGATTGGTTCAATCATCACATTCCAGACTTGTAGCCCAGTCTAACTCCATCACCAATCTATACACCATCCAAAGTCCAGCACCATGTTCAACACTTATCAACCTCATCTTATTGATCCAAAACAAGACCCAATACTCCTGATACATTATTCCTAAAACTCAAATACTCAAACAAAGAACCCAGCAACTGAACACATGAAACCAAACCCAGCCAAAGGTTCACATGCACACCAAAATCCCAACCCGACAACAGTCTAAAGAACCCAGCCCTTAGTTTAAATTTAAAAGCTGCATGCTCTCTACTACACCAAAATACAATTTAATATTTTAGTAAAACATATTTAAAAAATCTCTAATGCACATACTGCAGCAATACACTTTAACCAAACCTTCAAGGCTGAATGTTTAGAAGAACATTCAATTTGGCTCTGATCTGTACCGCCAAAACTCTTTGCCAAGCACATAGAGCTTTAAGTAACTCAGCTCAGAAAACCCCAAACAAATCCAGACCAACGAGTCCAAAATCTAACAACACAACACCAATTCAACAAAGATTTAGGAAAAATTGAGAAAGACAAGTTTCAAAGATATTCAGAGAATTTCCAAAAAGAAGGATCGAGGAGACCAGAAGTTCCAATAACCAGTCAAATCCACATTTGAAATCAAAGCCCAAATTATAACAAATTAATCAATGTTTTTTTTAAAACATTTGAAATCAAAAGTGAAATCGATGCCTACAGGCCCCCAAGCAGACTCCCAGCTTGCTTCTACTCTATCACTCACGGACACAAGGGCCAGATACGAACAACACTTGGACATGCGCACTTGACACCACACACGATACGGCTTGAACACACATTCACGAACAAAGCCACCTAAATCCTACATATTCAATACAACTCAAATAAAGACTTGGCAATAACTAAACTATAATGTTGTAAGTAGGCACCAGAAGGAATAGGACTTGAACTGAACGAAGACACTTCCAAGGAGATCAGACACAGCACTACGAGTCCATTCTGAGTTCGAAAACCCTGCTGCAACATATCATCGAACATGTGATGAGCACGATATGTAAGCAACGGTATGAGTTCAATTTGAACTTGATTCAAACAGAATGTGAAAACATTGTATTGATGTGATCTCAAGTTGATCAGGGAATCAAGAATCGAGCAATTTCAGAGGCAAAATTGATCCAGTCATGGATCAACCAAATCGAAAGAAAATTTTGAGGGAAGACTTACCAGCGATCGATCTCTTCACTGAATACGAAGAATGCTTCTCGTTTTATTCGTAGAATGATCGTTTGTCAAGTCGTCGAAGAACTGGTCGATCAATCCCGACAGGAACCTCTACAATGTGTTCGTTCATCACAAAGAAGAAATTGATGAACAAAGAAATGATCAGAGAGCATGTCGATGTGATTTTGATTTCAAATAGTTCTAGAGTATAAATCAACTCACTGAGATCCAAATCGATTGCCAGAGGAAGAAGATGACCTAGCAGAAGAATCATCAAGGGAAAGGGGTCGACGCCAGGGAAGATCGCATCGTCGAATGCCGTCGTAGAAGTGTGCCGTCGAGAAACCGCTTGTACCGCCGAGGAGTCTAATCTAACGAAGAGGACGAGTTCGTCGGAACCAGTCACGTCGTCGTCGGGAAGACGAATGCCGGAGGGATCTGCGTCTAGTCGTTTGGCTCTACTCGTCATTGCGGTCACTGAGAAGTCATGCCCAGCCGAGCGCCGCCTGAGAGTGCTGCTGTCGAGGAAGGGTCGATGACCGCCAGGTGATCTACTAGCCATCGGGGCCGTCGTGCGTCGCTCGCCGAGAAGACCAAGCCTATTCGCCAGAGTGGTGGAGGCAGACCACCGCCATCAGCATCCAGTTTTGAAGAAGTTAGGGTTACGGTTGAATGAGATTTAAGGAAAATGAAGGAGTGTAGAGAGAGCTCGGACTCTGCTCCTCTAAATTTCCACAGAAAGAAAATGAAAGAGAGAGAAGGAAGTGTTTTAAATAATAAAAAATAAAATTTACTAAAAAGGACATCACCAATTAACTATATTACTAACTATAGGAAAATTAGTCAAAAGGTTGTTGGGTTGTTAGAGAGTTGGGAAGTTTGTTACAAAGTTTGTTGAGAAGTGGTTATAAACTTGGAGAGCGCTCCAAGTATAGAGCCTCCTCCTCAATTCCTAAATAATAATGTTTATTCATAAAAATATAAAGAAGCTATTATAAATCAAAAAATTTACTATTCCACTAAATAACCCAAAATATTGTTTCTAAAATTTTAAAATACCAAAAAGTGTCAAAATTTACTATTCTACTTGTGTTGTGAGCGTTGATCTTCACGTCCACGTATATCAACTCTCGATTCGGGCTTTTGGACACGACCGCCTTGCTTTTCAAAGCGTTCAGTAGGTGCAGGGCCCCCATGTGAGCCCCCTTTTTAGGCTCCTCATCCTCATCCTCCTCACCTTGGATCGTGTTCACCCTCTTGCCTTTGTTCGGGCAGTCACGTGCGAAGTGATTCCCTCCGCACAGGAAGCACTCAATCTTCCACTCCGTCGAAGGCTTTACGTGCTGCTTGTCCTTTGGTGGGCCTCCATTTCTATTGTTCTTTTTCGCTCCTCCACCATTGAACTTGGTGGTGGCCTTTTCCTTGGGCTTTGGGGCATCACTCCGTCGATACTCCATCAGCTTCTCGGCTGTCGCAACAGCCGCATTCACATCTGACACATCTTGCTTCTGTAATTCTTGTGTCCCCCATGGTTGTAGACCCTCCAGGAAGTGGAATAAACGATCTTCTTCGACCATAGTGGAAATGGAAAGCATCAGGCGGGTGAACTCCGCCACATACTCCTTGACGGACCCGGTGTGTTTGAGTTGTCACAAACTCCGTCTCGCGACATACTCCACGTTCTTCGGGTAGAATTGAGACTTGATCTCCTTCTTGAGATCCTCCCAAGTCTCGATCGAGCAGAGCCCCTTTTCTATCTCGATGCACCTGCGTCGCCACCACAACATAGCATCATCAGAAAAATATAGGGACGATGTGTTTACCTTGTCGGTCTCATCCTCGATGTAAATCGCCTTCAGGTATCACTCGATATTCCAGAGGAAGTTACCTACCTCCTTCGCGTCTCGTACGCCAGTGAAGGATTTTGGTTTAGGATACTTCACCCTCTGTGTTGACTCCCTCATCGGAGTTGGACCACCAGCAATGGCCCTCTCGAGGACCTCTGCCTTGGTTTGTAGCTCTTTGCGTAGTTCGACAATCTTCGCCTTAGTGTCCTTTCGTTCCTCATCGAACTCGTCCTGCATCTCGCGGAGATGCTCTCGGAACTCCGACATAGCCGAGGCGATGTCCGCCTCCAAACCTGGGGCGAATTCCTCGTGAGCCGTCTGGTTTTGCTCCACTTGAAATTCGACGCCTGTCACGCCTTTCTCCAGCATCTCTATCCGTTCACCAACTCGCCAAGAGCCCGTTCCATCGACAGTTTCTTGCTCTTGCCCTTTGTAACTCCCTAAACCTAAATTAGTGTAATTTGAGGATTTCTTTTTCTGAATTTTATTTTGAAGAATAACAATCCTTTTGTCTCACATAAGAGCTTAGCTATCATTGTATTATAATAAACTCCATGTCTTTAGTTAAAAGTAAGTAGTTATTTTACTTAGCAGTAAGTGCACTTTCATGAAATGTGTTTAGTTAAATATTATTTATTAATTTCAATTAGGATTAATATGATTACTGGATGCAAGGTTATATTTTTTTTTGTAAATACTGCTGATAGAGTTGGAAGGTTCATTAAAAATTTGATTATTTCTAGTTCTGAGTAGAGGCACCAATATTTAGCTTATAGTTAATCTAATGATTGATTGCATTAATTATTATTTATTTACAAATGGATTTTTTTTATAGCAGGCTAATGGTAGGCTTCGGCCACATTAGGATTTCCTGGTGAGAATAAGAATAATGTAGTGCTGTTATTCAGTTAGAAATCTATTACTAGTTAGTTACTCTTCAATACTAATTGTCCTCAGATCTATCCATATTTACCAACAGTGCCACTAGAGTTGTCTTAAAGCACACACAAATATTTTTATTATAAATATTGGGGGTGTTCCCCAGTTAATAAATTATTACAAAAATGTTGTCACAATCACACTACTCTGCCGCTGCCCTGCCTACTCCGGCCGAGCTCAGCCACCGATAGGCCATGCCGCGCTGCCGCGCTGCCGTGCTCTGCCTGCCAGACTGCTGCATCATCGCCATGCTACCGGCTATCTCCGGTGATCGTCACCCGAACTCCGATCATTTCTAGATCTACTCCGACCAGATCTACTCCGACCAGCTCTTCCTTGACCCCCACCACCATAAGACCATCACTCCACTACCGGATCAACTCCGGCCATCCCCACAACATAATCACCAGATACCACCGCTCACCAATTCATATTGAGCCATCAGCCAAGTATAGTACACTCACCTGAGGCCGGCGGCTGTCGAGCCAGTACTTCCTCAGCGAGCCGTGATGCAGATTCGCCGAAGAGCCGCCTCTCCATTAGCCGCCAGGAGTTATCAAGCCAAGCCGAGGCCTGACCTGACCGCCCCGATCCGTCGAGCTTGCCGAAGCCATGCCCGTCGTGTCCCAGTGAACCTCGCCGTCATAGTTGACAAATCGAGTGGAGTCCCATTCCTCGCCTCCGTTCATCTTCCTCTCGAGCTTCCAGTCCAGATCTGCACCCTTCGGGCGTCATCGCCGCTCCGACGAGTCAGTGCCACCAGCACGCAGCGCCCGATATCGTCGTTGCCGTGTCTAGACGGAGGCTCAACGTTGTCGTATCCAGATCGGACACGGACTCCTCCAGTATGAGTTGGTTGCCGCCGTCCTCCGCCTCGCCGTGGCTTCGTCGGGTCCGAATCTGACTCGCCGAACTCCGGAGCGCCGTCGAACGCTCGCACCCGGCCGGACTGGTGAGACCCCTCCTATTCTCCTCCTTGTTCTCCCTCTCACTTTCTCTATTTGGAAGGAAGCACTGCTTCCTCTCTCCCTCACTCAATAGTTTTAATAGTTTTAAAAGTTTAGAGTGTTGTGCTATTTCTTTTCTCGAAGTGCAGCACATTGAGTGCTGTGCTATTCTTTTTCGGGTACAGCACATTGAGTGTTGTGCTTAGCCTCAACAGTTATTATTATTAAAATTGTCACGACCTACACCCATTGTTTGGGTACGAGAACGTAACAACACCCAGCCTACGCCGCAGTGTCGGCGGTAGAACGCTGTCCTAGGTCATAATATCTAACAATATAATGCTAAGCAGTTATACTCCCCGAATGGGGGTGACATAGCAGATACAGTCTCATTCACATCTAAGGCAGAGCATGATAATGATAGATAAAACATGAAATCCAAAAGAGATACATGAGATAGAAGTCTAAGTGTCTAAGATACATAAACCCAGGAATACATCTCAAAACTCAAATACAGTAATCCACAAATCAAGTACAACTCCAGACAAATGAAACAACTATCTAAACATCCTCTAAAGTGTCTCCTCTGAGCTAGCAGGCAACCTCCAAGCTATCTGTAAAATTTATCAACAGGTCCAGTCAGGACTGGAACGAGTACAGTACATCTCAACAGATCATAGCAGGTTAGAAAATATAATCATGCAGTAAAGTAAGATACAGGTACTGAAAGAAAGCAGTATGTAAACAGAGAGAGAATTGTAATAGAAATATCTACTATACATAGAGAACTAGCAGTGACTAGTGAGTCAGAGTACAATATGAACATGTAAATGGCCTGGGATGATTCTGTGAAGACACTACGGAATGATTCAAAGAAGATACTACTGGTGTATTATTCACATGTCCACTTCTACTCCCCCGTACCCCCAATCAATACACAAGGATCCAGCCAGGTTATGTTATATGATTCCATGCACGGCCCCCGAAGGGTGATACATGGATGTCCCATAAATGGGGATTCTGGGGGTTACCCAACAGTGTAAGATTCAAGAGACTCTATGATCATGAGGGTACATGTCACAAGTAATCAAATAAACCAAGAAGCATAGTGATACGCCATGTAAGTAAAACGCACATAACATGTAGTATCCGATGCTCCCTAAGAATAACATCTCAAGAAAGGATCCATATAGTACCAATCCGTGTGACCATCGTGACAGTACAAGTAAAGTAATCTACTGCAGAAAATAATTCTAAGCAGGATATGAAATGATCAGAGAATGTACTCGCCTGATATCTGAATGTCCAAGGTAAAGATATTGTCCGAGGAGAGGTGTCTGGCTCCTACTTAGAACAACACAGGTCACAACATGTCCAGAAGGGTAATATAAAGCACTACAATGCATTCTACATAAATCTAGGTCAAACTAGGCCAAAGTCAACCCTTGGTCAACTCTGGTCAACTGTACTAGTCAAACTAGGTCAAACTAGGTTATGTCCTAACCCAGCAAGTCTTACTAGGCCTAACCAAGACTATCCTAGCAAGCACACATCAATACAAGGCTATACAAGCCAATATACACCCAACTCTATATAGCATGCAATTATTCAATACTCAAATAGGCAAGAATTCACATTGGATATACACTAGGTAATCTATTACTTTAAGCTATATATGTCTACACATATATACACATGCATATATTGGTATTCAACATTAGGTCTATAATCATGGCATTTCAAATGGTTATATAAACATATATATTACAACATAATATGCTAACATATATATAATATACATATATAGCTAAGTTAACTGTATTCATAAATACTTATTTAAGAGGCTATATGTGTGTATGTGAACATGGCAAAGGGGCAAGTGAGGGTTAAATGGGCATACATAGTGTATACATATCAAAGAGTGTCAAAGTGTAAGTAAACAAAGTGTCAAATGTGATAGTGTCAACATAGTGTAAGGGGTACATGAGGTAATATAGGATTTGTGTTAACATAGAACATTACATCTCATTAACTTGTATATTGTATACATTACATCTATTATTACATTACATTCATGCTTGCATTCATTCATCATTCATTTATTCTCTTGCACTACTATATGCACCATACATTACATACTATGGAACCTACATATTCATTACAAGCCATACTTATACATGCTTACATTAGATAGGATACGTATACCTCATACATTATTTATTTTACCATTTACTCATGCTTGCATTCTCTATTTAATTACATAATGTATACATTAACATAGGTTAAAATCAAATAGAACATTATATTACACACAAGGGTGCACAAAATGCATATGCCGAAAAGTAACTCCTACTAATAATCAATACTGTTCCATCTCAGCATGAATTAAAATCTAGGATTAAAGTATATTATAGATCTATGTGTTAGCTTTCTGAAACTTCAAACGGATCGCATTTTCGTTTCCGAAAACTCCCGAAATCGCGAAAACACCGAGAACACGTTTGTCTTTCATACAGCTGACACTCAAATAATTCTCCAGAAAGTTACAAAAAGAATTAGCCCTACTAATACATGTTTTTGGAAAGCTAACTTCAATACGCTTCTTTTAAAAAAAACGGGAGATTAAACCGAGCTTTGAGCTAGAAGTTATGACATTTCTAAGTTAGGGCTGAAATTAAAAACGTGGATAAAAATTATGACGGATTTGGGTAGTTTGAGACAAAAGAACACAAATATATAACATAATATATCAAGAACTCACTCTCTACACTAATATATATATATGAGACACTATAGAACACATCTCCAATACAAAAATATGAGATTAAACATGTAATAATTCATTCATACATAACAACAACACATAGTGTGTCCAAATTTAGGATTTTCCCACATGAACACAACCGCAACACAAAGGACACTCCAATGACCTCCAAATGGACACAAAATGGACACAAATGGAGATACAACCATGGAGGTCATTCCTATGGGTTCAAAATAGACCTATATGTATGAGAAAATGAAAAGAAGAAGGGATTTATACCTCCCGGTAGATCGAATCGAAGAAAAGTCTTCCCGGAGCGACACCGACACGTAGAGATTCCAAAAGGACACGAACGAGCTTCGAATCCTCCCAAATTTGGGTAGCTTCCTCCTTGGCTAGAATGGAGAAGGAAAGAAGAAGATTTGGTGGCAAAATAGAAGGATTTGGTGGAGAAATTGCTAGGGATTGCTCTCTAGGAATTTGGGGAAGAACAAGAGAGAGAGTGTGGATGAGAATAATGAAATGAACTTGAGCCTATCCTCTCCCAAAGTGGCTGGCCATATGGGGCTATTTGTCCTATTATGGTAAGGTCCAAAATGCCCCTACTAACCTATTCTATGAGTATTAGGAAAGGGCTAATTGGTTGGGGCTAAATTAGTCATTCTAAAGTCTCTAATCACACTAACCTTATCCATAATAATTAGTCTAACCTCTAACTAAAATATTTCTATCATATGGACTAAAATTAATATCATGTGGGCCATGCCTAACTAGTGTGTGGGTCCCACTAGAGTCAAACTACCCCCGGGTCCCCGTTTCAAGTCGGATTGAGTTAAAATTCGAACCCGACTCAAATAACCCCAAAACAATATCATAAATAATAAAATAATATCAAATCATATCATAAATTAAATATCATTATTAAAATAATTATAAACACGAAATTTTAAAATTACCCTCATTTGGAAAACTGGGTGCTACAACTCTACCCACCTTAGAAAAATTTCGTCCTCGAAATTTAAGATCGATAGTACTCCTTCTAGAGCCTCTAACCTACCCAATATCTAAGGTAACACTTCCTAACACTGGAATAATAAACGGACATCTAAAAAGTGTCAATCTAGGAATACCTCAAATACTGCTCTGCTGTACGACGGTAATGGAACTTCAATAAAATATGGACTGGAACCTATATCCAAGGGACTGGACCTATTTTAAAGTGGTCTTAACTAAGGATGAAAAGGAACTGATCATAGGCTATATGTATGCTCAAACTATTATCTTCCTATTAACCATCTATTAATACATTCTATTACCATAGGAACGATGCATTACTAAGACATATAGGCCCCTATCTCTCATAACACATTTATACTCACCAAAAGACTAGTACATCCTATCAAGGCTGATACTATAATCTCTCATAAATCTCATAAGCTATATGTTTATAGACACACATCCCCACATCCAGGACTAACCTATATATATCTACAACTGATACTAATGGGATGACGTCCCTATTTCCCAACAATCAAGGTCTAAATTTTTTTTTTATCTAAATCATGCAATTTGAAGGAATAGTATACAAGGTCAGGGCATACCGTAGCAGTTGGAAGTCTCACATAGGTGCACTTGTCATTCTAGGTCAAAACAGTACTATGGTATCAACACACAAACAATCTAGGGTGTCTTAATTGGGAAGGTAAGGGAACAACAATCATCAAGGTTGTAGGGCTGTCTACCATCCTATATAAAAATTGGTCATTATCAAAATAAAATAAAGGCAACTACCAATTATCTAAAAAAAAGGTACAGAAAATCAAATTCAAAAATTAAGGAATTGAAAATTACTTGCATTGAAATCCAATCACAATATATATATATATATATATATATATATATATATATATATATATATATATATATATATATATATATATATATATATATATATATAGAGCGTTAGAGAGGAAAAAGCTAGCATTGTGTGTATGGGGACGTGTTCATATGGTTAGATAGTAGGCGTGTGTGTACGTGAATATACATGAAAGTGTATATGAGGATTTGGATTTCAAACAATAACTATCAAGTTACACTAATCATGGCATATGGGTTAACAATCTATAATATACAATCTATTTAATCACAACTTGCATGGCTAACCATATATATATATAAAAAGGTAGAGACTTAGTTATGTATTTATATATTATAACATGTATGCCTAAGCTCTATATATATCTATCTAGATATATAATCATAACATAGAGAGGAAAAAGGGTTAGGTTACATGACAGTGTATACTAAGTTAGGGTGTGTGTGTCCTTGTACAGGGTTATAGCTTAGTATTGAAAGGTTAAACCCAGTTTTAGTTCAGCATTTACATACAAAATCTGAAAAGATGCTAACATTTAAACCAGTACAATATTAACATAACACAGTTTCAGATTTTAGGGTTTTGAACATCGCAACCAATCTCAATGGTCCCAATACATCCTAACATGATAGAAATGAAACCCTAACATACTATCCATACATTTATCTACGCATACAGTTCAATATTACATGTTAAATCTGAAATTGAACATTTGAAATCAATGTAAAAATGTTAACATATATTCAGTTTTCAGGATTTTGGAAAAATTTGAACATCTAAACCAACTCAATGTTTATCACAACCTATCATGTAAGAATATGAAACCTAACATTATATCCCTACAACAACAATGTACACAGCTCTAAATATTACATTTAAAACAACAATTTGAACTAACATTTAAAATCCAGTATTAAGGGTTAATATGCGCACAGTCTCAGATTTTACAATTTTAACATAGCTTAACCAATTTCTCTAAAAATTAAAATCCTGTAGATATTATACATGTGCAGTTATGTAGACAAACTAATAACATGAAATTTATATTTAAATTACGAATTTAAACTGGAAAAGCAGAAAGCCAGAAACATTGGCTATGAAAATTTGGACATCAACAACATATCAATAGGTATTCAGATGGGTGGAAAATCAAGTGTAGCATGCATACGTGTTAGGCAAAGTGTCTGCTATATATATTCATATACATATTCTCATGTCCCAAAAAAAAAATTAATTCTACGTTAAGACTAATATTTAGATTCCTACCAAGATTGCAAGCAGGTGATTGACGAAATCAAGACAGTTTTATTATCATTATTATTTAATACAAGGATAATAGCAAGAAAGAAATAACGCTAAAATCTGTTCTGCTTATCTGTTTAAAGAAGGAACGATTTTGAAATCCAGAGCTAAAATATCAAATCCAACATGAGGCCTTTAGCAAAATCATCGATTCATTGTATTATGAAAAACTCATAGCAAGAAGTTACACAAAGGTTTATGAAAACAACTAAACATACTCTTAAGTTAAATGACAAGAAACTAGGCAAAACAACAAATAATAATTCTTTTTTTTGAATGACTGAAAAAAAGTAGAGAAAACATGTTCAAAATATTTTAAGTACAATCTGATAATCATATGCGTCTATCCAAAATCATGGTACTCTAAATCCTCGTCATACTAGTAAGCAAGGCTACGATAATCACAGAGCCCTTGACTTATGCACATATCTCTAGAATCATGGTATTTAACATTTTCGCGGTGCCGCTAGCTTGGCTGCGAAAACCTTAAATTCCCACACCCGAGAAATATATCCAGAGTCAGACTATATGTCCTCACCATGCTGGCTAATGTGACTATAGAAGACTAGATTCCATAACATAGATGACCTAGCCCATATAATTTCATCTTGCCAAAAATTAAATTAAATCAACAATGAATACCCAAAAATCAAATCAAATTTATCAACGAACATCAAACTCAAAAATGAACAATATCCTTCAATCATATAAATACAAACTCGGATGCTACAGCTAATCGTCAAGATTCAAAATTCAACAATCTTCCATCAAAATCAATAAATACAAACCCAAATTCAACAATAATCCATCAAATTCAACAACAGAAAATAAAGATAAAACAATCAAGGAAAAAGAGAGTTTTCAAATCGAAGTTAAAATAAGATTCTCAAGGGTCATCCCAGGAATCTCTCAAGGGTTCCTAACTGTGATTGAGTACCTTCAAAATATATCCTAATCCTACTACAGGCTGTAGTGGTACTCAAGTTCGAATACCACTACATAAACTCGACCTGCATGGGCCACCACTAAAAACGTGTCATGACCCGCACCCACTGTTTGGGTACGAGAACGTAACAACGCCCAGCCTACGCCGCAGTGTCGACGGTAGAACGCTGTCCTAGGTCACAACATCTAACAATATAATGCTAAGCAGTTATACTCCCCGAATGGGGGTGACATAGCAGGTACAGTCTCAATCACATCTAAGGCAGAGCATGATAATGATAGATAAAACATAAAATCCAAAAGAGATACATGAGATAGAAGTCTAAGTGTCTAAGATACATAAACCCAGGAATACATCTTAAAACTCAAATACAGTAATCCACAAATCAAGTACAACTCCAGACAAATGAAACAACTATCTAAACATCCTCTAAAGTGTCTCCTCTAGGCAAGCAGGCAACCTCCAAGCTATCTGTAAAATTTATCAACAGATTCAGTCAGGACTGGAACGAGTACAGTACATCTCAACAGATCATAGCAGGTTAGAAAATATAATCATGCAGTAAAGTAAGATACAGGTACTGAAAGAAAGCAGTATGTAAACAGAGAGAGAATTGTAATAGAAATATCTACTATACATAGAGAACTAGCAGTGACTAGTGAGTCAGAGTACAATATGAACATGTAAATGGCCTGGGATGATTCTGTGAAGACACTACGGAATAATTCAAAGAAGATACTATTGGTGTATTATTCACATGTCCACTTCTACTCCCCCGTACCCCCAATCAATACACAAGGATCCAGCCAGGTTATGTTATATGATTCCATGCACGGCCCCCGAAGGGTGATACATGGATGTCCTATAAATGGGGATTCTGGGGGTTACCCAACAGTGTAAGATTCAAGAGACTCTGTGATTATGAGGGTACATGTCACAAGTAATCAAATGAACCAAGAAGCATAGTGATACGCCATGTAAGTGAAATGCACAGAATACGTAGTACCCGATGCTTCCTAAGGATAACATCTCAAGAAAGGATCCATATAGTACCAATCCGTGTGACCATCGTGACAGTACCAGTAAAGTAATCTACTGCAGGAAATAATTCTAAGCAGGATATGAAATGATCAGAGAATATACTCGTCTGATATCTGAATGTCTAAGGTAAAGATACTGTCCGAGGAGAGGTGTCTGGCTCCTAATTAGAACAGCACAGGTCACAACATGTCCAGAAGGGTAATATAAAGCACTACAATGTATTCTACATAAATCTAGGTCAAACTAGGCCAAAGTCAACCCTTGGTCAACTCTGGTCAACTGCACTAGTCAAACTAGGTCAAACTAGGTCATGTCCTAACCCAGCAAGTCTTACTAGGCCTAACCAAGACTATCCTAGCAAGCACACATCAATACAAGGCTATACAAGTCAATATACACCCAACTCTATATAGCATGCAATTATTCAATACTCAAATAGGCAAGAATTCACATTGGATATACACTAGGTAATCTATTACTTTAAGCTATATATGTCTACACATATATACACATGTATATATTGGTATTCAACATTAGGTCTATAATTATGGCATTTCAAATGGTTATATAAACATATATATTACAACACAATATGCTAACATATATATAATATACATATATAGCTAAGTTAATTGTATTCATAAATACTTATTTAAGAGGCTATGTGTGTGTATGTGAACATGGCAAAGGG
Source organism: Iris pallida (assembly GCA_029216955.1). NCBI lineage: Eukaryota > Viridiplantae > Streptophyta > Magnoliopsida > Asparagales > Iridaceae > Iris > Iris pallida. Next base: position 5,039,871 of record JANAVB010011197.1, on the reverse strand, counting down.
CAAGTGAGGATTAAATGGGCATACATAGTGTATACATATCAAAGAGTGTCAAAGTGTAAGTGAACAAAGTGTCAAGTGTGATAGTGTCAACATAGTGTAAGGGGTACACGAGGTAATATAGGATTTGTGTTAACATAGAACATTACATCTCATTAACTTATATATTGCATACATTACATCTATTATTACATTACATTCATGCTTGCATTCATTCATCATTCATTTATTCTCTTGCACTACTATATGCACCATACATTACATACTATGGAACCTACATATTCATTACAAGCCATACTTATACATGCTTACATTAGATAGGATACGTACACCTCATACATCATTTATTTTACCATTTACTCATGCTTGCATTCTCTATTTAATTACATAATGTATATACATTAACATGGGTTAAAATCAAATAGAACATTATATTACACACAAGGGTGCACAAAATACATATGCCGAAAAGTAACTCCTACTAATAATCAACATTGTACCATTTCAGCATGAATTAAAATCTAGGATTAAAGTATGTTATAGATCTATGTGTTAGCTTTCCGAAACTTCAAACGGATCGCGTTTTCGTTTCCGGAAACTCCCGGAATCGCAAAAACACCGAGAACGCATTTGTCTTTCGTACAGCTGACACTCAAATAATTCTCCAGAAAGTTACAGAAAGAATTAGGCCTATTAATACATGTTTTTGTAAAGCTAACTTCAATACGCTTCTTTAAAAAAAAGGGAAGATTAAACTGAGCTTTGAGCTAGAAGTTATGACATTTCTAAGTTAGGGCTGAAATTAAAAACGTGGATAAAAATCATGACGGATTTGGGTAGTTTGAGACAAAAGAACACAAATATATAACATAATATATCAAGAACTCACTCTCTACACTAATATATATATATATGAGACACTATAGAACACATCTCCAATACAAAAATATGAGATTAAACATGTAATAATTCATTCATACATAACAACAACACATAGTGTGTCCAAATTTGGGATTTTCCCACATGAACACAACCACAACACAAAGGACACTCCTATGACCTCCAAATGGATACAAAATGGACACAAATGGAGATACAACCATGGGGGTCATTCCTATGGGTTCAAAATAGACCTATATGCATGAGGAAATGAAAAGAAGAAGGGATTTATACCTCCCGGTAGATCGAATCGAAGAAAAGTCTTCCCGGAGCGACACCGACACGTAGAGATTCCAAAAGGACACGAACGAGCTCCGAATCCTCCCAAACTTGGGTAGCTTCCTCCTTGGCTAGAATGGAGAAGGAAAGAAGAAGATTTGGTGGCGAAATGGAAGGATTTGGTGGAGAAATTGCTAGGGATTGCTCTCTAGGAATTTGGGGAAGAACAAGAGAGAGAGTGTGGATGAGAATAATGAAATGAACTTGAGCCTATCCTCTCCCAAAGTGGCTGGCCATATGGGGCTATTTGTCCTATTATGGTAAGGTCTAAAATGCCCCCACTAACCTATTCTATGAGTATTAGGAAAGGGCTAATTGGTTGGGGCTAAATTAGTCATTCTAAAGTCTCTAATCACACTAACCTTATCCATAATAATTAGTCTAACCTCTAACTAAAATATTTCTATCATATGGACTAAAATTAATATCATGTGGGCCATGCCTAACTAGTGTGTGGGTCCAACTAGAGTCAAACTACCCCCGGGTCCCCGTTTCAAGTCGGATTGAGTTGAAATTCGAACCCGACTCAAATAACCCCAAAACAATATCATAAATAATAAAATAATATCAAATCATATCATAAATTAAATATCATTATTAAAATAATTATAAACACGAAATTTCAAAATTACCCTCATTTGGAAAACTGGGTGCTACAAAAATTCCATATATATAGTAATAATTGTAATATTATAATATATTAGTACTAGTCATAACCCGTGCCCATAGGACATGGTTCATTTAAGGTATTCTTCCTCAAAATCTTGGACCCCCAATTTTAAACGAACAATAATAATTATGAGGCCCCCATCAAAATATTAAATCCCAACCACTGCTGGATGTGAATTTTCTTTGGATTCCCCATAAAATCCCACTCTCAATAATGCTCATTCTCCATAAAACCCCACTCTCAATAATGCTCATCCACAACCATTATGAGTGCAAACCCCACTATTTGGATTCCTCATAAAACCCCACAACCGTTGATTCACCAAGATTAAATTCCAACCACTCTTTATCTTGGCACAATCCGTCCTAGGATTCAAAAACCTTTGTGTTTTGTATAATAGATGGTCAATGTTACAATATTAAATAGTGATGTACTATGCTTGCCTTTATTATTATTAATTATATTGTGAGGAGAATCATTACTATTACTCTGTTTTATTAAAACTATGTATTAATATTTAAATTATTTTGAATTAACCTTGCTTGTAATTTCAAATAGGTATATTTACACTGGTTTAGTGTTATTTATATTGTATACGTATAATAAATATTTTTAGATTTAGTTAACAAAAAGATTTTGCAACTACGAGGTTTAGATTTCAAAAATTATTATATTCTATAAAAAAAATTATGTTATAAAAAAAATAGTGTTTTAACTTATTTTTTACTAGATTAAAACCTAAATTTTAATATTGCAAATATCTTAAGAAACGTTGATTAAATATTAGAGGTATTTTGATAATTGCTAGAATATAATCTATGGTTTTTGCTAATTTAAATTATTATGAAATATTTTGCTAGCTACTGTATATGTAGTTAGCTAGTGAGTCAGTTTGTTAGCAAATAGTTAGTTAAATGCCATTATTTAGAAATTAATCTATTCATGTCCTATTCTAGGTGGAGGCATTGATTTGCAAGGACAAAGGCAAGTACACCGACTCGATCCCTTTACTCTGTATTTCTGTCTTGTTTCATGTTCTCATATTGATACATTGTACACACGACTGTTCATTGTTCACCGTTCATCGTTCATCGTTCATAGTTCATTGTTCTTACTTGCACATTGGGGTGGAAAAATACTACAGATATGTGACCAATCCTATTTTAGCTAGGCATTGACTAATAGCTTAGGTCTCACATCGTGCACGTGGGACTCTAAGCCGTACAATTTTTTATTGTTCACTGTTCACTGTTCATTGTTTACCCAGCCGGTCACATACTCTGATAGTTATTTCACTTGCATGTTACACTGATAGCATAGTTCATTGTTTCTGGATCTGGTACTATAGTTTCATCGTTTTTCATATACTACAGTTTCATATTCCTGTCTTGTACCATAGTTCATATAGCGATTCTTTTCATGCATTTCAGTCTACATTGTTTAGTGCTTCTTGTCGGGGTTGTACTTTGCTCTTTTCCTGACAGAATACGTTGCAGGTTTACTTGATGATGTTGTATCTCCTTCATGGGCCAGAGTCCGAAGCCAGGATAGAGTTGTGCCTCATGATAGACTTAGATTGCAGAGATATAGTTAGATCGTTTCTTAGATTTGTTTAGAGAATCTTATCATATATTGTATTGAGGATTTCAGGATTGTATAATTTTATTCATGTTACCGGATTTGTTTCCGGATGATTTGTACCAATAACTTGTGGATTGTGGTGATTCTGGGAACGTGTATAGTGGCTGTGCTGTTTTATGTATGTTTTATCTTGGATTTTTTCTTAGAATTGTATAGCTTACTTCGTCGTATCCATCGACGAAGGCTGGGCATGTCCGACTCGTGTCCGGTTATTTGGGAGCGGGTCGTGACACCCTTCTTCGAGGTCTTCGCCTTCTTCTTAGGCGATGCGGGTTGGTCGTTGAGGACTGCTTCGGTCGAAGACATGATGGCGATCGAACCTGGCTCTGATACCACTTGTCACGGACTTAGTGTTTTTACTAGCACTTCGTCCCGTGCAGCGCACTAACTTCCTCCTCGAAGATCGTGCAAGCCTTTCCAACCCGACTTAGCTAAATCGCTAAGGAAATTAAGACAGTGGAGCAAAGAGGAAACTCGTAAGAAATTCTTTATTGACTTGGAGAATGCTTACAAGTTTAGGTGGTGAAGAACAAATGAGTCCTCCCCCTTATTTATATTGGATCATAAGCTTTATATGGAAAGTCCTGGAAGGAATATTCTAAGGATTATTCTTTCTACCATAACTGGAATGACATATTCCAGGTTTATTCTCTTAGAGCATAAAAGGAAACTTCATGGGCCATCCAGAAGGTTCTTGGGCCTCCTAGAAAGATCTTGGGCCTCCCAGAGAAATCTACCATCTTCTAGAGAGTTCCGCCATCTTCTAGAATATTCTAGAAGCTTTCCGCATAACCTTGGTCCGTGGAAAGGTTATGCAACTTGGCCTCGGACGGGACGCAACATTTGGGACGTTACAACTGTATGTGAATCGTTGAACCAAAAAAAATCGCTATAAGCACGATTAACACAGGTCGAACGGAGCATTGTCTGCTCGATCTGTGTTGGCCGAACATTACATGTTCTGTTCGACTAGTCGAACTAAAAAAAATATGTTCGATCGATAAAAGTCGAACATATATAGGGCAGTTCGACCTGTAATGGTCGAACAGTAGAGCTTTGTCCGACTAGTTGTGGTCGAACATTATTGTGTTTTTTTATTTAATTTTTTCGTTCGACCAGCTTTGGTCGAACGTTAGCAAAGAAGTTCGACTGTCGTGGATCGAACTCCAGCGAGCGCTCGACAAACCAGGCTCGAACAGAACCGTGAAAACCTAAATTTTTTACGAAATTTATTTCGTTTTCACACGATTGAAGTGATTCGAAAAATCCTAGCAGTGATCCTAAGCAAAAAACCCTAACAGTGATCTTGGAATTGGTCTTGGGAGCAGAGGGGATCAGAGAGGAGAGGGGGCCGGTCGGTTGGAGAGAGGAGAGAGGAGAGTAGAGAGGTTAGAATGATTTAGGGTGTGCTTAGGAATGATAGATAGGTTTTATGTTAGAATAGAAAATGATATTTTTGTCATTTAATGAGGTGTACTTAGCATTTATGCTAATTTTAATTAATTAAAATATGGTGTACTTAGCACTTGAAATATGTTAAGTAAATCATGGGGTACATATAGTCGCACCCTATATAAAAAGCTTAAACAATTCATTTTGAGTCGTTTTCAAGTAGAGATTGAACATAAATACCAATAATTACATACTTTCATTTTCCACCCAATACTTCTGGAAATAGTAAACCATCAACCAAATCCCAACCTTGGAAAATTCCAGTTCCAACTAGTACTTTTTTGGGTAAAGTGCATTTAAACCCTCCCTAGAGTTGCCTCGTTTGCAAAATAAGACCTTTTAAAAAACTTAAGCAGTTTGCACCTCCCAAAAAATCTGTTTTGTTTAGAATGGCCCTTATCCGTTAAATGGCCGTTAAGACTTAAAAATAAAAATAAAAACTACCTAAACTACCCCCACATCATTCCCTACCAGCCCCCCCTTCCCTACCCTCCCCCGCCCCCCGTCCCCCCTCCGCCGGCGACCCGACCCCGACCCGACCCCCCTCCGCCGGCGACCCGACCTCGACCCCCCCTCCTCCCTCCGCCGGCAACCCGCCCCTCGACCCCCTCCCCTCCTCCTCCTCCCTCTGCCGGCGACCCGACCCCGACCACCCCCCTACCCCCCCTCCCCCCTCCGTCGGTCATCCTCGACCACCCCTGTCAAGCCCCGCTCCCGTAGGAGCGATCGTCCTCGCTAAGGCGTGATGCCGCACGGGCCTAGATTGCGCTCGTACAAGGCGGGTTCCATAACGGCCGATTTTAGCGGCTGCGATAGGGTCGTCGCACAGAAGTCCCGTGCAGAGACATTGAATAATAGCAGCAGAAATTAGAACAAACACAAGTCATTCAGAAGAAACTCTTTTATTGATATTGAAACAAAGGTTACAGTGGGGCGCAAGGCCAATATTACAATCACTCAAGCTCACTCATCTCACATTTATAAGTCACTCAGCTCTCTCTCATCTCTCAATTACAAGTCTTGAGCCGGCGAAAGCTTCAGAAGGTGATGTCCATACATTATGTCCTGTATAAGTCTTTACTCCATGCGGCCGCACGCTTCGAATCGCCAAGGAACTCCATGCCTCGACGCATCCAAGCGAGCTCCGCGCCACGAGCTTCTACCTGTGCCTGCACATGGAAACTATGTGGGTGTCAGTACTCAACTGTACTGGTGAAATGAGCTCCTCGCCCACCCATACAAACCCAACACGTTTGATTTACTTTTGTGCAACTTAGTCACTTCTTATCGATTATCTTTTTAGTCTTGTCTTAGGATCAGTTTTATGACCGACGCCTTGCTTATTTTGTGTCTTTAGACCATTCCGTGCTCGTAACATCAATGTTAACTCAACAACGTTAACCTATCAAGTCATGTTTGCCTTACGGCCAAAATCAGAGACGTAACTACGTGATGAAGCTCCATTTCCGTGTGACCGTGCTTACAAATCCATCATACCGTGCCCCGTAACTCAATGTGACTTCACCATATCGCCGCCTCGCGACCATTGCTACTTCGATCACCAACAGACCCAATCAAGACTTCTGGCCTAAGTATCACTTGACCGACTTCGCCTTGCGGCATATCCTGACTTAAACTCAAGACAACTCAAACCATAACTTATGCAACTTATATGCCAACAACTTAAGACCGACGTCGCATCTCGTGTCGTAGCACGTTGCCTATTTTGATGCCAAATCTTAGGACCAAACCTTGTGTTCTAACTGTACACACATCCAACTGACTCAATCCAAAGGCACACACGCGGATTGCCGCCCATGCCGACCGATCTATATGAATTGGTCACTAACATCACAAGCTATTCTGGACTATAGCCTTGCCATTCGGCGACCCTTTCAGCGCAGGTAGCTAGCCCCGCTGAAAGTTCCAGAATGACCCGAGCGGTTAGTCCAGCTACGGCTATACCGTGTTTCCCTCCGGAACGCCGCGGTCCCATGGCGCCCAGGGTTGTCGCGCATGGAAACTCCTCCTTGTCGAGAAGTTGTCCAATGACCATGCAAGACTCGACACAAATAGACGTCTCACACAGTCATTCCTCTTCCAATGTTACCAACTCTTTCAAAACCAATATCAAACCATCTATCATTTGAGACCCCTCGACGACCCACGGTCGCGAGCTTTCTTTTTAACATTTGAGACCCCTCAACGATCCACGGTCGCGAGCATTCTTTCCATGTTACCATATCATTTCATTCAACTCAATGCCTATTCGATAGTCCTTCCTCCAAAACTCATTCAATCAACCGTGGTTCCTGCCTTAACACTAGGTCCGTGCATCGTGCCTCAAACTGACTTTCGTTATACGCGACGCTATCGCCCAAGTCATAATTTATATGACGGGCCTTGGGATCGTGGGACTATTTAACCTGACAACCGCAGAATGAGCGGGGCAGCACTTCGAATGACTTAGGTCGACCGACATAACTTTGCCTAACTTACTCAAGCCTACCACTTAACGAGCAAAGGCCGCGTCAAGCCTTACCTCGATGGAACGTGCCGTGCACGCATTCAACTTTGAACGACCAAGTCATTTGGGTGCCTAGACTTATGGCACAAGCTGTGCAATGCAACTTAACTCATGGGGCAAGCCAAGGCTATGCCAAGCCTTGGACGACAGGACCGTGTATGCTTTATGAAGCATTCATGCGGGCGACGCCTATGACTTAGGCTATGTTCATAACTTCGCCGACTCAACCAACTTTCCTTCTCCCAAGCCATGGGACGAAGGACCGAGTGTCATTTTCAAAGCACGCCGTGCACCAACTCTAAGCCGACCGTTGGACCTTTCCATATTCTAACTCAATTCGATCCGTCGGGATTATTCCTTTTTGCTATGTGGATTCGTCTCTTTTATTATCAAGCCTACTTGTGCAAGTTGAAAACATGCGATTTATTATGTGAAGGCTAAGATGAGGCAAGTTCACCGAAACTACCCCACCTGAGCGATGTCTTAGAGTCGCCGTTGTAAGGCCAAGCCGAACGCCGTCGACGTTTTGATTCCTCCGATTGACTGAGCGGGACGGGGCACTACATCATACACCACTCAGAAAAAGTTTCGTCCTCGAAACTAACTGAGTACTTACTCCTTGACTTACCACTAGAATGTTCAACGACTCTCGCGCACACTTCTCCTATGCGTTCCCTCAAATCCGAGCCACGCTCGTGCTACCCACAATCTTTTCTTCAAAACTTACAATCTCAAAATCCTCGGCACTTTTCCGTTCCTCAAATCTCACTTGAATTCAACGTATCACTTAGTATGGATCGTGCACATATCTTAGGCATCCCCAAAATACATGTATTTCAACCAAGCCTCGTGATAGCGAATCCCGCCATCACCACTCGAGTCGGATCGTGCACGCATTCAAGCGTCCTTGATATACATACATGTCAACCGAGTCTCATGAGTGGTGCCTTCACCATTCCTATCGCTCTGCACCGGAACGTCTGCCTAACCGCTAGGCTATGTCTTTCCGTCAGTATCGGAATCATAGTTCCCAAACAACAATATCAACACTGACCCCATCCTAAGGTCAAACCAAATTGATAGTACGGGGTTTTCTACCCAAGCTCGCATCACTCCGATTTCTAAACATCGAGCATCGATTCCCTACACACATCCCAACATTCGTCGCACGGGGTCCGAGTCGTTCAGCAAAGCCATCATACGACAAGTACATATCACTCATTCATCAAGCCATTCCGTATAGTCTATCTCTTCGAACACGTTAGATATAGTTCGCCTATCAATCCGTCTCAATTCAAGCACGCTATGACACAATTTAGTCGCTAACCAAAATTTCACATTCCACATTTTCTAAGTCATCTATTCCAATTTACGAAATCGATCACAAGGTCATCTGACTTAACAATACGTTGCGCCCCGATCTCACGCGAGTCAGATTACCCACGGTGGACACGAATCACCATGCACGCTCCCGCGAGATAATCATTCTCATCGGGACGTAGCTCTTGTTTTGTGTCCAGACTAATTCATTCTCGATGCGCGGATTGGACCTACTCAATCCTCAAGTTTATTCAATCATCAATTGCAAGTCCAAACATCCTCGAATCTTCCTTCGCATCAAACCAACAAGTCAAGACAATCAAAGTTGCCGCGTCCAGATTTTCTGAGTTCGATCATTCCCGCGACATGAATCACCATGTCAACGCTCACGCGGAACGATCGCCCCAAATCCGACGCAACGCATGTGTGAGGCTAGAGTTGCACTCGCGCAAGACAAGATCGTCGACGTTGTGGCTATCCGCGTAACCATCAAGACACGATCACTTTCATCCCACATTCATCTCAATCAAAATCCAAAGCATAGCATCCAATCGAACAATAACACTGCACGATCGTCTTTCGCCGAGTCAGAGTACCCCCGAGTTATCACATATCGATCTTTGATACGCCTCAATACCATCGACGATATGCGTAACCTGACGATCTTTCTTTGCAACCAAATTTCGAGTCGTGCGAATGATGCTATCGTCCGACTGGATAATCTCTTCGACATTCAAATTCAAGTTCGATCATTATCCCCCGAATCTTTCACAACATCGATTTTCCTCAAACCAATTTTATGTATCGTTCATCTATTTATCTTAAGTCATCGACCAACGTATTTCCTTAATTCGCAACATTCCTTGCTAACTCAATCGTCGAGTAACATTCAATCCAATCCTTAGAGTCATTGCGTAACTTCGAAATTGAACTTTTCATGCACGCTATCGTCTCGTCGTGCTAACTTTTTCTATACGATTCGTATCAATTTCCTCAATCAATCGATCGACATTCCTGAGACTATCGCATACACCACTCAGGAATGAAGTCATTCAACAATCCTCAACTTATCATTCGATTCACAATTCTATCTCCACGAATTTTCCGTCCGAACGATTCCTTAAATTTTAAGCATGCTCACCTATATCGTACCGACGATATCATCGTCGCTTGATAGCACCTCTATCGATAGTCGTCTCAATTTACTCAACCGAGTTCAACTCATTCTTGCTCGACACTATTCAATTTCCGCACTCGACTTTTCTAAGGTCGACACAACTTTGGTGTATATGCCTAGCCCGACTTAGCCAACCGTGCTTACGTAAACCATCTTTTCGTTTTATCAAAAACTGTTCTCCTATGTTTTGCAAAATAGTTAGACTTATTGTATGGACATCCCGTGGGACAATTGAGAGAGAGCGTACCAACGATATCAACTTGCGAAAGCAACAGAGTTTGCGGAAACAACGAGTTAAAGAATTCAATCGATAGTCCAAGGACGTAAAGCCGTGCTCTGATACCATTATGTCAAGCCCTGCTCCCGTAGGAGCGATCGTCCTCGCTAAGGCGTGATGCCGCACGAGCCTAGATTGCGCTCGTGCAAGGCGGGTTCCATAACGGCCGATTTCACCGGCTGCGATGGGGTCGTCGCACAGAAGTCCCGTGCAGAGACATTGAATAATAGCAGCGGAAATTAGAACAAACACAAGTCATTCAGAAGAAACTCTTTTATTGATATTGAAACAAAGGTTACAGTGGGGCGCAAGGCCAATATTACAATCACTCAAGCTCACTCATCTCACATTTACAAGTCACTCAGCTCTCTCTCATCTCTCAATTACAAGTCTTGAGCCGGCGGAAGCTTCAGAAGGTGATGTCCATACATTATGTACTGTATAAGTCTTTACTCCATGCGGCCGCACGCTTCAAATTGCCAAGGAACTCCGTGCCTCGACGCATCCAAGCGAGCTCCGCGCCACGAGCTTCTACCTGTGCCTACACATGGAAACTATGTGGGTGTCAGTACTCAACTGTACTGGTGGAATGAGCTCCTCGCCCACCCATACAAACCCAACACGTTTGATTTACTTTTGTGCAACTTAGTCACTTCTTATCGATTGTCTTTCTAGTCTTGCCTTAGGATCAGTTTTATGACCGACGCCTTGCTTATTTTGTGTCTTTAGACCATTCCGTGCTCGCAACATCAATGTTAACTCAACAACGTTAACCTATCAAGTCGTGTTTGCCTTACGGCCAAAATCAGAGACGCAACTACGCGATGGAACTCTATTTCCGTGTGACCGTGCTTACAAATCCATCATACCGTGCCCCGCAACTCAATGTGACTTCACCATATCGCCGCCTCGCGACCATTGCTACTTCGATCACCAACAGACCCAATCAAGACTTCTGGCCTAAGTATCACTTGACCGACTTCGCCTTGCGGCATATCCTGACTTAAACTCAAGACAACTCAAACCATAACTTATGCAACTTATATGCCAACAACTTAAGACCGACGCCACATCTCGTGCCGTAGCACGTCGTCTATGTTGATGCCAAATTTTAGGACCAAACCTTGTGTTCTAACTGTACACACATCCAACTGACTCAATCCAAAGGCACACACGCGGATTGTCGCCCGTGCCGACCCATCTATATAAATTGGTCACTAACATCACAAGCTATTCTGGACTATAGCCTTGCCATTCGGCGACCCTTTCAGTGCAGGTAGCTAGCCCCGCTGAAAGTTCCCGAATAACCCGAGCAGTTAGTCCAGCTACGGCTATATCGTGTTTCCCTCCGGAACGTCGCGGTCCCATGGCACCCAGGGTTGTCGCGCGTGAAAACTCCTCCTTGTCGACAAGTTGTCAAATGACCATGCAAGACTCGACACAAACAGACGTCTCACATAGTCATTCCTCTTCCAATGTTACCAACTCTTTCAAAACCAATATCAAACCATCTATCATTTGAGACCCCTCGATGACCCACGGTCGCGAGCTTTCTTTCTAACATTTGAGACCCCTCAACGACCCACGATCGCGAGCATTCTTTCCATGTTACCATATCATTTCATTCAACTCAATGCCTATTCGATAGTCCTTCCTCCAAAACTCATTCAATCAACCGTGGTTCCTGCCTTAACACTAGGTCCGTGCATCGTGCCTCAAACCGATTTCCGTTTTACGCGACGTTATCGTCCAAGTCATAATTTATATGACGGGCCTTGGGATCGTGGGACTATTTAACCTGACAACCGCAGAATGAGCGGGACAGCACTTCGAATGACTTAGGTCGACCGACATAACTTTGCCTAACTTACTCAAGCCTACCACTTAACGAGCAAAGGCCGCGTCAAGCCTTACCTCGATGGAACGTGCCGTGCACGCATTCAACTTTGAACGACCAAGTCATTTGAGTGCCTAGACTTATGGCACAAGCTGTGCAACGCAACTTAACTCATGGGGCAAGCCAAGGCTATGCCAAGCCTTGGACGACAGGACCGTGCATGCTTTATGAAGCATTCATGCGGGCGACGCCTATGACTTAGGCTATGTTCATAACTTCGCCGACTCAACCAACTTTCCTTCTCCCAAGCCACGGGACGAAGGACCGAGTGTCATTTTCAAAGCACGCCGTGCACCAACTCTAAGCCGACCGTTGGACCTTTCCATATTCTAACTCAATTCGACCCGTCGGGATTATTCTCTTTAGCTATGTGGATTCGTCTCTTTTATTATCAAGCCTACTTGTGCAAGTTGAAAACATGCGATTTATTATTTGAAGGCTAAGATGAGGCAAGTTCACCGTAACTATCCCACCTGAGCGATGTCTTAGAGTCGCCGTTGTAAGGCCAAGCCGAACGCCGTCGACGTTTTGATTCCTCCGATTGACTGAGCGGGACGGGGCACTACAACCCCTCCCCTCCTTCCTCCGCCGGCGACCCGACCCCGACCTCCTCCCTCCGCCGGTCATCCCTGTCCCCCCCCCCCCTCCCTCCGCCGGCGACCCATCCGCCGACCTCCCCCCCCCCCCCCCCCCCCCCCCCCCACACACACACACACACACACACACACACACACACATCGGACCCGCCCCCACCACCAAAGAAAGAGGGGGGGGGGGAGAGGGGAGGGGCAAAATCGTCAACGGATTTTAACAGCGGATGGGGGGGGGGGGGGGGGGGGGTGATTTGAGTATTTTCGTAACGGACTGTTTTTTTTCGGATTAGCGAGTCTTTATTTGCATTTTCGTGACACCTAAGGAGGGTTTAAATGCACTTTACCCTACTTTTTTTTTGCAAGACAGAAGTCTCCCGACAACAAACAAAACTGACTCATAAAGTCTCCACACACTCTCTCTCCACTCTCGATCGTGTCCTCTCCTCCATCGGACCCCGTCGCCGCCCGGTGAGCATGACGCTCTCCTCCTCCCTCCTCCGCCGCTCCTCGCCGATCCACAGGCTGATCTCTGCCGCGTCGGTGGCCGGATCCTCCCGTCCCTTCACGACGTCGGAGGGATCTCGGCCGTCCATCGTCCACAAGAGGAGCATCGACATCCTCCACGATCCATGGTTCAATAAGGTTGGGGTTCGCTATCGGTCATTTTTTTGCTGTTGCTATTTTGTAATTTTTTTTGGGGAGGTTTTTATTGCGATTGATTCAATTTTTTTGGGGGTGTTAATCGCTAAATTAGGGCACGGCGTTCTCTATGACGGAGAGGGACCGGCTGGATCTGCGGGGGCTGCTGCCTCCCACTGTGATGTCTCCTCAGCAGCAGATCGATCGGTTCAGTGAGTTCGAGTTCCATTTTTTTTTTTTTTTTTTTGATCTGAAATTTATGGAATTCTTAAAGACTATATTCTTGTTTATGGACACGAGGACGGTGTGATACGAGGACGGTGTGATACGGACACGACGACACTGAACTGTTGCGGACCGCTATTTGTGAAAATGTTGGGACTATTTTCGTTAGGATCATGGCCAACTATATAGTGATATAGGGGGAGGGGAGGGGAGGGGAGGGGGTTGGGGGGTTGGGGGTTGGGGTGGGGATGGCGTAGTAAAAGTCACCTACCTTAGAATTTAATGGCCGTTGTATAAAATTTATAAAAGAGTTCAAAAAAATAATAATTAACAATGTGGCTTAAGTGGAATGGAACTCACGACCTCCAAGAGAAAATTTAATGAATCTACCAACTCGGACATTGTTTAATTGCTCAAACTTTAAACACTGTGTGTTTTGGGGGGGGGGGGGGGGGGGGGGAGTGGAGGGGGTGGTTTGTGGGGTTGGGGGGTGACCCTTCAAACTCAAGATGACAAGAAAAAGAAACAACTGCCATTGTACTTAGTTAGGTGGTTGGCCAGTAGAGGATTAGTTGGGGCTGCAGGGGATGAGTGGGGGAGTGGCCAGAGTGGTGTGCACGGACATGTGGTTGGCATTGTGAGGTGCAGAACCAGGTGATGGATCTCGGGACCGCAGTGGTGCCAGGTTGCGAAACATCACATGTGCTGAAAATTGGCAGGCTTAGGTTGCAGGGTCAAAATATTTTTGGGTTGGCTATGGAATATGGACCTTGCCTGGCCCGAATAGATCTTACCTTGCCCGGCTACCGGATTTAGGTGGTTGCAGGCCTCTCAGTCAAATCCTCACGTGCTCGAGGATGACAGGAAGTCGGCCATCAATGGTGCTGAGAGGTTACAAAAACTCACTTGTGCTCGAGGACGGCAAAAGGCAATAAACGATGATGCTGAGAGGCTGCAAAGACTCGATTGGGTTGCCAGAGGTCGCATATCTGACTGCAATGAAGTTGAGAGAGGTGAAGATATGAAGGTGCCAATAGGAAGCGCACAAAGCCAGGAAGCAGGGTCCAGATCGGCTGTAGTGGATGGGAGTCTGAAGGAGTCCAGAAGGTGGCTCGGCTGGTGTTTTGATGTCTGCAGCTAGATGTCATCATCGGTTGGTGTAGTGTCAGAGGTGGGAATCTATTTTTTAGGAACCTTTTTGAAGGCTCGGCGGCAGTGCCGCCTTTGAGAGGGGTTTGAACTTGTGCTCGAGACAAGGTGATCTTCATGGGAGCAGGTGACTATGGCGTGTGCATAAGATCTGCTCTCAGAGTTGTGGAATGAAAAGAGGCAGGGTCTGGACCAGGTGGTGCTGGTGTCAGTAGTAAAGATGGTTGGAGGCTTGATCGACAACGTAGGATGTAGGAAAGAATATCTTCGTCAGGGCAGTGGGTTCATATTAGTTCATGATTAGGATTTGCTGAGTATTGTGGGTTTGGGTAGTAAACGAGATTCGTGTTTGGACTAGATTATGGTTTTTAGGCAGTAGTGGGAGGAATGAGTTGCTTTGTTTGATTGCTGTTTGGCTGTGGATTCATGGAGAACCCTGCGAATGGCTTGAGTAGTTGGAGGTGGCCGCACGGTGGTTCTAGATGCAGGCGTGTCGGGACAGAAGAGGTAAGTTGGGACAAAAGGAGGCTTCATGGTGGTGTCAATTCGGGTCTGGAGCATAGTCGGCTGCACTTTGGAGTGGGTGGGGGTGACCAGAGGTCGGGAAGATCGACTGAGGGAGCTCAAGAGATCTGGAAGAGGCGGCTTAGGGGTTGAGATCAATGGTGAAGTGCAGCGAGAGGCGGCATTCAGGGAGCTTGTGCATCAAAAAGGAGTGGTCCAAGTAATGTCCGAAGTTGATTGGGATCTGGGTGGTCAGGAGTGTCACGTCCCGACCCGGAATCACCCGAATCATCGTCCTCGCAGGGGGCGTGATGCCGCAGGAGCCTGGAGTTGCACTCGTGCAAGGCAAGATGACAAGTTCTCAAATGGTTATCTTTTGATTCGATATTAACAACGAAAGGAAAACAGAGTATACGAAACAATTCTCTTTATTGATATCCGAAACTGAGATTACAATGGCTTTCGATAGCCTAACAATATATGCCAGATTGGCTACAACACTCAGGTTCTCTCTTGCCCCCAAAGGATTTCACCGTTCCATACATCATGCCTTCTATATCTCGGCCGCATCAATCCAGTTGCGTAGTCCGAGCGTCAATGCGATCGCACGCTTCAATGCGCTTCGGCATTCCAAGCCTCAACACGTTCAAGCAACGTTTCGCCGCGAGCCATCCATTTTCTGCACCCTGCATGAAGCTGGTGGGGGATCAGTACGTTCGTCCTTGCATGTACTAAAGCAAAGATCTTCTTTCCAAACCGACATTTAGTATTTACGTTGAATCATGCAAACATACAATTTAGTTCTCTTTCTATGTTCTCCTTAGGATGAGTTCATGGCATATTCGAAGACTGTAAAGCATGGCAAGTATGTTATTCAATTCGCGTAAGTAAACATGCAAGCAATCTCGTGTTTGATTCATGGCGCAACTTAGCAATATCGACGCACTCGCCCTTGCACCGACACAAGGTGAATACGCCTATCCGTTTTCTCTGTCATGTTATGAGTGCTCGCTATTCAGGATCCGTCCATGCAGGATATATGCATACCTTGCACTTCCAAACCCGTTGTCCTTAACTATATGAAAGTCACTAGCTTTCCGGGCTAGAATGGACTTATATTTATCGAAATCGAAACATAAGACGATGTTAACTCTGTGCGGTTGCTAACCAACATCAGAGGCCATCGAAATAATCGCAGCAAGTGGCTTATCACATTCACCAGATGATCGCTACCCATCTAAATGAAGTGCACCAACAATACCGTAAATGAATCCCTCCTAGGCCGAACGGTCCCAGCGTCCTGGCGCGCCGCGTTCGAGGGAATACCCATGCACGGGCTTTTATATCTTTAAGTCCATTTGACCATGCAACGAATCTTATCTTTCATATAACCAAGCAAGTTCGCTTATCTCTATTTCAATTGGCACAACGCCCGAATGTCCTCAACGAACTCCCGAAGGCCGCGAACACTTCGAAGGCACCATGCCGCATTATCATCTCGTATTTCTTCCGTTAACTTTCTATGTTCTTACATTTCATACTTCGTTTCAATGTTCAATGGCATTATGCCTCAACTCAATGTTCATCAACCGAACGACCCGAAGGTCCCGAACACCTTTCGAGGCATTATGTCATATCCGACAGTTCTGCCACATTCATGCCACAACTGTATTCTTTCGCAACGAAGCCACCTTTTATTATCTCGTGTTCGACACATTTATCATCTATCCTTCGCGTCGTGCACTTACTGCACGCGTCGAGGCCGTATTTTTATGCTTTAGTATTCAATGTCCGTGGCTTGCGCGCTAGGGCGCTCGCCTATTGTCTTTCAATGTTCTAGCCGTTCTAACTCGTGCGCGAAGGCACGGTATGGTTTGTGCACTAAGGCACTCGCCGAGTACAGTTATCCCATGTTCTTATGGCTTGCGCACCGAGACGCTCGCCTTTGCGATATCCAATGTTCCATAGTGACTCGTACGTCTGCCGTACGATTCATTTCAATTGTTCTATCTAGTGTTCGACACGCACTACGTTTATCTCTCTATCGAGCCATGCCCGTGGCGTTGATAGGTTAACTCAGCATTTAATGATATGTGTTTTACTTAAGCATGACGGAGTAGGAAAGAGAGTTAATGTCCCCCCACCTTGAGTCGATACGCCTTTGTTGTTTCGTCGAGCCGTTGCGGCTCGATTTCATAACTTCGTTGCACGGGCAACTCTCCTGACTTAGCCATTCGAGCACTTCGTGCTTATTGAATTATACGTTCGATTTGGGCTTACCGTGCCAACGCCTCAGTCCGTCGCAAGGCGACGATTTGCTTTCGCGGACCCCTTACTGAATAAGGTAAAAGATCGACCTCTAACATTTCAGCGTAAACGTATATCCTGCACATGAAACCAACTAAAAATCAATATTTGCATCGATTCGGACTTGCGCCTTGGTCGATTCGATTTCTTAGAATCTTCGAGCCGTCTCAACGCACTTATCCTTCGAGGCAACGCGGCGCTTCACATCGATTCACTCGATGCATTCTTTGGGACAAGGCAACTCTTCGCATCGACTTAGTTTGATGCATTGCTCGGGGCAACTTAATACTTTGTATCGATTCGCATCGATACGTAATCGGGTCAACGCAACTCTTCGAGTCAACGACTCAGCATAATGCACCGTGCGGAGCAGGGCATTACATAATATACCACTCAAAACAAGGTTCGTCCCGAACCGAAACCAATACTAAATTTCCAAGGGTTTCATTAGATCGTTCCACGATCTCGTCTCACTATCGTTTGGATCGTACAACTTTGTTTGGAATCATACACATATTTTAGGCGTCCCACCAATATATGCATTTCAGCCAAGCTCAGTTGTAAGATATCGGAACAACGCAAACATGTAACTTCTTATTCTCAATTACTTGTCATCTCGTATTCTCGATCGGACTTGGCTCTATTACTTGTTCTCGCAATTCTAGCGCACATGCATATTGATACATACGCGATCGTCCAACATAAGTCAAGGTACACGATGCGATTCAAAAAATTGCATTTCTCAATTTGTATGTTTCATCGGGACTATCAATTCTACGCGTCGCGTCAAGCCGTCGCGCATCCGATCACAACGAGTCTCCGCAACGCCTTGCGTTCGGCGTCACTATCCAACGATTTCTTATGTTTCACTTCGTATCCTATCTCGACATGATTCTCTTTTGTTGACTTGCAAAAGCATCAACATTCATGACTACGTCCACTAGGTTACTTACCTAGACACCGTGCTCGAATTCTTCCGTCGCAACTTTAAATTGACATTGCACAAAGGCCATAATCTATCCGACACAAAGTTTACATCAAGGCGACGGTGCTCAAGACAACGATCGCCTTGACACGAAGGTCTTTACGATGCACCTTACGTTCGATTTCCTAATGAGTAGGAATTTACTAGCCAAATTCCCAACTTATCCGTCTCGCAACATCGAACCTAATTTCGATTCACGCTAGCTCAATTGCAAGGCGAATCCGAATCTAACGACATGACTCGTAAGTCATTCCCTTATCGTTCTCTCTCGTGCCATAGCACGACTCTCACAATCGCCTATCCGAATCACCAAGTTCGTTGGTGAATTTCAAGTTCGATCGTCGACCAACATAACCATTCAAGTATTCATCCGATGAATACTCAAATCTAACTATATCATTCTCAATCGAAAGTTGTTCCAACAATTCTCGATCGCCTAGACTTATCGTCAACATGCACCACACTGTATTTGTTATCGACGCAAATCTCATATGCGATATCGCATGGGTCATCTTACGGTCTGCAACATTCAATTTGATTTGGCGGTCAAGTCTTCTAGGGTCAGCTGCCCCGAAGCTACGCTCGATAACTGTGGATCATCACCGAAGGACAGTTTACTACGAATCATGCTATATCTTATTTCGGAGCCAAATCACGTTCCGACGATTCTATGCGACTACCCAATTTTGGACAAAATTGTTTCTATCGGCGCAACTGATGCACAACTATCCTCCGAGTCAAGTCATGCACTACCGTTGATGATTTCGCAATTTTTACGAAACATCTATCCGTATCGAGTTCGGGTCAATCTAAATTCGCGGGTCGACACACGAGATGCTATACGCATCGAGCAATCGTCGATGACTTATAGTCTCGTCTTGATTAATCACAAAGTTCATGATCAACCAGTTCGTTTCATTCTCGTATTGTTATTTACAAAACTTTGATAGCGCAAGGCGCACTCCATTTTGTATTCTCACATCGTGCTTACGTTTCCTTACGTATTTATCTCGATACGTCGTATCAATTTCGATAGCGTAAGGGTCAACTTTGAATCCGTTTCAACGTCAATTTAACTCATATCGCATATATCCAAGTTCGCAACAAACTTTTCCATACGCATCAACTCATTTTCCGATTCGCCGCATCCCGCTATACTTTGATCGCGTAACCGAGTTACCGATTATCCAACATCGTGTCCTCGAGTTATACGATCTCGCCCTCTAAGTTTCGCGTGTTTTTCAGTCGTATTCAATTGAGTTTCGCCGTAACGTAACCAACTATTTCTTAGGCACGATTACTCACGTCAACCAACTCTTCACCGAAGTCGCACATCGTGCGATTCGATTACAATTCGCATCGCCCAACATTTCTATCGAAATCGCAAGTCGTGCGATTCGATTCGCCTAGCCGAACATTTCTATCGAGATCGCAAGTCGTGCGATTCGATTCGTCTCGCCCAACATTTCTATCGAGACCGCAAGTCGTGCGACTCATTTGTAAGTTCGAGTTTTCCCTTCCCGTCGATCCGATTATTGCCTCAAGGCATAATCATTTCGCTAGTCTCGGTCGTCCGACCAACTTATAACTTTCGTCCGACGTATCGTTCATCGATACGAGTCTCGCCTTATCGTCCCAACTGATTTTCGAAGAACACTTGCATCAATATATCGTCATACAAATTTTCCAATCGAGTCTCGGTACTCTCCCGTCCGTTGCGGACAAACCTTCCGCAATTCTCACAACGCGTCGATGCAATTCATCGCACAAGTGGTATACCATATACCACTCGAAATCGAGTCATTCATCGCCTACGTGGTATGGCATATACCACTCAGAACTCAAGTCATTTCCTTCGCATTCTACTCACTATGAACCAACGATCTCTTCCGACTCACGATTTCCGCAGTGATCGTGCTTGATCACAACCGTAACTTTGATTCTATCAAAATCCGACACAACTCGGTCAATGTTCTCGTTTGCCAACATAAGTTTGGTGTGCAACCGACGATTCATTCTATCGATTTACGGTTTCAATTCCTTTCGTTGCATCTCGTGCAACAATTTATTTAGATATGCGTTGCACCCCGTGCAACAAATTTTTACTTCCGATATGCGTTGCACATCGTGCTACGATTTATTTCCAGCATTTTATTTTACCTTGTGCAACGATTTATTTCCAATCTACTTTGCATTCCGTGCAACGATTAATTTGATATGCGTTGCACCACGTGCAATGATTTTACTTCCAACACGCGTTGCACATCGTGCAACGATTTATTCCCGACTTTCCAAGTCAATGTTCAATCCGTTTAACACATTCGGTATTGGCTTATCACTTCTCACTTTTATTTTAACGCATATTCACAATTAACTCGCTGCACTTCGTGCATCATTTTATTTCTCTTTCAACATGTTACATTGCGACAACATCTCAAATCGTATTTCACAATTTGTTGCACTTGCAGCAACTAACATTTTTACGGCTCGTTGCATTCAATGCAATATACCCTTCGCGACTTTCTTAGCAAACATCATGAAATTTCCAAAACATATGCGGCAAAATTTTACGATTTGTATTAGACTTATTGTATGGAACATCCAGTGCGGCATCGAGTATAGCCAAGAGTGATTTCAAGTGGTGGTGGGCAACTTTTAGAATTGTAATGAAGCGAGCGTCCAGAGGAAATTGAGCCTAGAGCTCTGATACCAATTTGTCACGTCCCGACCCGGAATCACCCGAATCATCGTCCTCGCAGGAGGCGTGATGTCGCACGAGCCTGGAGTTGCGCTCGTGCAAGGCAAGATGACAAGTTCTCAAATGGTTATCTTTTGATTCGCTATTAACAACGAAAGGAAAACAGAGTATACGAAATAATTCTCTTTATTGATATCCGAAACTGAGATTACAATGGCTTTCGATAGCCTAACAATATATGCCAGATTGGCTACAACACTCAGGTTCTCTCTTGCCCACAAAGGATTTCACCGTTCCATACATCATGCCTTCTATATCTCGGCCGCATCAATCCAGTTGCGTAGTCCGAGCGTCAATGCGATCGCATGCTTCAATGCGCTTCGGCATTCCAAGCCTCAACACGTTCAAGCAACGCTTCGCCGCGAGCCATCCATTCCCTGCACCCTGCATGAAGCTGGTGGGGGATCAGTACGTTCGTCCTCGCATGTACTGAAGCAAAGATCTTCTTTCCAAACCGACATTTAGTATTTACGTTGAATCATGCAAACATACAATTTAGTTCTCTTTCTATGTTCTCCTTAGGATGAGTTCATGGCATATTCGAAGACTGTAAAGCATGGCAAGCATGTTATTCAATTCGCGTAAGTAAACAGGCAAGCAATCTCGTGTTTGATTCGTGGCGCAACTTAGCAATATCGACGCACTCGCCCTTGCACCGACGTAAGGTGAATACGCCTATCCGTTTTCCCTGTCATGTTATGAGTGCTCGCTATTCAGGATCCGTCCATGCAGGATATATGCATACCTTGCACTTCCAAACCCGTCGCCCTTAACTATATGAAGGTCACTAGCTTTCCGGGCTAGAATGGACTTATATTTATCGAAATCGAAACATAAGACGATGTTAACTCTGTGCGGTTGCTAACCAACATCAGAGGCCATCGAAATAATCGCAGCAAGTGGCTTATCACATTCACCAGACGGTCGCTACCCATCTAAATGAAGTGCACCAACAATACCGTAAACGAATCCCTCCTAGGCCGAACGGTCCCAGCGCCCTGGCGCGCCGCGTTCGAGGGAATACCCATGCACGGGCTTTTATATCTTTAGGTCCATTTGACCATGCAACGAATCTTATCTTTCATACAACCAAGTTCGCTTATCTCTATTTCAATTGGCACAACGCCAGAATGTCCTCAACGAACGTCCGAAGGCCGCGAACACTTCGAAGGCACCATGCCGCATTATCATCTCGTATTTTTTCCGTTAACTTTCTATGTTCTTACGTTTCATACTTCGTTTCAATGTTCAATGGCATTATGCCTCAACTCAATGTTCATTAACCGAACGACCCGAAGGTCCCGAACACCTTTCGAGGCATTATGTCATATCCGACAGTTCTGCCACATTCATGCCACAACTGTATTCTTTCGCAACGAAGCCACCTTTTATTATCTCGTGCACATAGGCACGTTTCGACACATTTATCATCTATCCTTCGCGTCATACACTTACTGCACGCGTCGAGACCGTATTTCTATGCTTTAGTATTCAATGTCCGTGGCTTGCGCGCTAGGGCGCTCGCCTATTGTCTTTCAATGTTCTAGCCGTTCTAACTCGTGCGCGAAGGCACGGTATGGTTCGTGCACTAAGGCACTCGCCGAGTACAGTTATCCCATGTTCTTATGGCTTGCGCACCGAGGCGCTCGCCTTTGCGATATCCAATGTTCCATAGCGACTCGTACGTCTGCCGTACGATTCATTTCAATTTTTCTATCTAGTGTTCGACACGCACTACGTTTATCTCTCTATCGAGCCACGTCCGTGGCGTTGATAGGTTAACTCAGCATTCAATGATATGTGTTTTACTTAAGCATGACGGAGTAGAAAAGAGAGTTAATGTCCCCCCACCGTGAGTCGATACGCCTTTGTTGTTTCGCCGAGCCGTTGCGGCTCGATTTCATAATTTCGTTGCACGGACAACTCTCCTGACTTAGCCATTCGAGCACTTCGTGCTTATTGAATTATACGTTCGATTTGGGCTTACCGTGCCAACGCCTCAGTCCGTCGCAAGGCGACGATTTGCTTTCGCGGACCCCTTACTGAATAAGGTAAAAGATCGACCTCTAACATTTCAGCGTAAACGTATAGCCTGCACATGAAACCAACTAAAAATCAATACTTGCATCGATTCGGACTTGCGTCTTGGTCGATTCGATTTCTTAGAATTTTCGAGCCGTCTCAACGCACTTATCCTTCGAGGCAACGCGGCGCTTCACATCGATTCACTCGATGCATTCTTTGGGACAAGGCAACTCTTCGTATCGACTTAGTTTGATGTATTGCTCGGGACAACTTAACACTTTGTATCGATTCGCATCGATACGTAATCGGGTCAACGCAACTCTTCGAGTCAACGACTCAGCATAATGCACCGTGCGGAGCAGGGCATTACAAGGAGGCCTGAAGTTGTGAAGTGGTAAGGAGCCCAGATGGGCTCAGGGACGCTCCGGATGACTCATGGTTTGGGTTTGGGCTCGGGACTGATGAGTGATGACCAATTACGAAGGGGGAGTTCTTTCTGCTAGGTGGCAGGTATGGAGGTGATGGAGGGCATCATTGCTAGTCGGAGGACGTGGAGCACTTCAGCACGTCAATGATTTTGGGGATGTCAAGTTGGTGGATATTATTCTCTCCAAAGATCAGCTCAAAGAAGTTCTCATGAGATCTTGAATCATCAGAAAAGTATAAACATCTCCATGGGTAGCATGGTAGCTGGATTGTCTTTTTGGGCTTGGGGAAGGTGGAGGCAGGAGGCAGGAAAGATTGGTGTGGGATAGGGCTTTAGGGAGTTAGGTTTTGATTCTTTTTTGGAAAAAAGAAGACAAGAGAAACGGGTATTGGATTGCTGTGGCCTAGGGATGAAGATCGGAGATGAATTTTGTTTAGGTCGAAGGTTTTGGGGGATAGAGACTAGGGTTCAGATCAGTGTTCTAAATTGCAGCGTAGGCGGCCTCCGGCCGCATCGGAAACTCCCTAGGCGGCCAATCTAGGCGCTAGACGGTTCTAGGCGGGCCTAGGCGGCTATGCACGATTTGAAATTAAAAAAAAATCAACACTTACCTGTCGGCGGCGGCGGCGGCGGGTGGTGGTGGTGGTGGTGGTGCTGCTAGTGGTGGCGGTAGTTGTGGTGGCGGCGGTGGTGGCGGCGAGTACGAAAAGGAGAGGGAGGAGAGGAGAGATGGTGGTGGTGGTGGTGGTGGTGCTACTGGTGGTGGTGGCGGCGGCTAGGAAGAGGAGAGGGAGGGGAGGGGAGGGGAGGAGAGGAGCCCGGAGAGGGAGGGGAGGAGAGATGGTGGTGGCGGTGGTGGTGGTGGTGGTTGAGGGGAGGAGAGGAGAGGGAGGGAAGGGGAGGTGAGGAGAGAGAAGCCTGGAGAGGGAGAGGGAGAAGAGGTGGCTGCACTCTCTCTCCTCCCTTTTTATGTTTAAAAAAAATGAAAAAAATTAAAAAATATAGGGTTTGAACCCTTAACCCTGCTAAACATGACTCAAACACACCTCTGTTAGCCATAGGAGCTCATAGCCTTTTGTGTTGGTTTGTTACATATACACTACTTATATATATACATATATGTATATGTGCAATATATATATATATATATATATATATATATATATATTCGGCCGCCTAGGCGCCCTAGGCGCTAGGCGGGCCCTCGGCGCACCGAGTCTGCCTAGCGAAATCTATAACATTGGTTCAGATTTTTGGTGGATGCCAGGGTTTGGGTTGAGATCACCCTAGCTCTAATACCATGTTCGAGACTACATTTTGCAATAATATTGGGATTACTTTTGTTAGGCTCGAGGCTAACTAACATATGGTCAAATACATAGGAGGCTAGCCACTCTAGCCAATTTGAGACTAAAGAAGAGAATACACTAAGACAACTAAAGAACATAACGATAAATTATATAGTGACGCTATTCTTTAACATTCTTAACAAACAAGCGTATTTTGGAATGTTGTGTGTTGTGTCTTACACGACTTGACACAACAAGGACACACTACCAATTGTTGGAGTGATTGTCTTAATATAACACAACAACAACAACAAAGCCTATATATTGTTGGGGTTGGCGGTTTCATTCCTCTTCTTCCATTCGGCTCTCTTAAGGACCAAGTTATTTATAACACTAACAAAATTTATATCCTTATTTAATATTTTAAATCATATTAGTCTAGGCTTACCTCTAGTCGTAGCGGTTCCATTAACTACTATACTATTGCTACTCCTTACAGTACCATCTACTGGTTTGTGGTGCACATTAACACCCTATGTCAATTTTCTCTTATCATTTGATGCCACCTCTAAGTCTCTAACTTTCCACGAATACCTCCTTTCTTATCCTATTATTTAATGTATTGTGACTCATAAATCTTAACATCCTTATTCATGACACGTTTCTTAGTTGCCTGCCCAACACTTTTGATACATAAAGCATGGCTAGTCTTATAACAATTTTCTAGAATATTCTTTTAAACTTCAAAGGTATCTTGCTGTCATAAAGTACTCCATAAGTACTCCTCCGTTTGAACGATCTTATTTTAATTCTATGCATGTCATCGTTCTTAATCTCTCCATTATAATGAATGATTGAACCTGAATACCTAAAACTATCACTCTTAGGTTTCTCTTGTCCATCTATATAGACTCTTTTCACTTTGAGTTAGAATTACATTTCAAATACTTTGTTTTCATTCTACTAATTCTAAATCCCTTACATTCCAAAGTTTTTCTCCGCACTTCTATTTTAGCATTGAACCCTTCTTCATTCTCATCAACCATTAAAATATCATTAACACACATACATCGTGAAATCTCCTCATGGATATGCACAGTAATTTCATCCATAACTATTGCAAAAAGATAAGGACTTAACACTAATCCTTGATGTAACCAATCGTAATTGGGAATGATTCACTATCTACTCTAATCGTTCGCACAATCATTGTAGCTCTTTTATATGTATCCTTAATAGTCTCATTATAACTACTACTAATTTGTTTCTTCTTCAAAGTCCACCATATTATCTGTGTAGGAACTCAATCATAAGCTTTCTCTAAGTCGATAAAAATCATATGTAAATCACTCTCTCTCTAAATCTTTTTGTTAATCGTCTTAGTAAGTAAATGACTTCCATAGTAGATTTTCTCGACATAAATTTAAACTCATTATCTGAAATTCTACTATTTTCTTAATGCTTACTCAATTACTTTATAGTAGTTTCATGGTACGACTCATAAATTTAATCCCTCAATAGTTATTACAAATCTCAATAAGAATATCATAATGTCCTACAACTTTCCACTTTTCATTTTCTTTAACGCATCTATAACTTCATAAATTCTAATTTACGACTCATCTTGTGCTAACTCTAAATCTAAATTAAGTTTTTCTAGGTTCTCATTAAATAACTTGTAAAAATAACTCCTCCACCTCTCCTTTATTTCATTTTCTCATACTAATACATTTTTGGTTCTCACTCTTGATACACTTAATATTACCTAATTCTCTATTCTTTCTTTCCTTATTCTTAGCAAACCATAAATATTATCTTCTCCCTAACTTTCTAACCTTCTATATAAATAATCACACGTCTTAGATTTAGCTTCACTAACTACTTTCTTAACTTCCTTTTCTATTACTTTATATCTCTCAATGTTTTTCTTATTTTTACACTTTTACTAATTTTTATGGAAAATTCTTTTTGATTTAATTACCTTTGAATTTTCTCGTTTTACTACCTTTTTTTTTGGAGTCCAACCATTGCCTTTTGACACTCATAAATCTCTTTTGCTATTTTTTTTATACAACTTGCCTTTTTGTACCATATAACATTATAATCTTTTTTCTACATTCCATCTTTATTCCTTTATCATTTTATCCTTAAAAATTATAAAGTTCTCTCATTTCATTTCAAGTTCCACCATTTGTTTTTCGGCCTCTTCTCTACCTTAGCCTTTCTCTTCAATTTTATAATAATAATATCTAACACCATCAACATATATTGAGTAGTTTAAGCTCTCTTAAAGTATGACTTAACAATCTTTACATGCCACTCTATCAATTTTTCTAATAAAAAAGTAATCTACTTGGCTAATATTTGGTCCGCTTTTAAAAGAATAAATGTTCATCTCTGTTCTTCAAACAAGTATTTGCTACTACAAGGATCTGTTTGGTTCCTTGAAACTTAATTGAAAGTTATGCCCTTTTTGCATATGGAGCCTAGGACGGATAAATCGCTTGTTTGGTTTAATTGGGAATTGCCGACAGGAAGTGGAGTACTCCATATTTTTGAGTTCATGTCAGCTGATAACTTCGTAAATTTGGTGGGTTGCCCATATCTGAGTTTTTTTTTTTTTTTCCAACAATATGGACGGATGTGGCCAGCCCTTCTTTTGAAACTTTTCCTAGGTCGACGATGACTGGTGGAGAGGAGGTCGATGACAGCCCACGGCCTCCTGGACCCAGGGGAGTGGTCGGTCATACTCGTGGATGTCAAGGAGTTATCGATCGTAGAGGAGTACATATGGAGGATGAACATATGACGGGCGACGAGGAGATCGTAGCCTTCAGGTGCGATTGACATGAGAACTGTCACGCCCCCGATTCCGTAGAGTCGATAGTCGTCTTCCGTGTGTGATGCCGTGCGAGCCGAAGTTGCACTTGTACAAGGCAGTGTCATAAGGTTATCCGTGTAATGACCCGCTCCGTCCTAGCAGAACGCTGATTCAAACGGCAAGTGCAACGACTCAAACGAGCCGTCGACCCGAAGAGTTGGCATCGACTTGATGAAGAATCGATGCAAGGCTTACATTGGCCCGTCAAGATGTATCCAGACTTAGACTTTCAAAGGCGCGCTCGGAGTATCGCTCGGCCGATGCAAACATCGCTAAGGTGGGTGGCTCCGATGAACCCGTCTTTGCTTAGCCTAGACATAACAATACGGACACTATAGCTAGAATCGCTAGGCGATAACACCGCGCATGCTAATAAATGACTCAACGCACCTAGCTAAGGGAATAATCCCATCTTGTATGCTTGTATAGAATATGGAAAAGAACATGGAAAATGTGAGATCTCTCGCACCGTACCCTACGCTCGTGCTAAGGCACAAGCTTACGATCAAGTTCTTTATGCGTTCAACAATGAAACAATAAATGGTTTACAACAATGAAATGGGAAGGCTATCAACATAGTCGTTCCGAGTAGAGTATAGCAACATTGAAAGACTATGGGACTGAAGGGTCGCCAAGGTGACTCCCGCAAGGGGAGTTGCAAAATGTATGAATGAATGAATGAACGAATAAGTGAATGAATGAATCAACGAATAAAAGAATGAATACGTGAATGAATCGATGAACGAACGAACAAGTGAAAGAAAGAAAGAAAGGAATGAATGAAAGATAAGAAAGAAAAGAATGGTTAGCGACAGGTGTGACGGGCACGTGCAACGGGGCTCGCTACCCGCGCTGCATGGACGCCAACCTGGTCGATAACGCATTATGGCTAAGGGTTAGCCTATGGCTCAAAGACAGCCGTTAAGTTAAAATGACAATAAAATACAAAATGGTCGTGGACGGCTCGTGCACGAGTGGAAAGGGATTCCAAGGGCAACGAACGACGTTTTCGTGGCCGGCCTAGGCGGAATCATGGCCTACGGACGGACAGGTGTGCAGGCTTGGGCACATAACCAAACGTAGGGCCGGTTATTCAATAGTCTATCAAGGTGTACCAGCCATCACGCTTGATAGATGAGAATGCCACAGGGGAAAATATCCAAAATGGCTGACATGCCAGCGACCGGTGCATATAGATTTAAGTGGGCTTTGCTGGTGGCAATCCACGTGCAAGTCCTTGCATTGAAATCAAAGTAGTCTAAGTTAACTGAATGAAGCGCCCTCTGAACAGACATTGAATGTAACATACAAATGATCAAAAGTACTTTGTGCAAGTGAGTTAGAAAACACGCCTACGATGCGCTAGGACCCGAGGCAGGGACACGCCCTTGACATTGAAAGTTTACATGAATCACGGTAAGTTATTTCCTATGAATTGTTGACTAACTTGGTTTACTTTGGACAGGGAAGGCCGGACGGTAAGTATGGGTAAGTCATGCATGTATTTCCATGCGACACTTGTATTCGGCAACACGAGATAGGCTATGAAATATGCCATAAAACTGATCCTAAGGCAGGATTAGAAAGACAATGAATGATAGATGGTGCACAAAAGTAAATAGAACGTGTTTGGTAATGATAGCATTGTGGGCGAGCTAGCCTCTCCACCAGTGCATAACAATGTATTGATAACCCCACAGTCTGCTTGCAGGATACAGGAGACGTCGTCGGGTGCGGAGCTTCCCTCGAACGTGCTAAGACGCGGAGCTATCTCTGGAGCCTTGGAGCGTTGCAAGGAGCTGGAGCACCATATACAGGACATAATGTATCGGAACATCGCCATGAATCATTCCATCTTGTAAGCCACTTGGCACGCCGCTTGTAAACTCGGCCTAGCGCCGCTTGTAAACTTCTTGAATATCAATAAAGAGTTCAATTCGCTTCAATTTGTGTTCATTTACTTTCCGCTGCAAATGGGGACACTCTGTGTGACTCTGTGGCCTAGCTCAAATCGGCCGTTTCTGGACTTAGCCTTGTACGGGCGCAACCTAGGCCCGTGCGGCATCACGCCTTAGCGAGGAAGATCGCTCCTGCGGGTGCGGGGCGTGACAGATTGGTATCAGAGCACGGCTTTACGTCCTTGGACTTCATTTCGATTCTCTCAGTTTTGAAAGCTCGCTAAAACAAAAGAAGTGTACGCTCTCTCTCGTTGTGCCTTGGGATGTTCCATACAATAAGTCTAATATTTGCAAAAGCTCGTACAAGTACTCGGTTGAACGTGATCGATAGGCGAAGGCCTTTGTGCCAAACCGCGACGGACTCGAGTTGGAAGGAACGCACGCTAAAAAGTTAGCAAGCGCAGTGCGTGCTTGAATAAGCTTATGCTGACAATAGCGAACGAGTACGCGAGACCGATGTATAGTTCGAACGGGATGATTATGTACGCCGCCTTTTGGCTAAGTTGTGCCGAGTGTCGCGCACCTAGACCATTTGGTGCAAACGAGTTTGCGAGCGAGACCGACTATCGCTCGGACGAGGATAAGTGAGACTTAGAACGTATGTTGATAGAGACGTTACTTGACCAACACTAAAGCGAACACGGGAAGTGGTCCTTAGACTTTGAGGAACGGGCGAATGCGCAATTGAACATATCGATTGGGAATCAAATGACCTTTTGAGGATTTGTAGAATGACTTGACTCCGAGTGGTGTATGTGATAGCTTCGAAGAAGAATAAGAGTGAGCGTCGACGACTAGTCGAGTGGCTCGAACCCTGAGTGGTGTATGGACGACATAGAAATGGTTCGAGCGAGACTAAGGGATTACGGATAGAACGAGTATGTCGGCAAGCGATGATATCGCACAAAGCCTTAGAACGAGTAACGCTTGGTTGGTTTTGACTTCGACAGTCTCAGACGAGATATTGTTCGGACGAATTAAGAATGCGTAGTACAAAGTTATGAAACAGTTGAGATATAGAGTCGGAACGATGAAACGAATGGGGGTCTTGGTCGAGGAAACGTAGAAGATCGTACGTGCGATTTCAAATAGTCGACTGGATTGAAACCTGAAGTAAGGTGAAATACTCATAGACGAGATCGAAGATAGCACGATCAGAAGATAGCGTGCATGGAAAACGTTGGTTTGAAGATACGAGAATGACTAAGGAATTGGAAATTGATGTTGCTCGATGACAAGTTAGCACGAGACATTGTGAATTAAGGAATTAAGTTGCACGACTCGGAATTCGTTGCAAAAGGAAGATCGTCAGGTTATGTACATCATCGATGGTATTGAGGCGTATCAAAGAGCGATGTACGATAACTCGGGGGTACTCTGATTCGATGAATGACGATCGTGTTAGAAGTTATTGTTTTGAAGAATGCTATGTTGGAGATTTTTATAGGAATAAACGTTTGGATGAAGAAGGGAAGTGACTTGATTGTTCGGTGATAACCACAACGACAACGATCTTGTCTTGAGCGAGGGCAACTCCAGCCTCGCACATGCGTCACGTCGGAATTGGGATGATCGTTCCGCGTGAGCGTTGGCATGGTGATTCATGTCCAGCGGGAATGATCGAACTCGAAATACCTTGACATGTCAATTTTGATTGCTTCGACTTGTGGTTTGAAGCGAAGGTGAATTCGAGGATTGTTAGGACTTGCGATTGAAGAATGAGAAAACTTGAGGATTGAGTAGACCCAATCCGCGTATCGAAAATGAGCAAGTCTAGACGCAACGCAAGAGTTTCGTCCCGATGGGGACGATTATTCTGCGAGAATGTTGACATGGTGATTCATGTCCGCCGTGGATAATCAGACTTGCGTGAGATCGGGGCGCGACATATTGCAAGGCTAGACGACCTTGTGATCGACTACGTGAATTGGATATGTGGATTGTATCAAACATACTTGAAGAGATAGACTACGATAATTGTTAGTGCGGACGCACGATGTTAACATGTCGATGATTTGATTGAGGACAACCTATCGTAGGATGACTTTCCTAAACGAGCTCGAACTTGGAGCGGAGAATGTGTTGAGGCGAATAGGATGAACGCTGCTTGATGTTTAGAAATTTGAGCGAAACGAACTTGGGTAGAAACTCCCGTACGAACGAACAAAATGGTTTGACTATAGGATTTGGGGCGAGCGTCGTGCAAACGACCTTGCACGATGAGCCACGGACTTGACTTGTAACTATGACCTGGTGAGATGACCTAGCGGATAGGCGGACGACCCTATGCCGAGTGATTGAACCTGTGCGATTGACATTACAATATCGTCTGGATAGACGATAGACTTGGGGCAACAAGACTTAGAGTAGGACGTGGAACTGGGGGTGTGCGTAAACGACGACAAGATTGGCCCAAACGAAGGGAATGATATGAATGGATGATGCGCAAGTAAAGTTGGGATAACGAATTGAATCATTGATCGGAAGACGTACTCGATGATAATGCAATACTTGGTCTTGAATCGGACAGAAGTTACTCAGACTTGGTCGACCCCGCTAAGAAGAAGTCGTATTGATTTCATAGACAAGAACGCTTGAGAAGCGAATCGAATCATCACGAGGACCGAGATAAACGATAGTGAGATGCACGCGAGTTCGGTTTTAAATCGAAGTTAGTGAAACGATCGGCAAATCAAAACTATCACGAGTAGCTTGTCCAATTTTGCTAATCGATAAGCTTGGTTGAAATGTACGTATTCGGGGGACGCCTTGGATACGTGCACGATCCAAACTCAGCGATATGATGAACTCGAATGCAGCTGCAAGTGGGTGTTGCGATGTGCATGAACGAATGAGTGAGTTTGCCTCAGCCTACGACTTTCGTGTTTGACGAATTACAACGCACCGCGTGCGACCGTTTCAATCCTGTGATACGTCGAAATAGCAACCAGTCGAAGAAACACGACAATTGAATAAGCACCATCAACTCTGAAATGAATGAAAATCCATTCAATAAAATCGACCAAACGTATGCGACACGGAACTTGGAAAGGTATCGATTATAGTTCGATGCCATCGAACGGTAAAGCCATTCGATAGGAATTGTCTAAGGTATGCACACGGCGATGAGTAAAGGAACGGTAGGATGACCCGCACTCAGGAAGTCTCGAGGACGAGACTTGTTTTGAGTGGTGTATTATGTAATGACCCGCTCCGTCCTAGCGGAACGCCGATTCAAACGGCAAGTGCAACGACTCAAACGAGCCGTCGACCCGAAGAGTTGGCATCGACTTGATGAAGAATCGATGCAAGGCTTACATTGGCCCGTCAAGATGTATCCAGACTTAGACTTTCAAAGGCGCGCTCGGAGTATCGCTCGGCCGATGCAAACATCGCTAAGGTAGGTGGCTCCGATGAACCCGTCTTTGCTTAGCCTAGACACATAACAATACGGACACTATAGCTAGAATCGCTAGGCGATAACACCGTGCATGCTAATAAATGACTCAACGCACCTAGCTAAGGGAATAATCCCATCTTGTATGCTTGTATAGAATATGGAAAAGAACATGGAAAATGTGAGATCTCTCGCACCGCGCCCTACGCTCGTGCTAAGGCACAAGCTTACGATCAAGTCCCTTATGCGTTCAACAATGAAACAATAAATGGTTTACAACAATGAAATGGGAAGGCTATCAACATAGTCGTTCCGAGTAGAGTATAGCAACATTGAAAGACTATGGGACCGAAGGGTCGCCAAGGCGACTCCCGCAAGGGGAGTTGCAAAATGTATGAATGAATGAATGAACGAATAAGTGAATGAATGAATCAACGAATAAAAGAATGAATACGTGAATGAATCGATGAACGAACGGACAAGTGAAAGAAAGAAAGAAAGGAATGAATGAAAGATAAGAAAGAAAAGAATGGTTAGCGACAGGTGTGACGGGCACGTGTAACGGGGCTCGCTACCCGCGCTGCATGGACGCCAACCTGGTCGATAACGCATTATGGCTAAGGGTTAGCCTATGGCTCAAAGACAGCCGTTAAGTTAAAATGACAATAAAATACGAAATGATCGTGGACGGCTCGTGCACGAGTGAAAAGGGATTCCAAGGGCAACGAACGACGTTTTCGTGGCCGGCCTAGGCGGAATCATGGCCTACGGGCGGACAGGTGTGCGGGCTTGGGCACATAACCAAACGTACGGCCGGTTATTCAATAGTCTATCAAGGTGTACCAGCTATCACGCTTGATAGATGAGAATGCCACAGGAGAAAATGTCCAAAATGGCTGACATGCCAGCGACCGGTGCATATAGATTTAAGTGGGCTTTGCTGGTGGCAATCCACGTGCAAATCCTTGCATTGAAATCAAAGTAGTCTAAGTTAACTGAATGAAGCGCCCTCTGAACAGACATTGAATGTAACATACAAATGATCAAAAGTACTTTGTGCAAGTGAGTTAGAAAATACGCCTACGATGCGCTAGGACCCGAGGCAGGGACACGCCCTTGACATTGAAAGTTCACATGAATCACGTTAAGTTATTTCCTATGAATTGTTGACTAACTTGGTTTACTTTGGACAGGGAAGGCCGGACGGTAAGTATGGGTAAGTCATGCATGTATTTCCATGCGACACTTGTATTCGGCAACACGAGATAGGCTATGAAATATGCCATGAAACTGATCCTAAGGCAGGATTAGAAAGACAATGAATGATAGACGGTGCACAAAAGTAAATAGAACGTGTTTGGTAATGATAGCATTGTGGGCGAGCTAGCCTCCCCACCAGTGCATAACAATGTACTGATAACCCTACAGTCTGCTTGCAGGATGCAGGAGACGTCGTCGGGTGCGGAGCTTCCCTCGAACGTTCTAAGACGCGGAGCTATCTCTGGAGCCTTGGAGCGTTGCAAGGAGCTGGAGCACCATATACAGGACATAATGTATCGGAACATCGCTATGAATCATTCCATCTTGTAAGCCACTTGGCACGCCTTTTATGTTTCAGAGAGAGAGAGAGCTTGAGAGACTTGTAAACTCGGCCTAGCGCCGTTTGTAAACTTCTTGAATATCAATAAAAAGTTGAATTCGCTTCAATTTGTGTTCATTTACTTTTCGCTGCAAATGGGGACACTTTGTGCGACTCTGTGGCCTAGCTCAAATCGGCCGTTTCTGGACTTAGCCTTGCACGGGCGCAACCTAGACCCGTGCGGCATCACGCCTTAGCGAGGACGATCGCTCCTGCGGGAGCGGGACGTGACAATCCGAAACACAACAACAAAGAGAGTACGCAGAGAAATTGAACAATACATTTGAAATAGAACTTTACTTCATTGATAATGAACATCATTTACAAGACTCTATTACAATAATTGTCGTGCGGGCTTACAACTTGACTCAAATACAAAATGAACGTTGATGAGATAGTCGTCCCATACAGTTACATCCCCTTATACAAAACCAAAAATTGCTTGGACCTTGGATGGGGGAGAGCTTAGGCATATCTTGTTGGACTGTTGTTGAGCCTTCAAA
Organism: Iris pallida; assembly: GCA_029216955.1. Lineage (NCBI taxonomy): Eukaryota > Viridiplantae > Streptophyta > Magnoliopsida > Asparagales > Iridaceae > Iris > Iris pallida. The sequence continues at coordinate 5,004,416 of JANAVB010011197.1, read as the reverse complement.
AGAGTTGATTCAAGCCTTTAAGCACACGAGCAAGACTTCAAAACACCCGAGCGTCGTCTTGTTAGATGGCACACTCTTCTTGGCTCAAAGTACTGTGGAGAGCGATGATCAGTACATTGTCGTGTAGTAGTGAATGACTAATTAAAATTCCACACACTCATTTGTTCAAGAGGTTATGTGAAGCATGCAATATATTTAGTGATCTTTCTAGCCATCCTAGTAAATTGCATGTAACATTTAACATGCATAATAACATAATCGACGTTGCAACTTACCCGCGACAGAGTCTGCCGCCTCTGAATAAACATATAATGTTCTTCCCTATTCAACATATATCAATAACTATAAATGATGTGTATATATGTGTGAAGGTCACTGGCAATATCAAGCCATCTTGGACTATAGTTGGATTAGGCGGCGATCCTTTCAAAGTGGGACGCGAGCCCTATTTGAAAGTTTCCGAATCACTCATGCCGGTTAAGCCAGAATTGCTATTTCCGTTCCTCCTAGGTCGAATCGGTTCCTTGGTTTAGGCAACCGTTCGAGGAACTAACTCCCTTGTGCACAAGTTGTCCAATGATCGCGCTAGACTAAACTAGTTATTTAGGCATGGCCTACGACTTCACAAGAAACTTAACCGATTCTGTGTGTTCCGTCTTATCATTGCAACATTCATCGATTCATCCTTGCTTAACACAGTTCTATAATGAATATAACATGTGTAAGCATGTAGCAACTTTTATAGCAGGTGTACATGAGAAAATCGAGCAATAGTTCATTGATTCAATCAGTGTTCTAAATTTCGGTCTAGGCGGCCGCCTAGGCGCTAGGTGGCTACCGGTCGTACCGGAAACCCCCTAGACGGCGGTCCTAGGCAGGCCTAGGCGGACCTATTCTGCATATTCGGCTTGTTCGACCGAATTGAGAATTGGAAAAATTCAAAAAAATAGAATTTAAAATTTCAAAAATTTCACATTTGAACTTCTAAACAAATAAAAATAAAAAAAAATCAAAAAATACCCTTACCTGGATCTATTGCTGCTGCCGTTGTTGCTGCTGCTGCAGGTGCTGCCGCCGCCGCCGCCGCTGCCGCTATTGCTGCTGTGGAGAAGAGGAGAGGAGAGGAGCGACCGCTGTCGCTGTTGCAGTTGCTGTTGTGGAGAAGAGAAGAGAAGAGGAGAGGAGAGGAGAAAGAGAGATGGAGAGGAGAGGAGGAAGAGATGGAGAGGAGAGGAGAGGCTGGAGATGGAGACTGTCTCTCCTCTCCCCCCTTTTATTTAGGTTTAGGTTTTAGTATAAAAAATGGAAAAATTGAATCCTAGGTAGGATTCGAACACTTAACTACTATCATCCATAAGCTTAAGCTAAGCCCAATAGCCACAAGTGCCCATAAGATTTGGTGTTAGAATATTACATACAACATATTTATGTATGAACGTGTTAAAAAAAATTAGCTCGGCATCTAGGTGGTCCTCCGGCGCACCGATTTTGCCTACCGAAATTTATAACATTTGATTCAATTCTATGGAAATAAGTATTCCTACATTGTGTCACTGCAACTACATCTAATATTTCATTCATTGGTGTCGTCGATTGATTGGAGAATAAGAGGGTCAAGGACGGGAAGGGTCAAGCCCCCACCTTGATTGATTTGAGGCGAGATGAATGTCTGTTGCGCTAGACGGCGCCTATACGATCACCTGCAATCAGATAAGCAACGGATCAACACTCTACCTTTCTCTTCTGAGTTTGATATGAAATGTGAAGTTCGAAGAACGCAAGCAATGAAATCCATCGAAAACATTCATGAAAACGTATTCATAAAATCAAAGAAGCAAATACGGCATGAAAAACAGTGCATCGGGTGGTCTCTCCCAACTCAGACGCAGGGTCCTTCCTCGAGGCGCAATCCGCTGAATATGAGATTTGATTCCGAAGAAGACAATCTATAACGAGAAAAGGATCTTGATTCAATCTGTCTCGGTCAGTCGATAGCGACAATGTTTCTTAACCGCGCTTCTCGCGTCGCGAACGAGGAACGGGACACAATTTGGGATAGGGCACTACAAGAACTGGAGTAAAGATGGATTTTAAAGATGAGAGTGGCCATGGTCAATATGAGGAGAGAGAGAGAGAGTAGACAAAAGAGATCAACAACATTAAAAACTTTTTTTGGAAAGGAGTTGCTGCTCTCAACGCTTTGGAGAGTGAAAAGAGATCAACAGATAATTAATAATTTAACTAATAGATAATTAATCTCTTTATTAGATAATTAATGATTTAATTTATTGATAATTAATGTATTAATTTATCTCTTTGTTGTTGTTTAATAGATAATTAATGTATACATTATAATAAATAATTAATGTTCTAATTCATCTCTATTTAATAATTAATCTTTCTTATAAAATTAATCTCTATTTAATAATTCATTAAACAAATAATTATATTTAGAAATTATGTTAATTAATATTAAGTAATAATTTGTTTTACTTTTTCACATCTTTCATATTTGACATCCAAACGACTAAAGTGTGAATTTTGTCACTTACGCTTACAAAATATCATCTATCCAAACAATAAAAGTCGGATTTCCAAACAAGAACTAGCATGAAAGTCAAATGTGCATGCAAAGCACTTCCCCGCTTTGCATATGCATATTCTCGCTTTCATTCCACTTCAATCATCCAAACAACCCCCAAGATTATATGAAAGTGCAACGTCAAGGACTTTACCGTCCCTCCATTCCTAACTTTATATCCATAACCTTCATGTATGTTATCGTAATCATTGTTCACCTTTCCAGCATGACCATTTAAGTCACCTCTGATATAAAACTTTTTTACCTCTAGTTACTCCTTGAATTAAACTATTAATGTATTTCCATAATTCTTTTTCATATTTTCATGTTATCCTACTTGGAGTGCATATGCACTAATAACATTAATAACATCATCCCCTAATACTAAATTAATTAATATTATCATCTCTCCTGTTCTTTTTACAACGACAACCCTATTTGTTAATGATCTAGCCAATATTCTTTTCCCATTTTCTGTCTCTTTTCACATGAATACCAAATTCTAAAATCATTATTATCATTTTTTCTCGATTTTTTACGTCCTATTTTGTTTTTTGTAGACAAACTATATTAATCTTCCTCCTAATCGTTGTATGTACTAACTCTATTCCCTTTTATGTTAATGGTCATACGTTCCAAGTAGCTAATTTATTCCTACTCTCATGCACCAACTCGTTACATTGTTGCTTCCTATACACTAGTCTCCAGTATATTTTCACCATATTGGAGTAGTGATGTGGCGCATTGCTTCTAGGGAATATCCTAGCCCACCCTTGTTCTGCATGGGTTGTATCGGTGTATTGCATCACTTAGGGTTAACGACCTATCAATCTATCCTTGCTCATTTTTCATTGCACCTGGGTGAGAACAATGAAAGACGTCGCCTCCGAGGAGCCACCAACATGTATTCGTTAAGGATTCTTTCATATGAGATCCAACAATATTACAATATTTTACACTGGCCGTCGGTTACCTAATGCAACCCTCCTCCTTTATGTGGGCTTGGGGCCGACATTGAAAATATTAGAGCTTTATGCCAACACAGGCAGAATTCTTTCCTACAATGTCCAACTTTGAGTTGGAGGCTATGTTGCATATATGTGAATACAATACAAGAAGATACCGATACAGATACAATCACGACATTGATTATAGTGTATCATAGTGTATTGTGGAGTGTCCACCAATTGTTAGACACGGCCACGCGACTGATTCTCAGAGTGTCCATGTTTCCTAAGTCCTAGGTGACTTTTGATTAAATTGTTGCCACCTTCCATTTGCCTTGTTGAGTTGGAGATGTTTTGAAGGTGCAGATACAAAATCTCCAACTCAACAATTTCTTCAATGGAGAGTAGAGGGGTAATATACGTATGATGCATAGACACGAAAATGGCATGATACGATACTGACCCGGGGACATGGATGCAACATTCATATTGGCGTGCCCTATTGTACGTTGGACTTTGTTTCGTGTCAGATGTGTGCCCGATGTGACACGGATAGGGCGCACTGATTTTTGGAGTGTCCATGCTGTCTAGAATATGAGTTTTTTTTTTTCTTCTTTAGTTATGAAGATGGGAGAATGTGATCTTGTTACTATTTTGCTAGATTGAGATGTGAAACTTCGAAACTTGAAACTGGATTTTTACTGCTTTTTCAAACACGGACACTCCAAAAACTTGTTTTGTCCTGTCCTGTCGTGTTGGATGTGTGTTATACATGATACGGACATTCCAAAAATACGCTAGAAAACAACAAAATTGAGTGTCATGTTGCCGTGTCCCTATTTTGTCGTGTCATATTGGTGCCCATGCAACACAATATTTTTAGTTATGTTCAAGCTATAAATTACGGACAATTCGAAAGCCTGTTGCATCTGTCTCACAAACACTCCAAAATACTTTAGGACACGCCAAATCAATGTTGTGTCTCCCATCATCCTGTCCGATTATGTATTGTCTTACCCATGTATCTGCAAGTCTTTTGGATTCTTGGAAACTGTCAGTTGTTGATAAGTTGGGGACTTTTTGTAGTAGACAAAAAGCTCTCCAGCTCAGCCATTTCCACTGAAAATTTGATCTAGTTTCAATTTGATATGTTGGGCACATATCACTACTAGAATGAGATTACCTACTTTGGAAATTTGATCTTTTGTAATGACCAAAATCAGAGCATGATAAAGTTTCAAATTCAAGAGAATCTTTCCCTTTAGTTTTCCCTGCTTCTTTCTTTCTGTTCTTATTCTTAGCTTCCCATCTTTTATTGTACCTCAGTATAGGAAAAAAAAATCTTATGCATTAAATTGATACTTATGTTGTTATGTAAAACCGAAGTATGTTAGATTATAAAAATTGTGCAGAGTGAGTTGTTGTATCACTTGCTATTTCTTCATTTTTCTTGTACATTAACTTAAACATTTTCTGTGACAGTGGTTGACTTGAAAAAACTGGAACATCATGCAAGAGATGGACCGTCCGACACCAATGCATTGGCCAAATGGCGCATTCTAAACAGATGTCATGACCGGAATGAGACGCTGTATTACAAGGTAACTATTTTGTGGAATAAAAATTTCAACCTTTACTGTTCAAGCAAGATTGCAGTTTTGGATCATAGTTTCGCTGACCTCAGGGTCAGTTCATAAGACAATCTTATGAGAACATGTCCATGTCCTATGACAATGTTCTGCCGCAGCAAGATCTGCTTGGATACTGGCAATAGTTTATGTTTTGATTATAGTGATAATTGCTGATCCTGATCCTTATGGCTTATTATTAATAAAATTTATCATACTGGTAGATGTACTAATGTTCCACTGTCATTTTTTTTTATTGCTTTTCTTGAACATTGGACAGGTTTTAATTGACAACATTGAGGAATATGCGCCTATAGTGTACACACCCACTGTTGGACTGGTTTGCCAAAACTATAGTGGACTGTTCAGACGACCAAGGGGAATGTACTTTAGTGCAGAAGACCGCGGGGAAATGATGTCAATGGTTTACAACTGGCCAGCTGAGCAGGTACATGACTTTTGCTAAAATGGATTCTCCACTGGAAGTTGCCTTCTAATTTCCTTAAAAAGTTATCTTATTTGATTTTTGTTAACCTTTTTTTTTTCTTTCATATTTTTCTTTCACAAAAGGTTTCTGAAAGTTTTCTTCTGCTATTTCTGGTATAATATGATTCTTAAGAGTTATCTAGATAAGCACATGTTGTATTCAATTGTAAGATCGGTCCCCATGCTTGCAAATTTCTGATAGTAGTGTAGTTAACTCATGTTACGAGAAAAGCTGTTTATTGGCTAGACTGTTTAGAATTAGACTTGTATCTGCAATGACAAAAAACCAGAGTTTTATGTTGTGTAACAGATGACATACTATAATATGCTTATATTTTGATTTCTAAAATTGTCTGTCTACCTGTATGCATGTCTAATTTTATCCTCTCTTTTTTTTTTTTTTTCATCTTTCCTAAACATACAACTGTTAGAATGATACAAAAATATATGTTTTGACATATGGTCAATGGGATTTAACAACGTCGTTTTCAGGTTGATATGATTGTAGTGACAGATGGAAGTAGAATATTGGGCCTAGGTGATCTTGGGGTCCAGGGCATTGGCATCGCAATTGGGAAGCTTGATTTATATGTTGCTGCTGCTGGAATCAATCCTCAAAGGGTATCATAACTCTTTTGGATCTTATTTTGGCTTGAACACTCATTTCTCTTGATTTTTTTCATCCATTCTGTTGCAAGTTAGTGTTGAACTCCCCTTCATCTGCATAACATTTGTCCAGGTTGTATATTAAATTGACTAGGAGTTAGTAATAGAAGTTAGTTGTCTAAACCATGCTAGGTAGGGCTGAGATGGGATTGGAATGTCAGTCACAGAGCATACTACTATACTTGTCATTTCTCTGTATTACTCATCCACCTACAACTCTGGATAAACCTTTTGGTAACCATATACTATAGAGACTTAAATATTTGTATGCATGTGGATAGGAACGGCTGGATATTGATTCAGATTTGTATTAGTGTTTGTCCATAAAAGGTTCTAAGCCCTCATAGCTATATGGCCAAGTCGATCTGGTGATTATTCTGTCTATCCAAACAACAGAATGTTGAATTGTTCACATTGTTTTAAAGCAACTTTGTCTTTCATCTCATTTAGGTGTTCTGACACTACATGTAGTTGCTGTCTTCATGAAAGCTTGGCTTCATTAACTAGACTGAATGTTGCTAGCATAGTTCGCGGTATCGTCCGATACCGATCCGATACGGCCGATACCGATACGGTTTGGCATGTCCCGATCCAATACCCATCGATACTGACCGATACCGACATTGGAGGTATCTTTTCCGGTCAATTTGGCACAGAAAATTGAACGAAAAAGACCAATCAACAAGGGTGTAAAAGCATAGAAAGGTTATAACAGCATGTAAAAGAAGAAAACTTTATCTCATGTAAATCAATTGGTAAGGGTGACTACTACTTCATTTAATTTCAAAAATACTAAGAAACAACACTGACAATATTAAAATTATGCCTAAATGTATAAAATATATTTTCTAAAATGTTAATAATTTATTAATAATTATTTGTTTTCCGATACCAAAAAATCCGATACTCCGATCTGAAACCTCCGATACTGCCGACATTGCCGATCCCGATACTCATAGGAATGGTCCGATACCGATTCCGATACTTTGAACCTTGCTAGATATCTAAATGAGAGGCTAGACTTGGATATAATTCAAATTAGATGGATATCATTAAATGATTTTTTATTCAGAAACATGAGACGGAAAATGAGTTAAAGTGAGTGAATACCAACTGATAGATGTAAAATCAACAGGTGGAGACTGAAAAACATTTTATAAAAGATTTAGCTTATGATGCTGATGGAAGGAGGGAGTTCTTTAGTGTAGAGGATGCGTATTCTTAGTTGAATCTTCACCTTATTCTGTTCAATCATTTCTATCTCACTCTCACACCTATACTGACCAGCTTGCTGCTTATTCAACCGATGACAATGTTTCTACTGAAAATAGGAAATCCTTACTCAACACCTTAATGCGAAGATCTGGTTCTGACAGAACAGCATCAATGCCAATACATTCTTTTTGGATATCTTATACAAAGTGTGCATTTTTTATCCTTGCTTTTGCAATATCCCCACCTGATTCTGCTGCTGTTTGAAGAGCCCATAAAATTGTTTCATCTTGAAAAGCTACTTAGAAGTGGCTTAATCCAACATGGTGTTTCCCTTGTTAAAGTGTGAGAGTATTAGTATTGGTATTTCAACTGGTTAATATTCATAATATCTGATAATAAGTTTAATTGTAGCCTCTCCTAGTCCATTTGTGGTTATCAACATGATTAGCCAAAGTATACTTGGTTATGTGCTTTGATTGTCAGCTGCTTCTTTCAAATAATAAATAAATGAACAGAACATGCCATCTGCTGCTCCTTTCTCTAATCTTGCAATTGTACTATAGGTACTCCCTGTGATGATTGATGTGGGAACCAATAATGAAAAACTTCTGAAAGATCCACTTTGTAAGATTTCTTTGACAACTTTATTGGGCAGTACCATTCACACATGGTTTTATCTAAATACCACTTCCAATTATTGATCCATAGAATGCTCATGCTATGCTTTTGAAACCTAGACATTGAGGATAAACATGACAGTTTCTTTATTAAATTTTCTCTTATATTTTAGTTATTTAAAAAATTTAAACAACATTTAGAACTGAGGAATCTGGTCCTGCTAGGAAAGTTATAATGACAAATGCTAGTGGCTTAAATTTCTCACTTGGTATGACAGATCCCGTGGAGGTGATAGGGAAATACTTCTTAACTTGGACCATATAGTTCTTTTGAGGACTGATGTGGATGTATAACGGAAGTTAAGGGCATGGTTAACATTGTTTTGCATCAGGTTACACATTATACTTGCCTTAGGATCAGGGCCAGGTTCATCGAGTGCAAGAATAATGTTGGGAAGTATTGTTAAGTTGGATGATGTTAGTGGAATGGCTGATCTTTCATGTGGAAACTTTATTAGAAGTTAAAATACATGTGCCAGTGGAGAAGGGAGGGGTTGCCTATAGTAATATATGCAATTTGTAGACAATAGAGGCAGAGATTCTCAAGCAAAAGTTGTTCCCTAGGGAGCTAGGCTTGGGCAGATGGAAGAAATGTAAAACAAGTTATGGTAACTTTCGATCCTGATAATTTACATGAATCCACTTCTAAGTTGTGTGCATATACAGTATCAGGGAAGGGAGTAATTGCCGACTTATAAGGTACAAATGGTATGCGCGAAGACAAATCGCCTTTTTGACTTACTTTAATGCGGAGAGGAATATTGGCTGTTCATAAGGTGGGAAGACAACTCAGGTTATTACAGTAATAGGTTATGGAGCCACTGTCCGGGCATATCTTCCTATTTCTTATATTTCGATGTACAATCATCTTTAAGTCTAAATGTTTAATTATTGACTTGGGTCTATGGTTTCTGAAAATAAAACTAAATTATATCTATAACGTTGTTAAATTTTTATAACTTTCCCGATAAACTGACACTGACATATATAGATTTGGGACTTCAAGAGCACCGTCTTGATGGTGAAGCTTACCTCTCTGTCATTGACGAATTCATGGAAGCTGTTTTTACTCGTTGGCCACATGTAATTGTACAGGTACAGTCATAAGATTCACTGGTTTGCTAGTGAAAACTCTTCAGAGAATATAATGCCAACTTCTTGGAGTATATAATTCCAACTTCTTTTTTGTAAAAGGAGCAATCAATGTAACTTGCTTTTCACAGTTTGAAGATTTTCAAAGCAAGTGGGCTTTCAAATTGTTGGAGCGTTACAGAAATACATATCGAATGTTTAATGATGATGTCCAGGTAAATTTGGTAGCTCCAAATCATGCATTGCCTGCTATTATATATGCATTGCTATTAATAATGGTTATGTGGTCTGTAATTTTGTTGTAACTTCAAGGAACTTGCGTTTTACCTTTCTGTAATTTCATATTCCTTTTGTAAATACCTTTTGCGTATACAGTATTACTCTTGCATGCATGGACTATGAATTTAGTTCATCTGTAATATACACATAGTATTATTTTTGCATGCATGGAATATGAACTTAAATTGCTCAGTACAAACGCCTAATATTCACGATTGCCACAAGCAGTAAAGGCTCATATTTTTTTTTGGCCTTGTAGGTTAATTTGGAGTAGTTAGACCGTACAACTATTGATGAACATATATCTGTGGTACACATTTCTTAGCAGAAACCAATATGTTCCTATTCCATTAGTATCAAACTCTACTTATTTGTGCATACTGTCATCACGTGACTAATATTTAGGTCTTACATGTTGAAGCTTTTCTATTATCCTATGCTTTTGAATGACATTAATGTTCATGAAACAAGAACATTGTTTTTTGTCTGCAATTATAAATAAAGCATAAACAAGAATAACATTTTTGTTGATGGAGTGGAGAACTATTGGCCTTGGATGTATTCGAAGAAATCTTACATCTACTTATGACCCTTACCGCTGAAGGATATGATTGCTCCTCATGCAGCTACTCTCTTGTGTGTGGGTGTGGGGGTGGGGGGTCAACAATCTGGATGTAGGAGGAACCCGTACTGGTTCACTTTACAGCCCTGCTACCATGTGGTTTCACTCCAGAAGGGATATGATGGGTTTCTAGTTTTCTAGTTGGGAAATGGCTTTACTCGGTAATGTATGTCAATACTTAACAATCACCCAGAACCAAGAGGTGGAGGGTTCACCTACAACATAAGTTGAAGATGAAGATTTTGGTACCCAAAAGTTTGTGGGTCCTTGAATGTTAAGTCTTAGGAACCCATTTTAGCATTTTCATATCAACATGCATTCTCATTTGACAGTAGTAAGATGTGTGTTAAAGCATTCCACAATAGTGGCACATGGTGGGTGTCATGTTTCTAGTGGGAGGTGAGTGAGTGTTTTGAGCATGAAATTTCCTGGCATGGTTTCTACTGTGACTATAGTAGGAGGCATGGTGTGATGTGTTTGTGTTATTTTGTGTTTTCTTTACAAAGGGTCTTTGAGTTTGCATAGTTTGGCCGTATGGTTTATATGGAGTGTTTGTGTGAATATGACTCTTGTATCCTGTGTTGTGATGTGAATTAGTATTTCCTTGACTATGGTGTCGTGCGTCTTGGTGAATCGTGTTTCTACCATTTGTTTCTTGATTTTAGCAAGAAGTTCCTTGTACTTGGTAGTGATGGCACCTTCCCTTAGAGTGGCAACAAGAGTCTTTTTCCTAGCAATGTCGTATCCCTCTTTGAGAGTTTGACATTCAACATCATTTTCTTTAATATTCTCTTGAGCTTCTTCTAGCTTTAGTCTAAGTGATTCAATCTCATCCGTGTCAGAAGCTAGACTTTTCTCTTTTGTATCACTAATGATATTAGTGAGTCTTTCTATTTCTTGTTTAAAAACAACAATATCTTTTAGAGATTTTCTATACTTAAGATTTTGTGTTCATCATGGAGTTCAAGAATCACATTTTCTAATCCAGTGTAAGAAAGAGTATTTGTGGAGAAGTCATCAAGTACTTCATTAGACTCCAATGCCATAAGACAGACATTTGCGGTGTGTCTACATTCTTTGTCGTTGTCTGAGTTACTTGCATTACTTTCGCATCAAATGCTAGTATTGGCGTACTTTCTCGAGGAGGAGCCTCCTTTGCTAGATTTTCGTACTTGCTGGGTTCCTTCATTGCTATTGGACAATCTCTCTTGATGTGTCCGGTCTTCTTGCAGTTGTAGCAAATAGGTTCTTCATTGTTGTCCCTTCTTTGGCAATTGGCTTTGTTGAATTTGAGAAACTTCTTGAAGTGTCTAGAGGTGAGGGCGATCTCCTCGTCATCTGAGTCATCATTGTCGATGTCGGCCTTTGAGGAGAGCTTAATAGCTTTAAGGGTGAGAGCCTTTCTTTCTGTTTTATCTTTCCTTTCTCTTTCTCCTGCATGGAGGCTTCTTCTTGGTCCTTCATGTCTAGCTTATGTGTCATCAACTTTCCCATAAGCGTTTCAAGGTTAATAGTGGTGACATCATTTCCTTCGATGATTGACGTGGCTTTAGGATTCCATCCTTTGGTGAGGAGTCCCCTGAGTATCTTTCGTATCTTTTCACGAGTGGAATATTTCTTACCAAGAGAAGCAAGATGGTTAATCACATCAAAGAATCTAGTAAACATGCAGGTGATTGACTCATCTGGCTTCATTTTGAAAGTCTCATACTCGTGAGTAAGTCTACTAATTTTAGACTCTTTAACTTGTGATGTGCCTTCGTGTGTAACCTCCAAAAGCTTCCATATTTCATGAGAAATTTTGCAAGTGGAGATTTTATTGAATTCATTGCTATCAAGAGCACAATAAAGAGCATTCATTGCCTTAGCATCACGGGCAAGAGCTCTTTTATTATTTTCGGAAAGCTTTTCAGTAAGCCTATCCGAAACAACTTCAACCACAATTGAGGACTTAGTGAGACCATTCATGACACAATCCCATAGATCAAAATCTAGGGATTCTAAATAGATACTCATTCTAATTTTCCAATAATCGTAGTTGGTTCTATCAGATAGAGGTCTATTTTTGGAGTGTCTCTCATTGTGGTGTGAACTAAAAATAGAGTTAGTGGCTATTGATCACTCTAAGGAAGTTGATCCAAATCAAGAGTCCAAGTTCTGAGTTCTGATACCAATTGAAGAACTCTGGGGGGGGGGGGGGGTGAATAAGGTAATAAAATTACCAACACATATTAGCGAATCAAATAGCAATTTAAAAGTAAGAGCAAGAAATCAAACACCCGATGTATCCTGGTGTCCTTCCTTGAAGGCAATTCAGTCCTTGACCTCTCTCCGACTTTGATCCATATTTGAGTAAATAGTACACCACGAGCTTTGACTCGAAAGCTCGTCGACTTCTTATACACGAGTTTTGATGTGAAGGCTCGTCAACTTCTTACACACGAGTTTTGATGCGAAGGCCCGTCAACTTCGTTTACAAGAGAGGATTTTTGTCTTCTAGAATACTTGAAGTTCTAGGTTACAATTCTTTAATAATAACACTTTTGTGGATGATAAATAAAAGCTTTGTAGAGCAAATGGTTAATGCTTTTGGTAGTTGTGAAAAATTAAAGCTAAAGTGGATGGCTTTGAATGAAGAAAGGGGAGTCTATTTATATAAAGCCAAAAGAGAAATCATTCCAAAAAGCAAACTCTGCAGACTTTCGGAAGATCCGTCGGTGATCCGCGGATGTCCGACGGATTTCCGAAAGCCATCTGTAACGGATATAAATATAGCCATTGGATTGAATTTAATGCTCCTTATTCTAGCCGTTGGATTTGAATTCAAAATAGCCAGCTGGATCATTCGGATTATCGGATGGTAATTCGCAGATATCCGAAGGATGATCCAAATGAGCCAACAAAAATTTGCTATGACCATTCGGATTGTCCGACTGTAATCCATGAATATTCGTAGGATGATCCAAATGAGCCAACATATACTTTCTGTTACCATACAGATTATCCGACGGTGTCCTTAGATAAACGAGGGATGTTCCGAATGAGCTAACGAAAACTTCTTGTGTTCATTCGGATTCTCCGATGGTAATCCGTGGATATCCGATGGATAATCTAAATCGAGGGATGTTCCGAATGAGCTAACGAAAACTTCTTGTGTTCATTCGGATTCTCCGACGGTAATCTGTGGATATCCGATGGATAATCTGAATGAGCCAACAAAAACTTGATGTGTTCATTCAGATTATCCGACGGCAATACGCGGATATCCAACATATGATCTGCTTTCTTCATGACAAATATCCGATGATATTTAATCTATCTAGCTTTTGGTTTTGCCATCTTTGTCAAAGTGTGTACAATGGTTCCTTGACACTTACAGACTATGGAAGAACTACAATATGCATACGCTTGGTTCTTTGGTCTTCGAGTATTGTCTTGAGACTCTGTAAAGTCACATGATTTTGTTTTTGGTTCTTTGAGCAATGTCTTGACGCTTTCGAGGCTTCTTGCTTTTTATCCGTAGTAGTTATAGAGGTTTTTGAGGCTTCTTGTTTTGTATCCGTAGTAGCTGTAGACGAGTTTTAGACTAAAACAATACGATGTTAAATTATCAAAATCATGGATGTGCCAACAATAGCTTCCCCAGAAGCGAAGCTACCAGTGCTGCATCATAGCCTCGCCAGACCCAAAGTTCATATTGAACCCAAAGTTATAAGTAGAACCTGAAGTTCATATTGAACATGGACCCGAAGTTCATATTGAACATGGACCCGAAGTTCATAAGTAGAACCTGAATTTCATATGGCCTAAAACTTGTAGTTTCCTAAGAAAAAAAAACTTAAAACATTGCATGTTGAGAACCACAAGTTCCACATGTTTAATCTACAATTTCTATGTTGCAGAATATGAAGTTCTCATATAATTTTTTGTGGATATTTTATTTATCCAATACACTAACACCTTGTTCCCTACATACAATATCGAAGCTGAACAATTTCCCTTGCCTGAAGCAAATATAGGATATTCAGAACAAATCATCGATCTTGCATCTGTAGTGCGCTTGTCGACGTAGTAAACGAATACCATTGGATACTACTTTTGAAATAGCTGAATTCTACCACTCGATGGAAGAGTAGACATAGACGGCCCTTACATACCAAAGTTTTTTATTTTCATTATTGGATTAATGTTTTTTTAGTTTGGATATTTTTAGGATAATTTATTTTCTGGATAATTAATTGAATTCTATTTCATATATGTGACAAATTCAATTAATTTGTGCTTAGGTATGACAAGTGAAAAAGTCAGATGTCTTGCTGATATTGTGTCCACGCACACTATTCTCCGTGAAGAAACTAGTTTTTCTATCTTTATACCTAAGAATGATACTATGACAACCTTATCAGGTTCATTCAATCTGATATAGAGGCACGACATAGCCTACTTTATGTTGTCTAATATTATCGAATTTACCATTAAAGAGATTTTATATTCTTTTCGCTTCGGAAGAACCTATTAAGTTTTAAGGATATCCGAGAAAATAATCATCAAGCTGAAACTACGGATGAAAATAGAGTGGAGTTCCAATACATATGGCTAAAAGCGTATATTGGAAAAGATGAACATGCTTATGATTTGGCATGAACGTCTGGGTTATTCGGATCGAGACTTGATGCACCGTATTCTTAGTTCTATGCACGGTCATCACCTTACCCGTAGTAAGGATTTCATGTATTCTAGCACACTTAGCTAAACATGTTTCTCCTTTTTTTCTATCGTGGACTTCAGGGGGATATTTGTGGACATATCCAACCAACATTCGAACCATTTAAAGATTTAACGTTGTTGGTTGATGAATCGACTCGCTAGTCATATGTATACTTGTTGTCCACTCGAAAAGTAGCAACTCCTGGATCAGTAGATTAAGCTGCATACTCACCACCCATATTATTACATAAAGTTATTTAATAATGTATAAGTGTTCCCATCAAAGACGTTTGATGATTATTGCATGTTGCTAGGATTAAAGTTGAACATCCGGTCTCCATGTTCACACCCAGAACGGCCTCGCAGAAACGTTTATTAAGCATTCCAGTAGATTGCAAGTCTTTGGTGATGCGTACCAAACTTCCTGTTTTTACATACGCTATGCCATATGCATACAAAAATGTTGGTACGTTTAAGGCTCCTTGCACCCAACCTTATTCGGTGTTACAGATGTTACTGCTTAAGAACCTCAAATTTCATATTTATGCATTTCTGGGTGTACAACCTATGTGCCAGTTGTGTCTCCGTATCGAATCAAAATGGGTCCTTAAAGAAAGATGGAAATCTATGCCAGTTATGATTCACGATCGATTATTCATTATTTATAACCCTTGACAGACAATTACTTTATCACAAGGTTTATTGATTGTCACTTTGATAAGATAGTCTTTCTGTCGTTAGGGGAGATAAGAACGATAATGTTCATAAAAAATGATGCGAATTGACGTGATTTGTCCCCCCTCTGTCTCATTTTGATTCTCGTACCTATGAGTCAAGGTTGTAAAAGTCGCTAGTTAGTAGTTGGACGGGCACGGAGTACCTATATTTTCATATGGTAAAACAAAATATGTTATATATATTCTCTAATCTAGTAAAAGTGACGAGATCACATATGCCTGCAAGGATAGACGTTTTGCACGGATGCATAACTTTTTCTGAAGTAAATGTCGTCCTTGAAGGACATCGTGTCTTACTTGAAGTGCAATAAGGTACACCGGTGGCTAGCCAATCATCTGTCCTCAACCTGAAGCGCGGTAGACCCCTCAGTTCAAAGGATTCCCTCCCCCGAAAGACGAGGAACTTGGCATCCCTGAATCCTGTCGCTACTTCAAAATTTCATATTCGAGAATATAGAAGCGTCCTGGAAGAGACGAGTGCACAAAATTCAATATTCGAGAATCAAGAAATCATCGATGATATTTTTATATATTCAGTTGCCACTGAAATTATAAAGTGCAACGACATTGAACTTCATTTCGTTGAAGAATGTCAACGAAGAACTTATTGGTCAAAATGAAAAGAAGTAATTCATATCGAGTTAGATTCTTTAGCGAAGAGATGTCTTCGAGCCTGTAGTCTCCCAATATAATAAATACCCAATGTAAAACATGTAGGATACACGTGGATCTTCGTAAGCATAATGATATGAATGAAATAATGCGATATAAAGCACATCTTGTTGCGCAAGGCTTCTCCCAATGTTCTGAGATTGATTAAGAGGAGACGTATTCTTTCGTAGTGGACATCATTACGTTATGCTACCTTGTGAGTTTGGTAGTCTGAAAAACTGAACATGCAACTGATAGATATGGTTATAGCTTATCTGTATGGTGAATTAGATACCGATATATATATGAAGGTCTCTAAAGAATTGTCTAACCGAAGCAAATAGTTATAGACCCGGAACATGCTCTCAATCATGTTGAGGCATTCACTTTACAGATTAAAACAATCCAGACGAATATTGTACCGCTTAGGTGAGTATTTGAGCAGTTAGGGATGTGTGAATAATGAAATACTTTTTTGCGTGTTTATTAAAAACTCACATTCCGAATTTGCAGTTATAGCAGTCTATGTCGATAACATGAATCTCATCGGGACTCCTTAAGAGCTTGATAACTACCTCGCACATGAAGTCGAAATTTGAGATGAAAGATCTAGAAAAAACTTGATTATGCTTACATGTGCAATTTTAGCATTGTACCAATAGTGTTTTGGTTCACCAATCGACTTGCACTCAAAAGGTGTTATGTCAGTTTAATATGGCAAAAGCAAAACCCTCGAGTACACATGATCGTTCGATCTCTAGATGCTAAACCAGATCTATTCCATCTTAAGGATGATGATAAAGAGGTCTCAAAACCTGAAGTTTCATATCTGAGTATAATAGCCGTATTATTGTGCTTAGCTTAATGCAATAGACTGGACATCTCATTTGTGATGAATCTTTTGGCTAGATTTATCGCTACACCAAAACGCCGCTACTGGAGTGATATAGTAGACATCTTTATTTACCTTAAGGGTATTACAGACAAGGGCTTATTATATTCTTCGTATCTCAGAATGGATCAAACCTCATTGATCCTCAAAATGATGTCCGCCTTGTCGGCTATGCTGGTGCTGGTTATTATCTGACTCGTACGAGACAATTCTCCAAAGTGGTTATGTCTTTACTATTTGGGATATATTAATATCTTGGCAATCCACAAAGTAAACGTTGGTCGCTACTTTAAATCAAACCAAGTTCATCGTCCTTCGTGATCTTACCGGGGAGTGCATATGGTTGCAAGGCGTCATTAAGCATATTCAGACTGTGAGAGTGGACTCCAATCAATAATGTCTCGACGACAATATACAACGCCACATATATTGACCATATTAAGAAGGGCTACATCAAGAAAATAATACCAAACACATCGTACTGAAGTTTTTCTTCTCACATCAGCAACAACAATAGCAAAAGCTTAAAGTCAAATAGATTCGATCCCAAGACAACTTGGCCGACATGTTCACAAAGTCCATGTCGAAGTCCAGTTTTTAGAAGAGCGTTTATGGCATCGGATTGCGGAGGCTCTATGCATTATAACACTTGTAGTTTGGGAAAATATCGAAATCAAGGAGAGTATCAAAAAGTATGCTCACTTGACCTTAATTTACTCTTTTTTCCTAACTTAGGGACATTTTTCCACCATATTTTTAACACCCTAATTAGGTTTTAACGAGGCACCCACATCGGGTTGGTCATACCTCTAGATATTTTCACGTCTCGAAGACATGTTGGCATCAACTCACTTTTTTTCTTTAATTACGGTATTTTTCACTGGGTTTCCGAGTCAAGATTTTGATAGATCTCTCTACATATGTATATCTCTTTGAACTCTGTGTTAATTTGTTACTTGAAGACTGATGTTGATCATCTCTGAATACTGATGCTAATCATTCCTTAATATTGATACATATTGATTATTGACTTGTGCACACTAAAGGAGGAGTGTTGCAGTTAGTTATAACTAACTATTGGATTATTGTGTCAACCAATAATAGAGATATACTTATCCCTTTCTAATCTTGTAAGATACTATTATATCCACTTGTTAAGCCATCAGACTATTATAAATAGATGCATATGGAGAACCCTTGAGGGTTTAGCCACTTGAGAATTCATCTCTCCATCTCTCTCATCTCTTAGTCTAGTAAATTAGACTACAACACGTATATGGAGACTTAAGTCCAAGCCACAACTAACTCTCTCCGTGAAATTGGACAATGATGATGAGTCCGTGGTGGGTGAGGGAAGCATGGTGGTGGGATACCTGATGCTTCCTTAGTAAAGCCACCATTTGATACGGCACATTTTTACATGACTCTGGTGCAGTCTCACCAGCGATCACATAAAAAAGCCGGGCAATGGATGAAGGGTGGTGTCTTTATCTCTTGAGTTGGTGAGTGATTCTCTCTGAGTGTTGTCCCATCTCTTGTGCTTTTTTCCTCATTACCTATGGCTTTTTGTTATTCTGTGGGTATAGTTATACTTCTCTCTTTCTAATCTTGTAAGATACTATTATATCCAGTTGTTAAGCCATCAGACTATTACAAATAGATGCATATGGAGAACTCTTGAGGGTTTAGCCACTTGAGATTTCTCTCCATCTCTCTCATCTCTTAGTCTAGTAAATTAGACTACAACACATATATGGAGACTTTAAGTCCAAGCAACAACTAACTCTCTCCAAAGCAGGAGGTGAAATTGGACAATGATGATGAGTCCGTGGTGGGTAAGGGAAGCATGGTGGTGGGATACCTGATGCTTCCTTAGTAAAACCACCATTTGATACGGCACATTTTTACATGACTGGTGCAATCTCACCAGCAACCACATAAAAAAGCCGGGCAATGGATGAAGGGTGGTGTCTTTATCTCTTGAGTTGGTGAGTGATTCTCTCTGAGTGTTGTCCCATCTCTTGTGCTTTTTCCCTCATTTCCTATGGCATTTTGTTATTCTGTTGGTAGATTTGAAGGGTTAATGTGGCAAGTAATGACAAAAGAGTCGAAGAAAGAGAGCATCGTATCTCTTTGGTCTGTCAATGGTCGATGCTAGATGTAGTCTCGCCATGTTGTAACTAATGGATCTTAATAGAGAAAATAATGGATCAGTTACCAAGTTACAGTAAGGTTTGGACTTTGGATCATACTGTTTCGGATTGGATTCATTGTATGGTTCATTGAATGTCTGACTGGGTTGGTTAAGGCTTGCATGGTGTTGAGGAATATTTTGGCCATTGCAAGTAAGATGGCTCATGTTCTCTGTCCTATCCTACATTTGAGAGTACATTTAGTTCACTAGTTAGGAACTTTATTTTCTGCTCAAAGAAGCAGAAATTTACTGGAGTCAAGTATTAAATTGAGTTCTCCTAGAAAGCATTTATTATGTGTAATGTTAAATATTATTTTTACGAACTTCTCCCTACTTGTCTAGTTTTTCGGAAATGTTTCTGACTCTCAACTTTTCAGCCTCATTGAATAGTTCATTACCAAAGTTGTGAAGGTAGCGGTTTAGTAACTTCTTGATTGAATTAGTTGTCTATTGACAGAGAGTATTCAGAGAGTGTGACTTGTTATGTGAAGTATTATCATGCTTGCATTTGATTTATACATAATTCATTCCTCTATCCAAGGATATAAGCATATGATGATGCAAATTAACTATCATAATGAATTACCAAACTTTCCTGTTCTTGTACCAACACCTATTTTAATTTTGTATGCATATTTAGCTTTATAATGATCCACTTTGTTCTTGTAAATTCTGTACAGGGAACTGCTGGTGTTGCAATTGCTGGTCTTTTAGGTGCTGTAAGGGCACAAGGTAGACCAATGATAGACTTTCCAAAGCAAAAAATTGTTGTTGCCGGTGCAGGAAGGTTTGATATCCTCCTATGCAAAAGAATTGTTCTTAGTACTATAAGAGATGACATAAAATTATAATGTTTTTAAGATCTTATATATGGCAAAGAAACATATTATTTCTATATTTGTGTCCACTTCAATCTGGTCAAAGAGATTTCTCTTTGCTAAAGCACTCTTAACTCGCAAAGTATTAGTATTTTGTTCCAACTTCCAAATAGTTATTTTTCCAAATTAACATTCCCCAAAAATGAAGATTCTGATGGTGTTTTGCAATGAGAAATAATTAACTGGAATTGACAAGTAAATGAGAAACTCGAATTTCATTTTTCTATTATATTTTTCAAACCGTGCATTGCACTCTGCTGGGTTCAAGCTGACTTTCAGATCACCTTGTTTTGAATTGTGTTCAAGCTCCGAACTGGGTTTAGCCTGACTTCCTAGCATAGTTTGCAATATCGGCTGATGCCGATCTGATACGGCCGATATTGATGCGGTTTGACATGTCCCGATCCGATACCGACCCCTATCGATACTGACCGATACTGACGTTGAGGGTCTCTTTCCCAGTCAATTCGGTAGAGAAAATTGAATGAAAAGACCAATCAACAAGGGTGTAAAAGCATAGTAAGGTTGTAAAATCATGCAAATGAAGAAAATTTATTTATCACAGGTAAATCAATCAGTAAAGATGACTATTATTTCATTCAATTTCAAAACTATTAAAAAACAACACATAAAATACTTCCAATTATGCGTAAATGTATGAAATATATTTTCTAAATTTTTAATAATTTATTTATACTTATTTGTTTTATGATACACAAAAATCCAATACTCCCATCCGAGTTGTCCATTCCGATACTCATAGGAAGGGTCCGATACCGATACTGCAAACCTTGCCTCTTAGACCTAACAAGAATTGGATCCAACAGTTTGAGGACTTAACTTAAACATGAAAATTGATTAATCCTAGTCTTATTTGTTAAACTGTTTAAACCTTGGTATAGGTTTTGAAAGGGTTATGAAGTTTAAAATATAGAGGTATCAAGAATTTTACCCAAGAAATTCTAAGCACTGCTCCAGAAAAATTAAATCAGAGTTCTCATTTCTTGTGCTTCGTTGTGGGAACTGATAAGTGTTCTGCATGCTATCTACATAACACAGTAAAACATGATCTGCAGTCTGTTACCAAAAGCAGAAAAAAGGTCTTTCTAAGGCGGTCTCTAATCTTTCCGATTGGCTTAGCCTCTGATTAGTACATAATCATTGTTTCTTCCCTCCTTCTGTTACTGTGCCCATGTGTCTATCTGTGTGTGCACTGTGCACGTCTATGTCTTCTTTTCTTTTATGTATTATTATATTTTCTTTTGGGGTTGGATGCATCTTATATCTTCTATGTATGTGTACTTGCATATACCCATGTGAGTTTGTTGATTCTTTCTGTTTCTGGGTGGTGGTGGGGTGCGGGTTTAACTTAATTTAATTATTAATACATGAGTTAGTCCTGCTGATCCAAAAATTTGGGATACAAGGATTTGTTGTTGTATGAGTTATAGTAATAAAGGACTGTTTAGAAGAAGATGGATTATGCTATTGAAGGAACTTGACTGTGATATTCTTGTGACCTTGTTATGACCTTTTCTGTTAGAATAAAGATAATACCCTAAATCTAGTCAACTGAAGTTTATTATACTGACTTTTCTGCCTTATTCTACACAGTGCTGGACTTGGGGTGGTCAATGCTGCTAGAAAAACGATGGCAAGAATGCTTGGAAATAATGAATCTGCCTTTGAAAGTGCAAGAAGCCAGTTTTGGTTGGTTGATGCAAAGGTGTGCATGAGATTTTTCTTAATCCTCGCACATATTCACCTTTGTGAAGAAAATATTTTAAAAGTGTTGTTTCTTGACATTTTAGTTAAAACTAGATCTGAGATGCGAAAGAGATGGGTGTTGTATGATAACGAAAATGAGTCTTGACTACTCCTAAACAAGTGAACAAGCTTATTATTTATTCTGAGCTAAACGATCAAGATCTTATGCGTGTTAAGTGGAGGCTAATTACTCTCTCTACTATCTTTTGTCACCATTTTTTATCCTTAGATAACAAATGCCTCTAGACACGCTATGAACCAAACTCGAGAAGAAAAAGCTGCGCATATATTATTTGTACATCATGCATCGACTTAGTAAAACTGTTTATTAACAATATAGTTCCAGGGTTATCTTGTTGCTTACACTAAATTTGAGAGCATCAAGGATGGTGTGAAGATAATATTAGTAGTACGGTAGTAGTCATGGTTCTACTTCTTGTATGTCCTGGTTAGTACCCATGATTGAGGTACCACAATGAACTACCGGTTATTCAATTTTTTCTTGTTAAACTTTCGGACCTTGTGATCTGGATTTTACTTATGATGCATTTAGGATAATAGTCTCTTCATTAACAATCTGCTATATGATTGTCTGTTAAATCATACTTCGGAATTGACTTTGTCTTCACTTCTTGCACTTCTTCCCATAAATTTGAAGAGCTTACAGTGGTACAATGTCACATTGCCAATGCTTTTGCAATGGCCATTCTCGTATGTGGACTCTTGTTAGAAAAATCTTCTTGAGAAACGTAAAGAACACTAACAACAAAGCCTTTATCATATTTTTAGTTTGAGAACTTGAGTCATCACGATGAAAATACAAACCTTCATCTTAAAAACCAAATGTCTCTCATGCAACAGTTTCTGAAATTGTCAAAACCAATTGTTATGCCTCTTTGATATTCCAGACATGGTGTTCCACATCTATAATAGGCTAATTGGCACTTAAATACCCTGAACTTAGGGGCGTCAATGGGCCAGGTTCTGGGTCGGATCTATGAGAAACCCAATATAGGTTTACTACATCCGAACCCGAATCGGATAAAGGCAAAAGAATCCGAACCCGTTCCTTAAGCCGAAAACGTTTTCGGGTCCAGATTCAGTAAGCATTTGGTGTTTATTTGCAAAAAGCTGAAAGAAAATATTGAACAATACATTTAGTCCTAACGATCAAATCAAGTATATAAACACGATGGTAAAAAATGTATTATAAATCTAAGAAGCAACAAAATAATATTAAAAAAATCAGCATAAGCATACAATCAATGTTCTCATATGTGCATGAAAAGGGTTGGAAAGAGAAAGAATTTAGAGATGGGGGGTTCTATAAGTTTAGTTCCTTGGAAGGTGGAAGAACAAACGGTGTATTAGGAAGGAAGGAGAGGATTTCATTAGTTCGGTTCCTTGGGAGTTGGTAGAAGAAGAAGCAACCAGTGGATTATGAAAGAAATTATTAGGGCACCTATAAAAATGAGACTTTGGCCAAAATGTTCCTGTTATGTAACTATATGATATTTCTGGTCAGGTTTGGGTTATGACTTCCGGATCTGGGAAATCTGAAGTCGACCCAATAAATTCAGGTTCTACATCCTACATGAACCCGACCCGAATCTCATTTGGGTTCGGTTGTTCTATCCAAGCCCCTTTTTTTGTTAAAGAATGGGTTAGGTTATCTGTAGGCCTACCAGAACTATACATATTTTTCACTTAAATATCTTGAACTATTTTATAGGCACTTATATATCCTGAACTATCACCTCTTTTACAACTTGCTAACTTTTACTTGTAAGAGTCATTTACGTGACTATATTGAACTTTTTGCTTAACTATTACTTTTAAAATTTTACTTCTTCCTTTGTTTTAAGTTTCAACCCTAACCCTTGCTTGCCCCACCACCACCTCGTTGCGGCACCCCCGACACCCTCCCTCCATCTCTCCACCGCCGACAAGGCCTCAATCAGCCACAACTTCTCATTGCAGGCCACATATGGAGCATTCGCTCCAATTGCAACCTCAGTGGTGGCAGAGAGGGTGCCGAATCACCACAGGTGTGTGTGTGTGTGGGGGGGGGGGGGGGGGGGGGGGAGGTGGTTGTAGTATTGTTGTTGGTGGGGGATGGGGGCATAGTTAGGATTAAAACAAAGAAATACAATACAAAATTCGGGTAGGTTAAGGATTGGAAGATTAGGGTTTTACAACAAAGGTGAAGATGATAAAATTAGGGTTTGGAATTAGGGAAGAAGATAAAATTAGGATGGGGTTAGGCTTATAAAATTAGGGTTTTGGGATTATGGAATAATATGAAAAGTTAAGGTTTGTGTAGAGGGACAAATTTGTCTGTTGACACTTACCGTTACCCTCCAAATGCAAAATTGTGGTAGTTTAGGGTATTTAAGTGCAAAATAATAAATTACGGTATTTAAGTGTGTAATAAAATAATATATATGGTTTGAATCAAACATAGTAAATACGGTATTGATTTGCAAAAGCAGTATAGTTCAGGTATTTAATTGCAAATTAGCCTCTATAATATGAACAGTGTTATAAATTTCGGTAGGCGGATTCCTAGCGCCTAGGCCGCCTAGGCGGCCGCACAGATTTTTTTTTTTTTTTTTTTTTTTAAGTTTTGGGTTTTGACTTTTGAAAAATTTTGATATTTTTTTTGAATTTTTTTTGAAATTTGAAATTTTATTTATTTATTATTAAATTTAATTATTTTTTTAGAATCTGATTTTCTTTTGAATTTTCAAAACTGAAATTTTAAATTTCTGAAATTTCAAAATTCAAAATTCAAAATTTTTAATTTTTCGCTTTGGCCGAACAGGCCGAACATGGGCCGACTTGGCCGAACAGGCCCGCCCAGGCGCCGAACAGGTCCGCCTAGGGCCGAACAGGCGCCTAGGAGGCCGATTTGGGGGTTTTCGGTACGGCAGGCGGCCGCCTAGCTTCTAGGCGCCCGCCTAGGCCGATTTTTAGAACACTGATTATAAACACTGCATGACAAATTTTTATACAAAGTTTAAGATGTCTTTTTGTATACATGACTTATTCTTCAATTTTGCATCTCTTCTAATGGGGTCTTGGTCTTTAATATGCCATCTTTTCGTCTATATAACTTAGTCTATACTATCATCAGGTTTGCATATACCTTATAAAATGGGAGTATTCCACTAAAACCTTCTTTATACTTTGAGGCAGTTTGTAGTGAATTTCCTCCTGATTCTTTTCCATATTCTTTTTTCTTTAAATTGTGTTGTTTGATTTGAACTAGTTATCTACTTGTAGAAATGTTTGTGCCAATTTAAAATGTTATGTAGCTTATTTGTGAATCATTGATCAGTTTTTTGTAAAATTTCTTATTATGCTTGAAATTACATAATCATGTAATGTCATGACCTTGAGTTGCCAGCTGCTTCAGATATCCATCATTGTGAGGTCCATGTGTCGTGTAACATCAACCAGCTGAAACACTTAATTCTTTGTGATGAATGGCGTGAAGTCGAGTACTTGAGACATACGTCACCTTTGTCCTTTAGGTGCAAAGTTTAGGGGTGTTAAGCCGAGCTTTGAGGGAGCATCCTACTGCTCCGGTCGTGCTCTCTAAGAAAAAGTAGCGTTTGCTCTTAAGTCATACATCACCCTTGTCCTTTAGGTGCAAAGTATAGGGGTGTTTACGAGCCGAGCTTTGAGGGAGCATCCCACTCCGGTCGTGCTCTCTAAGGAAAAGTAGAGCTTGAGCTCAAGCTCGAGCTAAAGACAAGCCTAAAATCTGAGCTCAAGCTTGCCTCTGTGTAGTCGTTGCGAGTTCGCCTCGCAAGTCGCTCATCTAAATTAGAAAGTTTGACAAGCTTGAATTATAGGCAAGCTTAATCCTCCATTGAGCTTGGTTATGAGCTCATGAGCTTTGTCCCAAACCGAAAGTCTTGCTCGGTGATGTTATATCAAACTGAAAGTGTTTGTGTACTTCATACCAAATTGGAAATGTTTATTAGTCTAAGATATTTCTTTTATGTAAATATGACTACAACAAGAAAGCATTTTCCCAAAAATTTTGGTCACTCTGTTAAAGTCATGTCCTCTGTAGCACTCACAAAAAGCTGTCCTTTTTAAAATTTTAATTCATGTTTGTATGTACTTCTAGTCCTACCAGCTCCCTTAATTAATATAGTATGGCTTCCTTACTGGTGCTTCTATTGGTCTAGATTGCACATGTTCAAACCATTTAAAACGATTTTTCTCTTATCTTGTCAATTGGTGCCACCTCTAATATCCCACAAATACACACATATCTTCTCCTCTCTTTCAATGTATTGTCACTCATTTATCTTAGACTAATTTTCTCGACATGTTGTTTGTTAGTTGCTCAACGAAATAAGACAATTTTCTCTCGTCTTGTTAATTGACGTCACCTCTAACTTTTCACGAGTACACTTATTTTTTTAACCTATTTCAATGTATTACTACTCATATATCTTAGCATTCTCATTTATGCTAGACTAATTTTCTCTGCATGTTGTTTCTTAATTGTCCAACACTCTGATTCATAAAGCACGATTGGTCTTATAGCCGTCTTATAGAATTTCTCTTCTAACCTTAGAAGTATTTTCCGAACACAAAATACTTCAGAAGCACTCCTCCAATACAACCATTTTGTTTTAATTTTATGCATAACATCCTTCTCAATCTATCCGTCATGATGAATGATTGATCATGAATACCGAAAGCTATCACTACTAGGTATCTCTTGTCCTTCTATATATACTACATACTCATTTTTCGTTGCCTTTTGGTTGAAGTTACATTCATATATTATGTTTTTGTCCAACTAATTAAAATCCTATATTTTATAGTTTCTCTACTCACTTTTATTTTAGCATCTTCTATTCTCATTAACCAACACAATATCATCAACAAAGATCATACACCATGGAACCTTCTCCTTGATACGTCTAGTAATTTCATCCATAACTAATGCAAAATGTATGGGTTAATGTTGATCTATGTTGCACGACTACGGACAGGGATAGGAATAAGGACACAATATAGGTACATGAGATAGATATTTTCAAATAGGTGCAATGTAATCATCTTTGTCGTGCCAAGGCTGATACACATATAGATACAAACAAATATGGGTACCATTCTCCCGTATCCGTGCAACATTGATGTTGATCTTCGATTTAAGCCAATAGTAATAAAAAAGGTTTGTATAGTTATCATGGCTCCGTCATATATATCCATTATAATATCAATATAGCTACTAGGAACTTATTTTTTCTCCAAAGTCCACCACATTTTTTCTTTACTGTTTTCTTTTAATCTTCTTAGTGAGTAGCGATAATATAGTAGTTAATGGAGCCGCTAAAAGTAGAGGTAGGCTAAGCGAACATGGTTTGAAGTGTTGAAGAAGTAATGGATTTTGTTAATATTACAGGACTCGTAAAAAAGCCAAATGAGAGAAGCGGATTCAATAAGACGTCCAAAAAAATTTGGGATAGGGATTTTGTTGTTGTAATCTTCTTAATAGGTAAATGGCTTCTATAGTAGATCTTCTTGGTATAAAAATAAATTGATTTTCTGAAACTCTAGTTTCTTTTTTTTAATAATTGAAAAAGGTATGGTAGTGATCTCACTCCACGCATTGCTCACTTTTTTCATCCAAACAGTGCACAAACTGGGCATGGTGATGGGAGGAAGGTTCAAGGATAGCCCTTCCATTTCTTTTATGCACCATATGCTCTACTTTGGAAGCACTGATTTCAATCTTCCTACTTTCTTTGCTGCACACGAATCACGGCCACAGTTGCTTGAGCGACCTTGCGTCCCAACCTTCTTGCTTCTCGACTTTCTTTGGTGCCAAAGACCGATGACTAGTTAACCGACTCCTGGTCGACATGAGGAAGATAACTATTCTTCTGGTAAAGTGGACTCAAATCAATGAAGTGAACAACTTTGTTTGAAGCCAGGACTTGCTTGTTGAAGCTTTGCTTTCCCTAATTCCAAAAAACACAACACACAACAACTATCGGACTTATCTTTGATAGCGGTCATAGGGAGGGTTCAGAAAGGATCTGATTGTAGATAGAGACTGAAACCAGTGCGCGGGGGTAGGGGCGGATGTAGCCAAGTGGATCAAGGCAGTGGATTGTGAATCCACCACGCGCGGGTTCAATCCCCGTCGTTCGCCCATAAATAAATGGACCATTTGTTACGGAGACACAAGACAGACCTTTCCCAATGTCCATTTTTTCTGCAAGAGTCAACTCGAGGCTTTCAAACGCATCCATTGGTATCCGATTGAAAATCTTCACCATAGATTCGCGTCCCCTACTTGCTGAAAGCGCACAAATGGAACATTGATCATTCATTGATGGAAGTTTTGGATCTTGTTGTAAGCTAGATTCACAGACAGGTTTGGCCTAGCTTCCCTTCACGTCTGTTGTTACCGGCTGTAAACGACCTATAATAGTAGATGTCCTTTTGAGCTGGGCATTCTCGGAAGTTGGAATCCTAATCCTCTGAGTCAGGTCTCGAAGATTGCCATTCCCTTTATTAATGACTGGATTTACTGCTTTACGGATAAGGAATGACCGGTCTTGTCTGCGGTTAATCAATAGTAGAATGCCTAGGGCATTAAATCAAATATGAGTTTGCAGGATTCGCAGGCGAGACAGATTTCATTAATGGCAAGGAGCACCATTAGCAAAAAAGGCACCGGTGGTAGAGATGGCGGCATAGGCAGCAACGCTAACCGACTGATCCTGTTGTTTACCTCGACCTTGTTGATGAACCAGTCCAGATCGAATGGTTGGTGGGAGTGCCGTAAGCAAACAAGTAGCAAAAGTCTTCGCTAACCCATTTTTGGAGTTAGGAAATCTCTATAGGATGCAACCCAAGTTGTTTCGCTCATCGAGAATGATATTCATCCCCAAGCAAAAATGGAAATCCGATTGGTCATGAACATCCTAAGGTGCTGCTAAATGGAAGGATCTTATCAACGTCCATGAATGAGAAATCATAGATCGAACTGCCGAATTGGAAAAATTGGGTGCTATCATAGTATCAGCTAATAGCTTCATGATATGGCTCATAAGATAAGTTTCTAGATGGTCGTTACAACTTTGTATATCTTCCTTGTTTTTGTATATGCATACTATAATACTGGTTCCCATTCCTTGTTATTTTCTTTGTCCTTAGGATTTTTTTTTAAATAAATTAGTAAGTCGTATCAATTTTTCTTGCCTAAATATTTTCAAAGCGAACCGCACTCCTTCGTATACGTGAGGAGTCCATTGATGAAAAGGGGTTGGGAAAAGCTTGAACATGATTCCTACAATGATGGATATAAGCGCAATTGAAATTCCTAAGGAGTAATACATTTATGTATTGATAAGACCATTCACTATTTCTTATCTCTATATGTATCTCAGTGATGGTTAGATTTTTCAAAACTCCATAGACATGCAGAAAGAGAAATGTTATCCCCACTCGGACCAAGGCATAACTTTTACCAAAAGTTTATTGTGATTTTTTTTCCAAATAAAAATTAAGATAAAGCAGGGTTAGGAACAATGAATCTCTTTATGATAATCATATCCATTTTGCAAATTCGTTATTACAAGTTCTTACAAGGGATCAGACTAATGACGTATACAATACTTGAATTATCTAAGTAGATGCTACATAGTTCGTTATCATCCTTCATAAACTATATGTAATAGGAGCATCCGTTGACAAAAGGATCACCCTAAGATAATCATTTCATGGCTATTGAGAATGAATGAAATCAGATGGTTCTATCACAATCTTTCTGACTTCATACTAGTACTAGTGAAGAAGAAGAAGCAACTTTGATACGTTATTCACTGATCCCATCGATTCCCGGTCTCCAGTGAAAATCAAAAATATATATCCATTTTGAATCTTCCCCTAATTGAACTAACATATCGTCCAGTTGGAAATGATAACAGAATACATAGGTTGTTAGAAGGAGTTCGAGTAAGCATATACATATAATATACCACCTAAATACCTTATTTCTCGAACATCTACCATTCTACCCACAATGATTGGTCATACAATCGCTATTCATAATGGAAATGAATATTTACCTATTCATCACGTCCGAACACGTTTCCATTTTTTTAAAATTTCTTTAGAGCATCTCTAACTAAAAAATCCTAATTTGACAACTATAGTAATATGATCTATCACGAACTAACTTTATATCTAAATTAATCTCTTTTAGGTTGCTCTTATTAAATGATTTGTGAAAATAACTCCTTCACGTCTCGTTATATCACATTTTGTTATTAGAATATTTAGGTCTTAACTCTTGATATATTCAACAATCTGGGTATATTCAATGTTACTTGGTCTTCACTCTTGATATATTCAACAATCTTGATATATTCAATATTACTCGGTTCTCTACTACTACTTTCCCTACTCTCTCATAGACTGTCAATAAGTATTCTTCTCCCTTGGCTTCTAACCTCACATAAAAATATATAAAAATATTTATGTCTTAGATTTAGCTTCACAAACTTCTTTCTTAGCTTCCTTCTTTGCTAGTTCACATCTCTCAATATTTTCCTAATTTTTACACTTTTGCCAATCTTTTTTTGTAAATATATAAAAACGAGCTGACTCAAGAGCTTAATGAGCCGAATACCTCTAAGATCGGGCTAGAGTTTGTTTATCTAACAACCCTATTATTAGGCTCAAGCTCGTCCTCTGGAGCTCAAAAAGGTCAAATCACGAGCTTTTAAATGAGCCGAGCTCGAACCAGTCAGAGAATAGCTCGCCTCTTTAACACCCCTAGTATAAAAGAGTTAAAATAAACATGCTCGTTTTTATGATGATTAATGGTTAATCGGATTACTGAGCAGATTAACCACAATTATGTGGCCACCTGGAATTTTGATCAATCAACCACCCGAGCAATGGGATTAGACAACAACATAGCCAGTTTATCGCTGATTAATCCTTTTAGAACGTTGGGAGCAAGCCCTTCTCTTAGCAGGGACTTGGCATATATTTATTATATTTAGGAAGAAAACTGTTAACTAAATTGAAAATAAACGGTCGTGAAATATGGATGTAGTACAAAATGAGGTTGGCATAAGAAAGTTATATGCTTTTAACCTTCGTGTATGTCCATATGCTTTGCATGCTGTATGTAACAAAGGATTTAGTTTTCTTCATAAATAATCAACAGAAACCAAGTTATTTAAAACAAAGTAAGTACCTCTCTTTATATTTCAGCACCTAGTTATATAAACAAACTGCTATTCCTCTTCCTTAATATGTACACTAATATATATTTGTGAACAGCTGAAACATTCCTATTATCTGCAAACTACAGTGTGTTCACATTCACTTCTATTTGCCTTCATTTTAGCAATTAAGATGAATTTTCAGTAACCTACATTCTAAAAATTATGAACATCTAATAATTGCTCTTTGTGTGTGCTATGTTATCTACTATATCTTCTAGTCAACATTGCATCTTAAAGAACAACTGGTATATCTTTTTCATGGAAACTCAGGGTCTGATAACAGAGGAGCGCCCGAATATTGATCCCAATGCTTTGCCATTTGCCAGAAAGCTCAGAGATGTGGAGCATCAAGGTCTAAGAGAAGGGGCAAGCCTTGTCGAAGTGGTACATTTTTTGAATATTTACATGCATACTTTACAAACTGTTAGTAATTATTTGTTGACAGATTATTTTCTTATGTGAAAGTCGTACAATGCATACGTATCAAAATGTTAGACAAATAATCGCAGGCAGAGACTGGCATAGAAGTTAGGAGATATACCATAATAGTAAAGTAGAACTTGTGGAAGTCTTATTGCAGTTATTAGAGGGGAGTTTTGTTGGCTATGAAATCTCTTAAAGTATCATAGTCTTCAAGGTGGTTGTTGATAACAGACTACTAAAGTGGCGAAGACATTCTTCATGTCTTATATGTTAACTTGTAGATGCTTCTCTTAAGATTCATTCAGAACTTAAACGTTTTTCTTAAATTTCATCTTAAAGTGATATACAGTATCATCTGGGAATTCATTGAAATTTAATTGCTTTGTGGTGTCCATAGTTTCTTCATCAAATAAGCTGATCATGATTATTTTCTCCTGTAGATTATTTTTATTTATCCATTTTGTTAATTACCATTGTTTTAAGCAACTCATATTTCAGTTTGATTTTGATATACGGTGATGAAACAACTACCAGTTCCTTGCAAATTCGTAACTCTTGAAACCTGAAAGATAATTATATTCTATTCTATTAGTCCATTGTTTGGCCTCTAAGATTTTATTTGTTCAAAACTGATAAGAAGCACTTTGATAACCAGGAGCCTAACCTTTTCCCATAAAATTATCTATTATTTGTACTAGTAAGCTAAACTCTCTTAGTTCTGTGTTTGTAAACATCCCTTTTTTTTCTACAAGATACTGTCAAGAAAGACAGATTCAGATGGGAAGTCAAAACTCATTTTCTTGTCATATCCTATCTTTGTTTAGTCTTGTTTTTCTCTTAGCCTTTGTTAGAGTTGTTTGAGGTTTCCTTGCTACCATAATGGAAGATATATTAGAATTTGTTCTTGTGTTTGAACTTTGGAGGAATTGTGGTAAAATTTGGTAGGAGAGATCAAGGATAGGTTATTTTAGCAATTCATGTAAAATTTGGTCATGAGCTACTTAAGGTGTGGTTGGACAGATTTTAATTCCTGTTCTCTGACTTGACATAACAACTACCAAGTTTCTTGTTTGGGTATTACAAGGAGAGACATCTTCAGGGATCTTAAAATCATGGTATTTCTTGGAGAGCATTTAGCGATCGCCAAGGGGAAAGTCTCTCTACTTTCTTCCCTGTGCAAAAGTTTTCTTAATAAGATGTTTCTATGGAAAACACACTAGTACACTTAGATTAGGCATTCATGTTGGATTTCTGTAACACTAGTCTTGTTCCAAATTCCAATATTCTTCTCACCTTTCATGATTTTAACAATGCCTATGTAGAAAAATATCTTAGGAGCAAAAATTATCTGCCATATTACAAGTCCCCATCTCTCAATTGAATAGTATGGAGTTGGATTGTCGTACGCAAGTGAGTTTGAACCCGAGAACCCAGTAAGACAATATACATTAATTTATCTACTCTCGATTTGGAGGATACATGTCAGACATACCCAACTTGTTTCACAAAACAGAATATCTAATAAAACTTAAGGGCTTAGTAAACATATCTGTAGTCTAATGCCCAGAAAAAATACAGGGAGACATACTTACTCATAATTGCCTCTCGGACAAAGACAACCAACTTGTCATTTTCATTGCTAGCAATCTCGTCTGTCATGTATGGGGCGGATGGGAGGGGGGATTGGTGGGAGGGGGTGGGAGGTAGGCAGGCGAAAGATGGAGGGTTGTGTGGGAAGTGGGGAGCGGGTGGGAAGGGAAGAGGAGGTGAGTGGAAGAAGGAGAAGAGAATAAGGATGTGGACAGAATAAAAAGGAAATGGGTGGAGAACAATAGAAGAAGAATAAGCGGGATAAGAGGGGTTTAGGGGAGGAGGATAAGCGTAAAATGGAGAACAAAACAACTGAGAAGGCCAGGGAAATCCTAGCTCTGATACTATATAGAAAAATATTTTAGGAGAAGAAATAATCATTCATATTCCTGAGTAGCACATAATCTCCCTTCAAATAGCGTAGAGTTGGAATCTTTGGATAGTAATTTATAGAAGGATTTCAACCCGAATTCCCAATAAGCAAATATAAATTTGTTTATGTAACAGAATGGATGCTCTTTACCTGTATTGTTTTATGTTAATCCTCTTCTACATTTGTTCCAAGTGGAAACCTCCTATCAAATCGATTCTTAGTTCTCTTCTTCACACTTTTTCCTAAGTCATAATGATAAGGGTCATCATTCTTCTCTTCTTCTGGTCCTTTTTCAGAGCTTCCTATCATTTAGCTTCCTAAGCTAACCAGATATAATTCAACATTCTAAACTCAGATGTGTTTCTTTGCCCTGCATTCTTGACTCGCGGCTGAAGTCACATCACCATCTTATCTTTAATCGAAATATTCAAAACAGTAAAATTCTGCAAATGGATGATGATTTAGCTTTTTCTTGTAATTGTGTAGAAGCTATGCCCATAATTTGTACGCTCACCTGAAAGTCACAATAAGGAAAAATATATGTATTACAAGGCTTATTCTGGCCATTGATGTTAACTGAAATCTTGTTCCATTTATATTTACAAGAACAATGGTTTTTTCTCTTTTTTTGAACTATCATGTTGTTATTATAACTTTGATACTTTCCTCTCTTCTAGAGCATTAAAATCCTCCTCCCTTCAAAATGGGGTCCACTATGAAGTATGAGAAAGCTCCAAAAAGAATTGGCAAAGCTTTCATGACTTGCTGTCACCCTGATGGCTTTCCTTTGTGTTTGTATTGAATTCCTAGTCAATGGTGGCTATGAGAAAGAGAGGCCTTTGTCATTAAAACTTATAGTTGACTGATAGGTAGCCCTACCTTTTTGGTCAATGGTCATGCAGTTTTTAAGCCAAGGAACAACCTTTTTCTTCAGAAGTCAGCTAATAAATGGGATAAGACTATGGGTTGGTGTTATTCAGCTCTATTTTGTAGGATCATCTGCTGGGTATATTTGGTTTCATTTGATCTGTTAGATGATCGTCGTTCTGATTTCCAATGTCATCTGCTGGGTATATTTGGTTTCATTTGATCTGTTAGATGATCGTCGTTCTGATTTCCAATACCAACATTTCGTCGACTAAATCCTATGGCATTTACTACTGTTAAAGAGGATTGATCCTTCACATAGAAGAATGCTAGAAAAGGATCCTTGTAGCTGACCCCAAATGTTTGTGGATACAGGCTTTTTCTTGTTTTATTATTTACAACTGTCTTATATTCAGCTACATTCATAATCTTAACTACAAAAGGATCCTTACTGTCTCGACTTTGGTAAGATGTGAAGTCTGCATTATGTGAATTAGGCATCCTGATTTGTATTATCTTATGTTTAGCATTTGGTGTTTCTCTAACCATCAGGAGAGATGACATATGTTCATGAATTAGGTCAACAAAGTGAAGCCTGATGTTCTCCTTGGATTATCTGCAGTCGGTGGTCTTTTTTCGAAGGAGGTATTGGGCAATAGGCATCAAATTATCTCTGAGAATCTTGTTTTTGTTCTTCTTTCTTATAGATATCATGTCTCTAAATATATACATCTGATAAGCTTACATGAAAGAGTTTTTTTTTCCTGTCTATTTATAGTTATAAAAATATTGTTTCTAATATACTGGAGAATGGGCTCAGTACTGCTAAAAGTTGAGTGAGGAAAAAGTTTATGGCGACAAATTGGTTGCTTTGGCATAGTGGACATATATAATTTTCAAATCTAGAGGGAAAGACAAGTGAGGTATGTGCAGATTCTAGATTAATACGAGGCAAGTTAATACGCTAAAAAAATAAACACTGTTTTCCTTCTAAAGCTGTGGGTGGAAGGGATAGTAAGCACATGAGAAAGAGACCATTCCCATGATTATTGAATACAGTCTACCTGGTATATTAACTATGCGTAAAAGTAACGCTAATTTGCAACTAAATACCAGGAAGTGTCACATTTTCCCCACTTGCTACCATAAACTTAAAATTTGTAACTTGCTCCAATGAACTTCCAAGTTGGCAAGTAAATTCCTTGAACTATTGTTTTTTGCAAGTTGATACCAGGAACTATTACTTATTTTGCAAGTTATGCTAGTTAATAAGTGATAGTTGATGATATTAACTTGCAAAATAAACGATACAGTCTGACCTCTCTAAATTAATATCATCTGTTGCAGAGTAATTTATTAATTAGTGGAGGTATTAATTTGTAGAACATATGTACATAAAATTTTTATTTCATGTCTATTTGCTAATGTCAATACATACTTCTAGGTAGTTAGAAAGTCTTCATCATGCTTATTTAGTCTTATATATTTATTGTTTGTAAGTTACCAATGAGCTTGGTTTACATCTCCAATAAAAAAATTAAATGCAAAGATGGTACATCTCCAATCAAAAATTCAATGCAAGGAATATGAGAAGACCAACATCAAGAAAAAGTTAAATCTAAGGTACTCCGAAGTATACAGTTCAGAGGTATACAGTTCGAGGTCACGACAACCGGGAAGAAACAAGCTACTCTGAATAGATTGTCCTCTAAGAAACGTGTCTCTACTAATTAATTTTTTTAATATTCTTTTTATACTTTTTGTATTAATAATTAGATAGTAGAAATATTAAATTATGCCTATAAATGCGGTTGGTTTCAGAAAAAATCATTAAATGTCAGAGGTTATTAATTATTGGGGTATTAATTTAGAGAGGTCAGACTGGAGTTAATGCTATTTACTTGCAAAATAAACTACACTTCATTGCATTAATTTGCAAACTTAGAAGTTCATGGTAACAAATTGCAAAATTGGGAAGTTTTTGGTAGTAAGTTACAAAAATGAGATACTTCACGATATTTAGTTGCAAATTAGCCTCAAAATGAAAAACTGTAGTTTCGATTATGGGAAGAATGGACTTCATCTCTTGAGATATCCATGTTTGCAAATATAACTAAACTAGTGTTGGGACTAACCATTGTTCAATGATCAACATTTGGAGGTTAATC
This sequence comes from Iris pallida, assembly GCA_029216955.1. Classification (NCBI taxonomy): domain Eukaryota; kingdom Viridiplantae; phylum Streptophyta; class Magnoliopsida; order Asparagales; family Iridaceae; genus Iris; species Iris pallida. Next base: position 4,967,695 of record JANAVB010011197.1, on the reverse strand, counting down.
AAAATTGTTAAAAAATTATAAGGAGTCATGAGCTGAGGGTGTTAACTGACGTGATGGTAATACTTGCATCCTGGAGGATACAAATTTGAGTCACGGAACAACCTTCTTTCTATATATATAGTGGTAAGGCTACATACATCTTTCCTCCCCAGACAATGTGTAAGCGAGAGCCTCATGGCACTGGAATGCCTGTTTCTAGTCATGAGTTCTAAAACATCCAGATACTTAGAGAGGGTTTGTTTACAAAAAGACAAAATATATGTTATTGGTAGCAATAATTTCAGTTGTTGTACCTATACTTACAGGTGCCTAGTTACAAATCAAAAGGTAAGCGAATATATGTTCGAGTAAAACATAAATTTTATTGTGTTGATGCAAATCTTCGTGGACTATGATCTGGTCTGCCTTGATTTTTGAGCATGTAGGTAAGACCTAATACAAGAAAGTAACTGTGGAACTGAAACGAACTATAACACGGCAATAATGAGTGGATAGAGAAGAACCTAGAAATTGATGGGGGTGTTTAGTGAGAAAAACAAGGATGAAAATTGGAATTACCTGAACCGACTTTCTGAACTTCAGGTTGGGTTATAACTATATTCTGTTATGCTTATTAGCAAGTAAATTGACCCAACTAGTATCATTTTCTATGACCTACTTCATACGCAGCAGAAAGTAACAACTTTATGCTATTCATCCCATGAGATCATGCATACGAACAATCAATAGATCTAATTATAAACAACATTGTAAGAGTTAGGTTTTACCTATGTCATGTCCTAGTTCCAAAATACATAGGAACTAAGACATGAGCATGCTAGCTGTAGAACTAGAATAAGCTACCCAATTTAATGGACTTACTCCAGTCGTAGTACGTTGTATCGAAACTACACAATCATAGGCAAATCTATAATCACTGTAATCTCATCCACAGAATCAAGCAACAACAACACAGACAAAAATATAATGAATGAACTGAAATGGATATAATAAAGATCTGAAATATCCAATACAAATGATTTGTTTGTAAAATATAGTCTGGTGGAAATATCCACGGAAAAGAAATACAATGCTGAAATAAAGAAATATTGAAATAAAATATAACTAGCCAAGAAACATCGGCTAACTAGATAATGATGCTCATGGCTCTAACTGTAGCATCCTCCAAGCTCATGGAAAATCCTCTAAGTCCTCAACAATGTAACCCGTCTCAATCCTCGGTCCATAGATAGTAGGATACAAGTGCTCATCCGGATTTGGAAAAGAACCAGGTCCTCAGAGGGACTTAATGTCACATTCCGATTCCGAAGAATCGAAAACTAGCCACTGGACGTGATATCATACAAGTCTAGATTATACTCGTACTAGGCAAAAGCATTACAGTTCCTGCTATTTCTCAGAAAACAACCACATCATAGCAGAACCAAGCAGATAACTTGAAATCACAACAAAATATGAAGAAATATGTCTCTTTATTGAAAATTGCTACAGCTTACAAGACTTGCAGCTGAATACAGAGTTTATAACAAATTACATGGCTCTTGAATAGCCAACTGAATTACTTGTCATTTAGGCTTACAACCAAACATGCCGACTTGGTAGCTTACAATCTCACTAGTTCATCTGAATTATAATGTTCTATACATTATGTCCCGTATAACAGAAGGTTGTATAGCGAGAAAAACTTCTGCACACCCATCCGATTCATCGATGCCAAGCACTGATCAAACGATTTTTCCATGCATGAGCACCTGTAATGGTGCCCACAAATGTTGGTCAGTACATTGTCGTGTACTGATGAGCGGTGTTGGCCCAACTCATCTAAGAAGACAACACTAAATAATCATGTGATATGAACATTATTAAGAGTAGTCTTTCTCGTTGTCTTAGGGTCAATTACAGTTCATATACGACAAGAAAGTAAAACATGCAGTTCCCATAACAGCATAATGTAAACATATATGTTATTACGCTTTGGTGATTCTTATCCACGGTCATGTAGCCATCCATGTACAATTATAATACTTACTCTGTCTGCATAAGACATTGTTAGGAACAATATCATATTTATTATAATCGTTATCGTTCAGATGATTCTTACCAACAACCGACATCCTTCCTTGTATATGATTAATAACTTATTTTGCTTGCATAAGACATCATTAGCATGCAACCTGTCTATATACGAGTCACTGAGTACACGTCATCTCGGACTTGTGGTTAGACGGCTCCCCTTCAGCGTCGGGTAGCTAGCCCAGTCTGGAAGGTTTTCGAATCACCGTGCTACTACTTCAGCACTATAAAATTTCGGCACCCCTTTCAATACAAGGTAGCAAGTCCCACTAAAAGTCCCAAAATTCCGATATCGGTACGTCGACACCATCATATGTTCCCTCTAGGACAAATCGGTTCCGTTGCCTCGGAGTACCGTTTGAGGAACTATACCTTGTGCACAAGTTGTCCATGACCATGCAGTATGCAACTTAGCTATAAAGAAAACATATAATACATCATAATGGAAACTAAGTAAATAAGCCACCATTCTCATTCGTATTGCCATATATGCCTTGAGCCGATGCTCGCATTACCATCTGCCCAATACAGGGTCGTAGTATAATCAACATTCTACAACAACACCCGCTAATAGAATGTAATTACTCAATCTTTTCCCACATCTTTGATACCATACATTCTCTCGGGTCATAACTCAACATACTCATTGTGCAGTTCTTGGGTCTTGTTATCTGTGTTACCATCTATTCATCGAGCCGAGACTCAATATACTCGCCCAAGTATTTGGACTTTTGTTTGACCTGTCAAGTATTTCATTGCAACAGTACACATTTCATAAAATGATTTGCAACAGTTTTCAGGTCATGTGATTAATTATCTTTCATTATCTTTTTGGGTCCTATACAAGATATCATTTAGCAACACAACAAGTAAACATAGCATACAGTTCTTTTTATTAAGTGTGAAGTTAAAGGATCTTCAAAGGACTCACACTACTCACATTACTAAGATGGTTACCACCACTATTGCATAGCCTTCCGAGCGATCCTTCCGTATATTTCCAAGTTCGACAAGGCTTCATCGAACCAACCAGCCATCATAATGCACCGTGCGGTGTCGGACCACTATATAATATATCACTCAGAAAAAGTTTTGTCCTCGGAACTTAAACAAAACTCATCCCCATAACTTTAACCGAATTTATGAAACTTCCATTATCAACTTGCACTATTTAACATTTTTCTGCAATATCTCGATTGATTTCAAATGTTGTACCATCTCGCCACAACATTCCAATTTGATTCAAAACAGTTTACCACTCATGTTCACTCCCCCAACACTCGCGCCACTTCCCTTAGCACATAATCCTCCTTCCCGCAGCTACGTTTGAATTTAGATTTAGCGTACCACTTAGTTTGGATCATACACATATTTTAGGCGTCCCAAAAATATATGCATTTCAACCAAGTTCAGTGAAAGAGAAATGAAACGAGCTATATGTATACTTCATTCCCGAATGCTAGCAAACCCTCTCGAGCAACTCGTATAGTCTCAACTCATATATTCAATCCCCAACCAACTAATAACACAATGAATGTTACCAATTCCAACTCGAGTAAATTCTCACAACCGATCCAAAAATTTTCCAAAATAATCCGACTTAGTTATATCAAATTTTCCAACGAATCCAGAGTTCCCTTTCAAGTTTATTGTCATTCATACCACCAAAATCTATAAAAGCCAATAGCCACATTTTATTCGACACCACGATCCTTATCGATCAAATCATGTACCCCATTATCGTTCGCATCCATACACTTTATTTGTAATCCGTCAATTTTTTGATTATAATCCATCTTCCAAGTTGTACCATCATCCGACTCTAGTAAAATTTCTCGATGTACTCAAAATTTTCTCATATTGATTAAGCTAACAAATCATTATTTCTCATGTAAAATTCTCATTTCTAGCAGTATTAAATCTGAGGGTCACTACAATAGCAATCGCTCTCACGATCCCAATTGCATGCATTATACCATCTCGTCATTACATTTTATTCTCGATTCCGAAATCTGATTATCCATTAGATAAAACTTATTTCGACAATCTTAATGCACTATCAGTCAATTAAAGCAGCTCAATATGATTCGACCAACCAACGAAATCCAACAGATTCCGATATTCCAAAGTGATACATTCAAAATTCCAAAATCGATACGTTCCATCATTCCATCCAACGTTACAACATCGAATTTTCCACTCTCTATTCCATTCTGAAGCTTACTTTACGACATGAACAATTAAGTCCCACACATACCGACCATAGCTACGCAACATCAATAGGGACATTCTAAGGGTCTCCAACGGATAACTTAGCCTTCGGTCAAGTCTCTACGGTCAGCTATTATAAGCTAAACCAGACATTCAGCTAACCCATCTAAGATGGATAGCTACTATGTATATACTTATCTCTTATCTTTGAGGCAATCAATTCCTATCATAGGGACACTATATCTTATCTCAGGGATAATCTATGATCCGGCCAATCTAAGGGACGTGGGATGCTACCCCAATCTCATGACTTATTCCCAATCCGAACAACTGAAATATCATAGCCTACAAATTCGAAACTTAGGCAACCAACCGACACTCTAGGGTTAAGTCTATCTACCCATAATCATCCTTGGCCTATTTCCAACGAAGTTATTCTAGACTTACCCACAATCGACAAAATCCATCCAACAATCCTTATGGGTCAATCTCGAAGCCATTATATAAACTTTATCAATTGAACATTCAAATCTTCAGTTTTCACTTGACGTGGCATCACGTGCTTGATCTAACTTGTATTCCCATATCATACTCAAATTGTGTCTATCCAATCGGGCTAACTATTCCAAGTCATAATCCAACATCGCTACCAAAATAGTCTATTATTTACGATCTATAGTTCCCCTATTTCCAACTTGTTTTTAATTCCCATGTTATCAATTTATCCGTTCGGTCTGTACTCTCTAACCAATCAATAAGGCAACCATATAATCATATTTTTTCCGAAGGCATCCTCTATGAATTTTCGTTAGCACCAAGCACAGTCATCCCTTAGCAATCCATGTTAGCTATCAATATTCGTTTTATATCATTTCCTTAAAGATCACTCCTCTCAATTCCCAGCACATCGGCCCGCTCCTCCTTCTGGGGACATAGGGAGCTGAAGTACACCCTGCTCTTTTCTCTGTTCATCTGAAGGCCCGAGAGGGAATTCAACTCTCCCATAATCGTCTGCATACTCTCCGTCGATGGCTGGATGAACACCAAGAGATCATCTGCATAGATAAGGTGGACAACTGGGGGCTCCACCCTCCTGAACAATGGGACCAGCCTCCCACGGTGCACTGCCAGGTCCATCAGACATGTGAAGTATTCCATGACAAGCGTGGACAGGTAAGGGGACAGAGGGTCATCTTGCCTAAGCCCACGGTTGCTCTGGAAAAACCTATAAGGGATGTCCTGGATGAGGACAGAGAAAGTGGGGGACGTGATGCACTTCCAGATAAATACAACCCAGTGGTCCTCGAAATCCATGGCGGTTATCAGATGACAGAGGAAGTCCCTATTGACCATGTCATACGCCTTCCGCAGGTCCAGTTTCACACATGCTTTTTCCCCTCCGGGTTTGCTAAAGTCCCTCACCATCTCATGAGCCAGGAGGCTGTGCTCAGCTATCGACCTCCCTTTGATGAACGCAGCCTGATTCGGAGATACCAGGTCCTGCATGATCCCCTCCATCCGCCGGCACACAAGGTGCGTAATTATCTTATAAAGATAATTACAGCACGCAATAGGTCTAAAATTCGCCAATGATGTCGCTCCCTCCTTCTTTGGCACCAAGGTCAAGAAAATGTGCCTCCTTCTTTGTCATGAACCCCTCCCTGCCTTAATCGGCGGCACGTACTCCATCGATGTGGGACTTTTCGGTCCCACAGGTTTGCAAATATCTGCCCAGGACCGTCCAGCCGGCCGTGTAGTCGCCCCATGTGGCCTGGGGACAACCCCCCCGGGGGGGGGGGGGGAGACCCAGACCCCTGACCGCCAAGTTCCACCACCTTGCTATTTCCCTTATCCGCCGCAGTCGCTTTGGGCCGCCAGCCCACCGATCTTCCAGCAGACGTCACAGGGCCACGGGCCGATGGCCGTGCCCCTGACCCGCCTTGTCGTCTGTCAGCAGAGTAGCGATCCCTAAAATGGTCATGTTCTCTTCCTACCTTTCCCCTGGTCTTCACCACGTGACGACGTGTAACCGTCGTCCATCCTCCTCCCTCCATCTGCCCCCCTGAGATCCAGATCCTGCTCCGAATTCGAAATTCGGGACGTTGGAGACACCCCGAAGGTTCCGATCCCCGTCCGATCCCATTGTCGGACCTACCGTCGACGAGCCCGTCGCGACCGCCTGATGGGGTGCGCCCGACCCCCCCGGAACCGACCCCAACTCCTCCCCGGGTGGGGGGATCACCGCAGCCACCGCCGGAGGGGGTCCGCCCGACCCCCCTACCGTCGATCCCGCCCTCCCCCCACCGCCTAGGGGTGACGCCGCCGCCTGCAGCCGACCTGGGGGGTCCGCCCGACCCCCCACCAACGATCCCCCCCCCCTCTCCGCCTTTGGGGGGACCGCCGTCGACCTGGGGGGGTGCCCGACCCCCCACCCTTCTTCCCTGTCTTCCTTCCCCCGCCGGCGAGGGGATCAGGTGGCCGCGGGGGAGGAACCCTAGCCGCCCCCTCCAGGTCCCGAGATCGCCCGCGTATATATATATATATATATATATATATATATATATATATATATATTAAAAATAATAATATATATGCAATATATGCTATATGTCATCAAAATGTCTTTGGTATGCACCTTTTTCGGAAACTTTTTCTCCTTCTCTTCTTTCTCCTTCTCCGTCAGTTGTTTTTAAGTCTTTAAAAAAAATAAATTTCGGACCGGATTTTGATCTTTTTTACCTCTTTTTTTTTGAACCATGGTCTAGTCGGCCGACTAGGCTCGTCTAGCCGCCTAGTCGGTTGCATAGGTCCGACTATTGCTTGAGCCGATTTTTTTGCCGACTAGCCTCCTAGTCGAGTCGGCGAAGGACGACTACCGACTAGTTGGGGACTAGTCGGATTTTTACAACAGTGTTTCCTGCTACACTATTAGCAATCACATTCCAAACCAACCCAACAAATTATGCCCAGGTTTGTTTGTTAACTGTCCCAGCCTGACTTAAGGCTTATCCTCCAACCACCATTCAGAAATAAGACCCAGCATTCCTGTACAACCAACCTAATAAATGCATACAGCATTTGAAAACCCAATCGAGCATAACCCCAGCCAACAAAACCCTGTATAGAATTGAAAGTTTGCCATAATATAACCAAAGTAAAATATGCAGGCAGCCCAATCCTATAGTCTGGCCTGTACACTGGCCAATTTAGGCAGTTAGGTCTCTGGACAGTAAGAATTTCATTGAATTCTCCACACAACGACTTCCCACGCCAAGTAGCAGTTTACCTCCAAAATCAAAGTAACGACACACCTCTACTGAAATCATGCACAACCTACCATACTCAAATATACACACAAAACCGGTCCACAGACAGAACTCAAAAGAATATACAATCAATCGAATGTTTCAAATATATAATAGGTTCGTGCCTTGCTTCCCCGCGCACGACCCCATCGCCGACGCAAACAGAGTTGGACACGAACAGCAACCTTGGTCTGACACGAACAGCATTGGACACGCACACATGACACGAACTAAAGCTGACACAATCTACCCATAGCATGCAATTCCCGATCCTGGCCAACACTACTCATCAAGCTATCACACAATGCTACTCGACGAAGAAAATGTAAACTGTTACCTGAGTTAGAAGAACCGATCCGAAGTGACGACACGTTCCAAGAAGATCGGACACGGCTCTACGAGTCCAACTGAGATTCAAACCCTGTTGCGACATATCACCAAACAGGTTCAAGGCATCAAAAGAAAACAGAGTATCTAGAGGATTTGGAACCTCTTCTTCAAGAATTTCAAGAAAAAATAAAGAATTACTAAGAGCCTTACAGTTGATTCCGATCTCAAAGTATTTGTTACACCTATCGAATTAACCAATTCGATCTCCAAATCTGGCTCAATCAATTCCAAATCAAAAAGAAGAAATCAAACGCCAATTGAATTGTCAAAGCACGCAGTAATTTCCTAGATTTGAACAACAATGAGTCGATACTCACCATCCTCGTCGTCGTCTCGTCGAAGGATGATCGGAATCTCAACGATGGGAAGCAACGCCGCTTGCAGAGGAAACAACCAGAACAAAGGATCGATCTGAAATTCTAGATCGATCAAGATTAGGCGTAATGGAAGGAAACGATCCAACAGAATTCACCGAGCTGGCGACAGTATCTGCGTTGTCGATGTCGCCGAGAGAACAAAGATCACCAGAGGAGGAGAGTTATCGCCGGAGAAACGAAGAAGTGCCGCCGAGAAGTCTCGCAGTCCTCGAGAACAACGTGTGCCGCCGAGAATCGCCTCGCCGTCGCCGCGGATGATCTCTATACTGTCGCCGTCGGAAAATTGGCCTCCTATCCGCGGTGGAGAGATCGCTGGGTTGCCAGCCGTCGTGGTGGTGCTCGCGTTGCCATGGCCAACTTGCTAAGAAATTAGGGTTAGGGTTCGGAAACCAATTTGGGGAGGAAGAGAGCTCTGCTGCTCCCAATTTCTAATCAGGAAGAAAATGAAAGGAGAGAGAGAAGCTTTTATTTAGGCCGAGGAAAAATAGGAATTTATAAAGAAAAGAATTAGTTTATTACCAAAATTGGTTATGGACTGATTTGAGTTGTTAGGAAGTTTGTTAGAAAACTTGGAGGACACTCTAGGTGAGTTTGCTAGAGCCTTTCCTTCCAAATTTAATAATCATAGGATAAAATTAATAAGGAAAACATTTATTCTTCAAAATAACTTGAAGATAATTATTCTTCCAAAATTTAAAATACTAAGAAAATTCTAAAATTTATTAAATTGGAAAAGTGGGGTTACAAATCTCCTCTCCTTAGAAAATTTCGTCCTCGAAATTTCAGATGACACGATTAGACACGACCAAGAATAATCAGATACAAAATTTGAAAATGGCACGATTAAAGTAGTACCAAAGTGATATAGTTACAAAAAACATGATTAAGGATAATAGTCTCAATAGTATCCAAAAATTATACATATCTGAAGTCACTTTTTCTAGAGTTCATGCCCCGCAAGTGTAGTATACATTTGGATGCAGTAAACCTTTAGTATCCATGACTCAAATAATGATAGATTACCGAATATTCTATCAACTTAATCCAGGATTGGCAGAACAACTCAAGGGATAAGAATTTAGGACATAGCCTTAATAATATCCGTGAACCTATGAATACCTGTAATTACTTCAACTTAGAGCACATGCCTTGCCAGTGTGCAACTGGCTGCAATGAACCACAATCTCCATAATCCAGATAAATGACTGCAGTGCACATCTACTACGTCATAGTAGATTGCCGAATATTATTTCAACGTTATCCATAGAAATTTCAAAGGAGTTTATGGAAATTCAAAATGAGTTCTAATAGTCCAAATCATGACGGAAAGTGATATTTGTTCTTTAGAAAACAAGAAGTTTTATTAGGTACTAATCAAACAAGGAATTATTATGATCTAAAAACAACAAAGGTTCAACAATGTGTTACTAGATACTAAGAAACAATCAGTAAGATAAAGAGACTTTAGAAACAAGTCTCGAATAGGAAACAAACAAATCTTAGGAAAGTCTAGATGCTAAGGAAATTATAAAGGTAGCGATCCATGGTCTTCTCCAACCATGCGAGAATGCCTCCGGTCTTCAATACTCATCCAGAATCGGAATAGTCTCCACTTCTTCAGCTGTCATGAGGTATACTCGTTCCTCCGGCTGGGCTTCATGCTGCTGCTGAGGCTGGAGAAGTGGATCCCTCTGCTGCAGTCTTGGAGCTCCTCCGGCACTGCGATCAGCGGCCTGCTGGCAATCCTTGATCTGGTGGGCAGGCGATCCGCAGAACAAACATAGCCTCAATCTCTTGCGGCACTCCTCGAAGCGATGTCCTGGGCGGTGGCAGTAAGGGTCTGAGTCTGAATCTCCTGTTGTGGCTAAAGAGCATGAGTTATGGCAGAATAATATGGCTATTGGGGTGCTTTTTGCTGAGGTGGCCTCGCCTGGGTGTTGGTCCACTTTGGTGGACCCTGACTGCTGCTGGCGCCAACGTATCTGTCCCTCTTGGTCTGCGGCCTCTCGTCCTTCTCGAGCTTCATGTCCTTCTCGACTCCTTGGACAACTTTGAGGATGTCTGCATAAATCGTCACCCTGCTAATGGTGACCGCCTGGCGAAGTTCTCGGACAAGTCCTTTCTTGAACCTCCGGGCTCTCTCCTCTGGGGTGCTTACTAGATTCTCTACAAAGCGGCTGAGTCTGAAGTATATTCGTCCACGGTCATGCTGTCCTGCTGCAGAGCCTCGAACTGGTTCCTGAGCTCGTCTCGGGTGACCTCCGGGAAGAACTTCTCCTTGAACAAACTCTTGAAGTCTGTCCAGAGAAGTCGGGGAGCAGCTAGCTGGAGCTTCTCTCTGAACCACGCTCTGGCGACGTCGTATAGCTGCATGTTGGCTACCTCGACCTGAAGGTCCTCCGGAATGCGGGCAATCTTCAGCAGCCTCTTTGTGTTCTCTAGCTACTCGTCGGCGTAGAGAATGTAGTGCCCCGTCCCTACATTGTCCCCGTTTCCGTCCACGGGGTGCGCGAGAAAGGAACACTGTCCCTATCGATTGAATCAAGACCGATAGATCGGGATCGATTGAATCAGTCGAAAGAGAACGATTGAATTAAGATCATTTTCTCGTTATGGAAAGGCTTCTTCGGAATCAAGTCCCATATTCAGCGGGTTGCGCCTCGAGGATAGACTCTGCGGCTGAGTCGGAAGAGACCTCCCGTTGCTCTATTTTTCATGCCGCACTTGCCCTTTGGCTTTTGGTTTTTCGTGAATGTTTTTGATGGTTTTCATGGCTTGTGTTTTCGAACTTCGCATTCGTATCGAAACTCTTTGAATGATACAGTGTTCTAATCAGTTGCTTATGCGATTTCAGGTGATCACGTAGGTGCCGTCTAGTGCAGCCAACGGGTCTTTTGCCTCAAACAAACAATCAAAGTGAGTGGCTGGACCCTTCTTTCCCTTTTAATTCCAAATCAATCAATAGAATGCTAGTTGGTTATGCAAGTGCACGAATGCTTAGATTTCAATGAACTGTTGCACGATTCATCACGTACGCACGCTATAGAATTATTATGCCAAGAAAATTTTGCATGCTTAATATGTTATGCCTGTTATAAAACTGAGATAAACAAAGTTTTGAATCATTGAATAACTATAGTCATAACACGGCAAAACAACGATGAAAATGGTTATGTTACTCATGAACTAAATATTATGCTTGAATAACTAGTCTAACCTAGCACGGTCATGGACAATTTGTGCACAAGGAACAGCTTCCTCGATCGATACCCCGAGACACGGGATCGATTCGACCTAAGAGGAAGCAAAAAATAGCTGAGCTCGACGAAAGCAAAACATGGTTATTCGGAGAACTTGCGGCGGAGCTCACTACTCGTGCTGAAAGGGTTGCCGTCTAACCCAGCTATAGTAAAAAATGGCTTGTGATGCCAGTGACCTTCATATATACAAACTGCACACACTAAATGATAACAATTGATAGGGAAGAACATGGTAAGTCTCACATTACACGGCACGCTCTGTCGTGGGTAAGTTCTAATGTAAATTACAGTATGTCTATCATTTGCTTGCCTAAAATTCATTAGGATGGCTAGAAAGACCACAAGTTAAGACAACAAATTCTTGAACCAAATGAGAGCGTGGTATATAATTAGCCACTCGTCAGTACAACGTGCAATGTACCGATCGTCACTCTCCACAGGTACCTCGGATCATCAAGAGCGTGCCACCTAACTCAAGGCGACGCTTGGAACATTTTGAAGCCAAAGCTTGAATATGCTCTTTTGAAGACTCCACATTCAGTCCAAGAAATATGTGGACTTCCCTCGATAGCAGGTGACTGCAGTATTTTGTTGTAAATAGAGGGATGTAATGTATGAAACGACTATCTCATCAACGTTCATTTTGTAATCGAGTCATGTTATAAGCCCGCGCGACAATGATTGTAATGGAGTCTTGTAAATGATGTCTATTATCAATGAAAATAAAAGTTTTCTTCTGTCACAATGTGTTGTTCAATTTTTCTGCGTACTCTATTAGATGTTTGTGTTTCGGATAACTTTATGACTATGCCTTGTGCGATCACAACTTATGTTCGCACGGCATCACGTCCGGGGGACGACTATCGATTCTACGGAATCGGGACGTGACATAATGGTATCAGAGCTAGACTTTACGTCCTTGGCCTTCCGTCCAGAGTCTCGAACCTTTAACCTCGTGTCGATGAGATGAGTTGTTCCATACAATGAGCCCATAATATTTTCTGAGACTAATGTGAGTTTCCTTCTTAATGCAGAGGGCGTGGAGCCTACAGCCGCGGCCGATTCAAGCGCTTCGAGTGGCTCTAGCAGTTCGAAGGCCGAACCATCGGTTGACCCAATGGAGCGGATATTGCGCATGATGGAAGCGCAACAACAACGGGCATCGGCCCGACAAACGCAATTCGAGAATAGGTTCGTGGACCAATTCAAGGTGCAGCAGAAGCAGCTTGACACTTTGCAACAAAGTCCAGACAATCGCGGCCAATAACACTCATTCTGCGACGGCACCTGCTGTGAAAGAGCCTACGAACCAGCATAGCGAAGTCGACCCTGTCGAACCTCAGCCTGCACTTACGAAATATGCCTCCTCCGAAATTTCAGAATTCAAGAAGGTGTGCAATACTTCATTCAAGGAACTGAAGATCCTACTATGGATCTCGATTGGTTGGCGGAATTAGAAGATCACTTTGAAGCACTCGGCATGGATGAGTCGAGACGAGTCGTCTGCGCTTAACTTCAACTTCGGTTGAACGCGCACAACTGGTGGGATGTACAGAAACGAGCGATCCTCGGAGACGATCAGACGACGAAGATCACTTGGGCCACATTCCGCAAAGCATTTGAAGAAGAATTCCTCCCTCCAGCAGTTCGTCAAGAGAAGGAGAACGAGTTCATGCAACTGAGGCAGGAAAATATGACAGTTCGCCAATATGCATCTTAGTTCAACAGGCTTGCAAAGTTAGCAAGAGCGCTTCTGCCTGACGCTGCGAGTAAAACACGACGTTTCGAAGTAGGATTGAGGCCTTCTATCGCCGCACTTGTGACCATTCCGGAGTATCAAAAGGTGCGTGAAGCCCTCAACCATGCCATTCGTCTCGACCCTAGTATCCTCTAGCTGCTGTCGACGTCGTGCATAATTCTCATCACAAACGTCCTAGCTATACAGGAGGCAGCAACGCTGCAAAGCGTCCAAACAACGGTGGCAACCAAGGACAGAACCTTAGACCTCGTTGCACAAAATGCAATTATATCGGACACAATGCCAGCGAGTGTGGTAACTTGAACATCGACTGCCACTTTTGTGGAAAAAGGGGGCACTATGCTAGAGATTGTCTTTCCCGAATGCGGAGATAGGACGCTCCGCCGCAACCAAATCAACAGAACCAAGGCCCAGTACCTCGAGCTTCTCAACCTGCACAACAGAATGGCCAAGATAGTCGTCCAAATGCTCAAGGGTGCGTCTATGCCATGACTCGGGATGAAGCGTTCGCGTCTGATACGATCGTGACAGGTATACTGCTTTTCAATAACAAATCTACTCGTGTACTGTTTGATTCAGGTCCTACGCATAATTTCATATCGGCGGACTTTACCGTCGAGCACAAAATTTCTGTGACACCGTTAGGCCTTGATCTTAGCGTTCACATACCGTCGGGCACGTCACTACTTGCAAACTTAGCCTGCAGAGACGGAATCATCTGTATAGGAGAAAAAAAAGGTCTATCTTGATGCGATAGTTCTAGACATTAAGGACTACAACATCATTCTAGGAATGGATTGGCTCGGTCCTTGCAACGCCACCATTGACTGCGCAGGAAAGACGGTCACCTTCCACATACCTGGAGTGTCCGAATTCTGCTACTCGTGTGGTGAAGCATCGCCGACCTGCATGATGATCTCGACAATTTCTGCTCGGAGGATGCTGCATTCTGGATGCTAAGGCTATTTGGTGTCCGTTTAGGACATGCGACCGGATGGTGCAAATGCGGGTCAGACCGACGTTGTGGCAGAATTTTTCGACGTTTTCCCAGACGAGCTACCCGGCATGCCCTCCGACCGAGAAATCGAGTTCAGCATTGACACATTCCCTGATACCCGACCGATTTTCAAGGCCTCATACAGAATGGCCCCTGCAGAGTTGAAGGAGCTCAAAGTCCAGTTGCAAGAGTTGTTCGACAAGGGATTCATTCGTCCTAGCATCTCACCGTGGGGTGCGTCTGTGTTGTTCGTCAAGAAGAAGGATGGGTCAATACGGCTCTGTATCGACTACCGAGAATTGAATAAAGCCACCATCTGGAACAAATATCTCCTGCCCTGCATCGACGATTTATTCGATCAGCTCCAAGGTGCTAAGATGTTACCATTAACTCAAGATTAATGGCTCCTGCATTGACCTTCGATCGGGTTACCATTAACTCAAGATTAAGCCAGAGGACATGCCGAAGTCTGCCTTCCGCACTCGCTATGGCCACTACGAGTTCTTGGTAATGTCATTCGGCTGACAAACGCCCTTGCCGCCTTTATGGGTCTAATGAATCGGGTGTTTCGTCCGTTTTTCGACAAATTCGTGGTAGTCTTCATAGACGACATCCTCGTCTACTCGAAGGATCGAGCGCAACATGCAGAACATCTGCGGACCGTACTCTAGACCCTCCGAGAAAATCAGTTGTTTGCAAAGAGAAGCAAATGCGAGTTCTGGCTGGACAGCGTGTCATTCCTTGGGCTCATCATATCCGCTAGAGGTATTTCAGTTGATCCGAAGAAAGTCGAAGTAGTCGTCGTTTGGAGAAGGCCTGCATCGGTCAGTGAAATTCGAAGCTTCCTCGGCTTGGCGGGATACTATAGACGCTTCGTGAAAGATTTCGCGAAAATTGCATCGCCGTTGACTCGCCTCAACCTAAAAGGAGTCGCGTTCGAGTGGTCAGACAACTGTGAAACTTTTTTCCAGGAGCTAAAACAACGGCTCGTTTTGGCCCCGATACTCGCTCTTCCTGAAGGGACTGAGGGATTTCAAATCTTCAGTGACGCTTCTGGCCAGGGCTTGGGGTGTGTGCTCATGCAGCAGGATAAGATGATATATTTTGCCTCCAGACAACTAAAGATGCATAAGAACTATTCCACTCATGACCTAGAATTAGCGGCAATTGTGTTTGCATTTAAACTTTGGCGCCACTATCTTTATGGTGTGTCGTGCATGATTTATACGGACCACAAGAGCCTCAAGTATCTCTCCACCCAAAAAGAACTGAATTTCCGACAGAGGCGATGGTTTGAACTGATTAAAGACTACGACTTATTGATCGACTACACGCCGGACAAGGAAATTGTTGTGGCGGATGCGCTGAGTCGGAAATACATAGCTTTACTATCCATCAACAGTCGACTACTGCACGATTTGGAAGAAATGGATATAGAACTCCGGGTTCGATTCGTGGACGTGCAACTAGCACCACTGCGGCTAGAGCCGAGCCTATTGGAAAAGATCAAGTCTGCTAAGAAGGATGATCCATACCTGAAAAAGATGCGGAAGCTGATATCAACAGGGAAGGCGTCTGACTTTGCAGAGACGAGTCGGGAACGTTGCGAGTGAAGGGCAGGCTATGTGTCCCGGATAATCCAGAACTCAGAAAGGAGAAAATGTCGGAAGCACATTATGCAAAATATTCCTTACTTCCTGGGAGCACCAAGATGTATAAGGACCTCCGTATTGTCTTTTGGTGGCACGACATGAAGATGGATGTGGCACTATTCGTGTCGCAATGTATGGCCTGTCAGCAGGTTAAAGCTGAGCACCAAAGACCGGGCGGGGAGATGCAGAACCTTGCCATTCCAGAATGGAAATGGGATCATGTCACTATGGTTCGTTGTTGGCCTGCCGAAGACGCCACGAGGGAACGATGCCGTCTGGGTTATCGTCGATCGACTAACCAAGTCAACGCACTTCATTGCCATTAAAGCCACTTGGAGTGTCGATCGCGTTGCTCAGATCTATCTTGATGAAATAGTTCGGCTGCACGGGGTCCCAGTATCTATCGTCTCATATCGGGATGGACGATTCATGTTACGCTTCTGGTGTAGTCTTCAGTTAGCATTGGGGTCCAAGTTGAATTTTAGCTCAGCTTATCATCCTCAGACCGATGGCCAAACAGAGCGGGTGAATCAGATTCTCGAAGACATGTTACGACTCTGTGCGTTCGACTTGAAGTCAAGCTGGGACGTTCATCTATCGTTGGCCGAATTTGCATATAACAACAGCTATCAGCCCAGCATCCAAATGACGTTGTATGAAGCTTTGTGCGGTCGGAAGTGCAGATCACCCATTTGCTGGGATGAAGTCGAAAAAACGGCAGATACTTGGCTCAGAACTGGTTGAGCAGACTGTACAAAAAGTTAAGTTGATACGGGAGCGATTGAAGATAGCACGAAGTCGGCAGAAAAGCTACGCCGACACTCACCGATGACCTCTTGAATTCCTGGAAGGTGATCACGTGTTTCTGAAAGTAACGCCTATACGAGGAGTCATGAGATTTGGAGCTAAAGGAAAGTTGAGCCCAAGATTTGTCGGTCCTTTCGAGATATTGAAGCGAGTCGCCCCAGTAGTTTACCAGATTGCATTGTCTCTAGCACTGTCGGATGTGCACGATGTCTTCCACATCTTTTAGTTGCGGAAGCACGTGGACGATCCGAGCCATGTGGTAGATTTTGGTTAGCTGAATTTGTAGGCAAACTTATCATATATAGAAGAGCCGGTGCAAATCTTGGAGCGCAAAAACAAACTGCTTCGAAATCGTACTATTCCTTTCGTTCGTATGCTCTGGAAGAATCATGCGGTCGAAGAGTCGACCTGGGAGCTTGAGTCCGAGATGAAGAAGAAATTTCTTTCGTTGTTTTCCTAGCGGTAGGTTCTCTTCTTAAGTTTCGGAGACGAAACTTTTTCTTAGTTAGTTATGATGTAGTGCCCCGTCCCTACATTGTCCCCGTTTCCGTCCACGGGTGCGCGAGAAAAGAACATTGTCACTATCGATTGAATCGGAACCGATAGATCGGGATCGATTGAATCGGTCGAACGGAAACGATTGAATTAAAATTCTTTTCTCGTTATGGAAAGGCTTCTTCGGTATCAAGTCTCATATTCAGCGGGTTGCGCCTCGAGGATAGACTCTGCGACTGAGTCGGGAGATACCTCTCGTTGCTCTGTTTTTCATGCCGCACTTGCCCTTTGGCTTTGGTTTTTCGTAAATGTTTTCGATGGTTTTCATGGCTTGCGTTTTCGAACTTTGCATTCGTATCGAAACTCTTTGAATGATACAGTGTTCTAATCAGTTGCTTATGCGATTTCAGGTGATCGTGTTGGTGTCATCTAGCGCAGCCAACGGGTCTTTTGCCTCAAACAAACAATCAAAGTGAGTGGCTGGGCCCTTCTTTCCCTTGACCTTCTTTAATTCCAAATCAATTAATAGAATGCTAGTTGGTTATGCAAGTGCACAAATGCTTAGATTTCAATGAACTGTTGCACGATTCATCACGTACGCACGCTATAGAATTATTATGCCAAGAAAATGTTGCATGCTTAATATGTTATGCCTGTTATAAAACTGAGATAAGTAAAGTTTTGAATCATTGAATACCTATCGCCATAGCACGACAAAACAACGATGAAAATGGTATGTTGCTCATGAACTAAATATTATGCTTGAATAACTAGCCTAACCTAGCACGTCATGGACAACTTGTGCACAAGGAACGGCTTTCTCGATCGATATCTCGAGACACGGGATCGATTTGGCCTAGGAGGAAGCAAAAGATAGCTGAGCTCGACGAAAGCAAAACATGATTATTCGGAGAACTTGCAGCGGAGCTCGCTACTCACGCTGAAAGGGTCGCCGTCTAACCCAGCTATAGTCTAAAATGGTTTGTGATGCCAGTGACCTTCACATATACAAACTGCACACACTAAATGATAACAATTGACAGGGAAGAACATGGTAAGTCTCACATTGCACGGCACGCTCTGCCGTGGGTAAGTTCTAATGTAAATTACATTATGCCTATCATTTGCTTGTCTGAAATTCATTAGGATTGCTAGAAAGATCACAAGTTAAGACAACAAATTCTTGAAACAAATGAGAGTGTGGGTACAACGTGCAATATACCGATCCTCGCTCTCCACAGGTATCTCGGATCATCAAGAGTGTGTCACCTAACTCAAGGCGACGCTTGGAACTTTTTGAAGCCAAAGCTTGAATCTGCTCTTTTGAAGACTCCACATTCAGTCCAAGAAATATGTGGACTTCCCTCGATAGCAGGTGGCTGCAGTATTTTGTTGTAAATAGAGGGATGTAATGTATGGAACGACTATCTCATCAACGTTCATTTTGTAATCGAGTCGTGTTGTAAGCCCGCACGACAATGATTGTAATGGAGTCTTGTAAGTGATGTCTATTATCAATGAAAAAAAAAGTTTTCTTCTGTCACAATGTGTTGTTCAATTTCTCTGCGTACTCTATTAGATGCTTGTGTTTCGGATAACTTTATGACTATGACTTGTGCGATCGCAACTTAGGTTCACACGGCATTACGTCCGGGGGACGACTATTGATTCTACGGAATCGGGACATGACAGAGAATCCCCTCAGTGTCGCAGAAGTCTATGGGGTAGAGATTCTTGAAATCTCTAGCAGTCCCCGGCCTCGACGCTGGTGCTGGTGGAGCTGGTGGAACCTCCCTCTATCGGAGTGCATCTGCAACGCTGGCTGCGAACTGTGCGGCCTGAGCGCTTTGAGCATCGATGAACTTCTGGAAGATCCCCATGAGCTGTGTGCTGTCGAGAGTGATCGTCTGAGGAAGCGGAGGAGGCGGTGGAAGCTCTGACACTTCGGATGCAGTGGGTTCAGTGGTCCCAGTGTTCCTTGTCGTGACCATCCTGTAATAGAAAGATAAACTGTTGATTTCCATGTCCTAGAAAATAATAAGTAACCTAATAATAAGTATAACCATCTTAGATATAATAACCATTTTTCACGGATCTTATGTTGTGATGAGTTTTTCTTAGTTAGCAAGTCCCCCAATAGTACTCTATAGCCTAAGTACCATTTGGATGAGACCTGCATGGACCACCACTAAAAACATGTCACGATCCGCTCCCGAATAATCGGATACGAGTCGGACAAGCCCAGCCTACGTTGGAAGACGCAACGTAGTAAGCGGTACAAGTCTAAGGAAAATTCAAGTCACCGGATAAAATAAACATCACAACATCTATATAACGTCCCAGAGAGTCCACTACAATACTGGACATTATTACACTTAAAGAAATAATAATAATAATACAGGAGACAAATCCGGTGACAAGAATAAGATATACAACTCTGAAATCTCAATACAAATATACAAGGTAAAATCTCTAAAACAATCTAAGAAATGAACTAAGCTAGATTTCTGCAAATCCTATGTCCTGAATCCTGTCATCCTGCTCACTATAGCCTCAAGTTATAGTCCATAAAAGTGGTACAATAGCCTCAAGTACAGCTACAACGTATCCAGTCAGGAGCGGAGCAAAGTATAATCTACGATAATGAAACAAGTACAACATGATGACTGAGTAAAATACAAGAGAACATGATGAACATGAAACTGTAAATGCATAACTAACACTACGAAACAAGAGATCATGACATGTGAATTTTTGAAATAGCTACTAGAGTATGTGACCGGCTGGGGTAAGAACATGAAGCACAAGTAATGGTTCGGCTTAGAATCCCACGTGCACGATGTGAGACCTAAGCTATCATGCATTGCCTAACTAGCATTTGGCTTTGGTCACATATCCGTAGTATTTTTCCATCCCCAGATACAAGGAACATGAACTAGAGCACAAGACCATATCGTGTAACAATGTGTCCAATATGAAAAAGAATATGACATGAAGTAAATTAGTTAAAACCATAGAAGTACTTGCCTTGCTCTGGGAGATCGGTACCGGAAATATAGTAACCTCTGGGTAAACTAAAAGTGATTTGGTAATAGATCAAAGTCTAAACAATAATAACTCGCTTACTTGTGGCTATCTAGTTAACATCTAAAGCTAACCATTTATTTAACTAAAAAAAATAGATACTAGAAATAAAGTATATGACTAGTTAACAGGATAAGTTTAGTGAACTATATAATCAAAATAGTAAATCTGTACCTAGCAAAACACACTAAAATATTAGTACTAAGCTTTCATAGTATTTAACAAGATATTCATGATATTATCTGGATACTAGAGAAAACCCAAATAT
The DNA here is from genome assembly GCA_029216955.1 of Iris pallida. Lineage (NCBI taxonomy): Eukaryota > Viridiplantae > Streptophyta > Magnoliopsida > Asparagales > Iridaceae > Iris > Iris pallida. The sequence continues at coordinate 4,947,017 of JANAVB010011197.1, read as the reverse complement.
TCTACTAATAGTAATTAGATACTCCAATTTAGAGTCAAAGTAATTTTTAGCAACTACAGAAGCGAACAATATCCAATAATAACGAACCCAAGCATATTACCATTTCCTCAGCCCACACTAGGCCCACTAATCCACACAATCAACTAAAACTCCTTATTGAACTTGGCCTGCTATTGTCAATTATACAGCATTTCTAGGCCAAACAAGTTCAGCCCAATGCTGGCCTGCTACACTATTAGCAATCACATTCCAAACCAACCCAACAAATTATGCCCAGGTTAGCTTGTTAACTGTCCCAGCCTGACTTAAGGCTTATGCTCCAACCACCATTCAGAAATAAGACCCAGCATTCCTGTACAACCAACCTAATAAATGCATACAGCATTTGAAAATCCAATCGAGCATAACCCCAGCCAACAAAACCCTATATAGAATTGAAAGTTTGCCATAATATAACCAAAGTAAAATATGCAGGCAGCCCAATCCTATAGTCTGGCATGTACACTGGCCAATTTAGGCAGTTAGGTCTCTGGACAGTAAGAATTTCATTGAATTCTCCACACAACGCCGCGCCAGCGCCAAGTAGCAGTTTACCTCCAAAATCAAAGTAAGGACACACCTCTACTGAAATCATACACAACCTACTATACTCAAATATACACACAAAACCGGTCCACAGACAGAACTCAAAAGAACATACAATCAGTCGAATGTTTCAAATATATAATAGTTTCGTGCCTTGCTTCCCCGCACACGACCCCATCGCCGACGCAAACAGAGTTGGGCACGAACAGCAACCTTGGTCTGACACGAACAGCATTGGACACTCACACAGGACACGAACTAAAGCTGACACAATCTACCCATAGCATGCAATTCCCGATCCTGGCCAACACTACTCATCAAGCTATAATCACACGATGCTACTCGACGAAGAAAATGTAAACTGTTACCTGAGTTGGGAGAACCGATCCGAAGTGACGACACGTTCCAAGAAGATCGGACACGGCTCTACGAGTCCAACTGAAATTCAAACCCTGTTGCGACATATCACCAAACAGGTTCAAGGCATCAAAAGAAAACAGAGTATCTAGAGGATTTGGAACCTCTTCTTCAAGAATTTCAAGAAAAAATCAAGAATTACTAAGAGCCTTACAGTTGATTCCGATCTCAAAGTATTTGTTACACCTATCGAATTAACCAATTTGATCTCCAAATCTGGCTCAATCAATTCCAAATAAAAAAGAAGAAATCAAACACCAATTGAATTGTCAAAGCACGCAGTAATTTCCTAGATCTGAACAACAATGAGTCGATACTCACCAGCCTCCTCGTTGTCTCGTCGAAGGATGATCGGAATCTCAACAATGGGAAGCAACGTCGCTTGCCGAGGAAACAACCAGAACAGAGAATCGATGAAATTCCAGATCGATGATGAGTAGATCGATCAAGATTAGGCGTAATGGAAGGAAGGAATCGATCCAACAGAACTCACCGAGCTGGCGACAGTATCCGTGTCGTCGATGTCGTCGAGAGAACAAAGATCACCGGAGAAGGAGAGTAATTGTCGGAGAAATGAAGAAGTGCCGCTGAGAAGTCTCGCAGTCGTCGAGAATGACGTGCGCCGCCGGAGAATCCCCTCGCCGTCCCCGGGGATGATCTCTGTACGGTCGCCGTCGGAATGAATCAACAGTTGTGAGATAAGGCATGTAATAAAGGAAATTCAACTTATATGTTTATTTTTATGTTCACCGCACCTAGGATTAATAATATAGAGAAGCTGGGAAAAAGAAATTGATCAGAGCCATAATAGGTGTGGTCTAGGATAGAAAGAAAAATTTAGCAGGAACCAAAATTACCTGAATTGTTGTCAGGAAAAAATGTCTGGCAGATTAGGACAAAACTATATAATATGAATTGGAACTTAAAGATACATGGTATTAAGAACGTATTTCAAGATATGAATCATGTTAAAAAAAAGCTATCTAAGTGAGTGAGCACTAGTTTCAATGTGATCGGCTTAGAAACTTGTACAAAAATTTATGGCATGATTAATCATACGTGCGGTGTATGATTAACATTCACAAGGAACAATGACTTGCACAGTGTGGGTATGATCACATATCTATACTACTACTCCCTGCCCCCGACTGGTACAGTGGATCCAACCATGGTACGTTACAATACGGTATTCTCTGGAAAGGTAGCTAATGTTCTCAGGAATCAGTGTCCGTACAATGTACAAAAATGACAACATAGCTTGCACAAGGTACACCAAGACATACATGGAATAACATCTCATGCCGGGATCCGAAAATACCAATCGGTGTAACCAATGTGTCAAGATATCAAGAATTCTACACTAAATAGAGGGAACATAAAAGTTATCATAAACGAAAAATTATCAGAGAATGTACTCGTCTGAAATCCGGTGTGAAGTATCAACGGTATCTTAAACAGTGCCTCGAAGACCTAAATATGGAATATCAATGTCAATTTGTGTTTTGGAATCATCAACATTTTATACTAGCTTAATACTAGGTCTCCAAGTTATTTCTAAGTCAAACTAGGTCAGCTAGGTCAATACCTTGCTAAACTTGGTCAAACTAGGTCATTCCTAGCTTTTTAGGTCCATACTTTGTCATACCAAGGTATTCTAGTCTTACTAGGCCATACCCTATGTAATTACCTATATATGATACATATTATAGGCCATACTATACAATACCTTAACCTATTTACCTAATTACCTGTACATTTTCCTATACCTTATCACAAAGGTAAAACCAAACCCAATACCCAATACCCTATCACATTACCTATTACCAATGCTTATGTGTTTACCTAAACATATATATAACATACTCTATGCCTATTACCTAATACCTTAACACAAGGTAAAACCCAATACTTACTCATTTCTCCTTCACCGTTATCTATTACCCCTCACCTTATACTCGCACACAAAAACACATATGCACACTAGCATACTGTTTCTATCTACTGCTATTGCATTAAGCTAGAGCCATGCTAACCCACTGCTGCCCCTCTCCACATACACTGCTTACATGCTACTGCACTAAGCTAAACTACATGTTCTGCCTAAACTCCCCTCTCTACATACACTGCTCACATGCTCCCTGTTTTCTGCACAGGCAGTAACCTGCTGCTACTACTACCCTTTACCAACCCCTTTTCACTCACTGTTATTACTACTACTTCCAATCCCCTTCTCCCTCAAATGCTACATAGGCAGAATTTCTGCCTGCTGTTGTTACTGCTTCAAGTTCTGCACAGGATGCAAGTGCTGCTATTGATCCTATCTGCTACTTGCTGTGCTTCCTATTCTTATCTGCTGTACACAGAAGTAAAGTTTGTTGCTGCTACTTGCTATGATCCTCCCTCCCTTTGATGTCATACACATCTACCCTGCTCCATGCTACTGCTGTTATTTACTTCTTCTGCTTGAACTCCCCCTTATGTCTGCTGCATAGACACACAACAGTCATATACTGCTGTTACCTACTGCTAGGGGTGTAAATGGACGGAACGGACTCGAACAACCTCATGTTCAAGTTCGGACCGAAATTAAATTCGGACGGGCCTAAGTCCGGCTCGGTCTAGATCGGACCCAAATATTGATGTTCGTGTTCGGCTCGTTAGAAATTAACTAGGCTCGTGTTCGGCTCGTTAGAAATTAACTAGGCTCGTGTTCGGCTAGTTAGACTTGTTTGGACGGATCGGACTCGGACCGGACACTGGGTCGATTATACTTTTCAATGTTCACTGTTAAGTTTTGTTTTCATTAGTTTATTCCATGTGTTTCCATTCAGAGAAGCATTGCTTTAACATCATAGTCAGTTACAACTTATCTTGGGAAGATGAACATACATTATTCGTGGGCGTTCAAAATTTTCAGACGGTGTGAATATGCTATAAAAGACGCACAAAGCGACCAACGAGTTCAAAACCAAGCCTCTCCAATGTCCAGTCAAGAGCTGGCCGGCCAGCTGTTGTGATACAATGCAGTGGGTAGTGGAAGAGCCAAAACTTTTGATACATTCATTAATACAATCCAGTGTTAAATGCAGTGGGTAGTGGAAGAGCTAAATCTTTTGATACATTCATTGATACATTCCAATGTCCAATGCAGTGGGTAGTGGAAGAGCCAACTTTTCTTTTGATACATTCATTGAAACCAGCAGTGGTAAGTAAATAGCTAGTAATGAGAATGGGTAGTTGGCATTTTGAAAATTGAAAATATAGTTGGCTGGTCAGCTGCTGTTGAGAAAAATATGATAGGAACTGATAAATTAATTTCATTATTGAAATCAGCAACTAGCTGGCAGTTGCTATTGTATGCATGTGTGAGTTTGAGATGTGGGATGTCTGTTTTTGATGTTTTAACAACACTAAAAAATAAAATAGTTATTTTATTATTGGTGTTCACGGACATATTCGAACCAGACAAGAATATGATCGAGCTCGAGCTCATTAAAGGATCGGACTAGTATTTTTGTTCAAGCTCGGTTCATATAGTGGTTCGGACAGTCCACGGCCAGACGATTTGTCGAGTCGGACTCGGACGGACGACGGACTCTCCTGTTCACTTTACACCCCTACCTACTGCACGGTTTCCCCCTGCTTCACCTCTTCCACTCTACTAAACCACCTATCTATTAATCCTCATCCTATCTAGTTGTCTATCTATAGAGCTATATATACATCTAGTTATCCATGACCATATAGCTAACTATCTATATTATCTATCAACATATATATCTAGCTATCTATCAAGCTCACTCTATACACACGCACACACTATCACACATGACACACACACTTGGACACCATCTCATACACACACACTTGGACAACTGGCACGGTTCGTTGCGACATACGGTCAAAGATCCGCTCACTATCAAGTGCGGCTTCATAGGATTCACGATAAGTTTGGCATCGCTGATTCATGACGTCCCTACGCAATTCGTCATTCAGGTCCCGTTGAAAACGTTCGCACCATTCTTCTTTGTTGGGTAGGAAGGCGCCGGTAAATTTCACGAGTTTTGAGAAGCTTGCGTCATAATATTCAACAGACATATTCCCTTGCCTCAACATCATGAACTCGTCTCCCTTCTGTCGACGGACGGCGCGAGGAACATACTGTTCAAGAAAAGCTTCCTTGAACATTTTTCAGGAAATTTTAGTGTTGGGGTCGGTTTCGTAGATTTCATATTTCTTCGCCGTCCACCAGTCATAGGCCCTCAATTGCAGCTGTAGCGTCGCACATGCTACCCTCTGGGACCCTTCGATGCAGAGAAGATTAAATAAGTCATCAATCTCCGCGAGCCATCCCACGATCACATCAGGCTCTGCTTGACCATTGAACTTAGGCGGGTTCATCTTGCGGAACTCCGTTGCTTTGAACAAGGAAAAAGAGTTCATCGTTTGTGGTTGAACTTCTTCCTCGACTTCTTCTTGAACATCTTCCCTCTCTTCAGATGTCACGACCGTTGCATTGGTGTTGGCCGCCATATTGCTTACGATCTGCGTCAGGGCATCCATTTGCTTCTGTTGCACACCAAATTGGGCTTGGATTTGCATCTGAAGCTGTTGTTGCTGCTGCTGCATCAAGCGCAACATTTTCTCCATTGTAGTCTCGCTAGGGCTAGCACCCTTCGAACTAGACGAACTATCCACAGTGTTGGTTGTTGTGGCGGGATTATTTTTATTTTTCTTAGTCATTCCTACAAAACAAAGTAAATCCGTTAGTATTTTCAAAATATCTATGTGCTTACCTGTATGGAACTTTTATTTCACGCAGCATGTCGACAAGCATTCAATCGAGCAATCGCAATGAACATTCCAAATGAAACATTTTTTGAAAATTCGAGAAAATTTAACTGAGCTCTGATACCAATTTGTCACGTCCCGATTCGACAAACCGTTCGTCCTCGTATCGATTATGCCAAATCGATCGTCCTCGCTAGGACGTGATATCGTACGAATCTGGAGTTGTACTTGTACAAGGCAAGAACATTACATTTGATATATCTATTGAAACACCAAGTTGAAACTTCACAAATCGCATAGAACTGAACATGCAGTTTAGGAAGATAGAAATATGCTTTTCATTCATAGCTTGCAACGAAGTGCAAGTCGTAATTACATTGGATAGGTCGTTGCGGCTACATTGATTGAAACAAAAGAAAATACTCGACAAGCTGTCTGAACTAATACTTGTCGTTCTATACATTTACACCTTTTTATACATTGAAAACCTTCGATGAATTGGTTTCAAAATACTTCTAAATAGGCAGAGCTTCAAAATGCCTCTCCGAACTTCAGCTTTGGCTTAGCATCGTGCACCCCCAGAGTCCTCGTCACCTGTGAGGTTGGAGGATTAGTACACTTGAGAATGTACTAGTGAGCAGGACGAACCCACTCGTCTAAACCGACTCTGATTGTTAAGGTAGACATGCATTGGAGTTTTCTTTCTATTTAGAACTAAATAAATTCAGTTCATATTGATAGTCTTCCTTGAAACAGTAAAAGCATACAGCAAAAACATAGCTTTTATCTCAGTTCTTACCCCGGTCGTACTTATCCCTGCATAAAACAGAGATAATACTCACTACCTGCATAAGACAATAGGTGAGCATGCTACTATTTTACATATGGTCATTGGTGTTACACACCACTTGGGACTATTCAAGTTGGCATGCGATGCTACCCTTTCAGCCTAGGTTGCAAGCCTTACTGAAGGTCCCGTATGCCTCGCGCCGAAGTATGATAATCATTCCCTCTAAGTCGATTCGGTTCCGATGTCCCGGCTACCGTTTCGAGAAAAACGAACTTGTGCACAAGTTGTCCTTGACCATGCCAATGCGTGAACAGTTAATATATGAAACATATTTGCATAGCGTGGATAGTATTGAGCAGCATTATCATTTTTTTCAACTCATGTAATGAATCATTTTTTCCAAAGTCGTACTTCCGATTTGGCATCCCGTAGGCACCAATTTTTTCGAGGCACCATATGTCGCAACCAACGTTTCATTTTTATTTTGCAGATCATGAAATAGTCTCTCTTTTCTAGAACCTTAACTTTTTGGTTTTTGATGTAAACTTATATTTTCAGAGTAAATTATTCTAAATCGATACAGTTATCCCGAGTCTTGATCTTAGTGATTTGGCATGCATTTAACTTGGCATCGTCAATTTGAATAAGTTCGAGGCAAACAAATTTCATTTGCAGGAAGGAAGTAGAAAAGAAGAGGCCGAACCACCCACCAAGTATTTGATCATGCCAATGGTCGGAGCGCTTCGCAACATTCAAGCTTCAGTTACGCGAGCTCCTGTAATGGCACCAACATTTTATCATAATTCCTTCTTTAATCTTTCGTTTCGAAATTCGTAGAATAAATGCAGAAATCGATGCGTAAACACATTCATTAAAACCAAGCAGCTAAAACTCAAGAACCATATAGTAGTCCGGTCCCGTCGAAGGAACTCTTATATAGAGCTCACTCGTCGAGACGCAGCCTGCTTCATCGAGGACATATTCCAACAGAAGCCGTTCCATTAGTTGGATCGATTCTCGTAACATTCGTCCAAATCGATTTATTCGATGCCACAAAGTGTTATCGTAAGCCAAGCTCAGCGCTCGAGTCAGACTAGCTATCTAAGTTCCCGGCCAAGTTTGACTCGCCGCAAGCATTTTACATAGTCTGCCGCCTATCGAAAACGGGGCACTACATGGTCCAACCTATATAGGAATAGTTACTGGAAGAAAAAAAAGTTGTTCTTCAGCAGATATTGCAGAACTAAAGTCTTATAACAAAAATATTGGCATGGGAGGAAGACAACCTGCCAGTTACATATTTGGTGTGCCATTCTCAATAAAGCTCTTGACAAACAAGGAGGAACCAAGATCATTGAATTATGCATAAGAAAAATGGAAGGATGGAAATCTAAACTCCTTTAATATGCAGGGAGGATAGAACTGCTAAAAACAGTTATCAACAATATCGCTATATATTTGATGCAAGTTTTCAAACTATCTAAGTTGTTAATCAATAGAATACATACAATTTGGCTAACTTGTTGGGGTCATCAAAACTCATTATAAGATGAATTGACCAAACCAAGGAGGAAGGACATGGAATCAGATATTTGCATGATCTTATGCATGGACTACAAATGAAAGTGGTTTGGCATCTTCTAACACAAGATAGATTATGGAGTAAATGGACGAGGAACACGTACTTGAAGGGCATGAGCTTCTGGATTATACAAGAGGATAACAATGCCTCGTGCACTTGGAAAGGCATACTCAAAGTCAGGGACACCGTTCTTCCTGTTATAACCAGGGTAATAGTAAATGGGGACAACAGATCACTTTGGTTTGATCCTTGGCTGATGCAAGGTAGACTCGTTAACTGATATGGATGGCAAGCATTTACTATCTATATTGAAGACTATACAATTGCTACAATCATCCGGAATAGAGAATGGGATACAACTGCCACCAAGATTTTTCTTCCCCACTTTAAGAGGCAATCCAAAAGATACGCAGACATAAAAATAGAAGATTTCTGGATTTGGAAGCCTACCACAACTGGTGAATTCTCACTAAAATCAACATGAACTCCTTGGAGGAAATGATATGAAAGTGGATTGCCGTGATATGGTTAAGTTTCCAAGCTACTGAGGGGAAATGTCATATTGCTAGTAGATAGCAATTAAAGGAATACTGCAAACAAGAGACATACTAGCACTATGTGAACAGGCAGATGAGAGTATGGATCACATTCTTCAATTGTAATTATGTATCAGCAATATGGACACACTTCAGTGCTTCAATGAAGATACAAAGCAACAAAACCCTAAGAGAAACCATTAAAGGCATCCAAAGTATAAGCAACAAAGAAGTACTAGAGTACCTCTTGATGTGTTTTAAAATGCCCCGGCCTCGTCAACTTAGGCGTCCGCCTAGGCGTTTCATATCCTCTTATCGCCTCGCCGCTTTAGGCAGCGGCATCGATCCACCTTGACTTAAATATGACCCGATTCCTACCATTTTGTTCATTGGAATCTAACCCAAACCCAATAACTTAAAGATATGTGTTATTTTTTAAATATACTACAAAAGAGGAGCTACAATAGATTCCCCCCCCCCCCCCCCCCCCCCCCCCCCCTCTTTATTTCCTTTCCTTTTATGTCTTCCCTAACACATTAGATCCCGTCCATATCTTTGACTATGATGTCAATTCCAGGTGGCAACATGTAAGACTCTCTCTGTCTCCCTCTCTTTATATTTCACTATCTCATTGTTTTTTTCCTCTTTCTATTCAAGTTAGTGATACTCTTAGGAATTGTTTCTTGATTGAAAACTTTATGCAGTTGATGTTGAAGTCTTACACTTGTATATTAAGTATACACAAATCGCAACACGTTAGAGCATAAACCACAAGCTTGCGTTGGCTTATTACACGGTATGTACGCCCAATTTTAGTACCGAGTCCTCTGCCTAGGCCTTTTGGCTCTCATTGCCTTAACAAATTTGGTCTGCCCTAGTTGAAACTTTCATTTTTACTCAGTAGGAGTTGCTGACGAATTGTACCATTAGAAGTTTTAGTAACTACATGTTTGTGTTAACCTAACTATCGTATACCCCAAAATTTTAGTCTTAAGGCCCCGCCTAAGCCTTTGCCGCATCGCCTCCTCGCGTCGTTTTAAAAGACTTGTACTTTAGTCAGGCAGATGCTAAATACTACTTTGTGGGATGTGTGACAAGAAAGAAATAGGAGATTAATAAAGAGGCTATAAAAAAAGAGTCAGCGGCTGTAGTAAAGGGTCATAAGAAAAGTACAACTCCTAATGAAGACATACCATAAAAAAGTGGGGAACTAACATCCATAGTTTTCTATCTTGAGAATAAATGGAGATATTAGTCACTCATGAGCTAAGACACACAAATCTTACTTGGGAATAAATGGAGATATTAGTCTCTCATGAGCTAAGACACACGAACAATCCAAAATTCATGCCATGTCTGTGTTGTGTTGATCGACACATGTATCGGACACTCCAAAATACACCAGTACACAGCAAAATAGATGCTGAATCTGTGTCGTCGTGTTTGAAAAGTGTCATGTTGAATCTGTATCCGTGCACTATAGCGCATAAGGAAGGGAGAATTGATATATTTATTGTAGTGAGTGCAGAGAGATGAGATATTGGATGTAAACTCTAAACTTGTACCTCTTTATTAAATAGTCATAGTATTTGAGAAAAGTAAAACTAGCTAAGTTTGCTGAAGGTTCTCAAGTGACTAATATTATATAATCAATTGCACATTGATGTTAAGAAGATCTTACATTTGCAAAAAATATTTACATCGTAGTAATATTGGTAGATCTTTCAAGAATATGTCAATATGATATTGTTTATGAACTGCAGGTTCTAGAAGCCCTCAAAGGCTCCTCTTCTACTAGACCTGCAGTATTTGCCATGTCAAATCCTACAAAAAATGGTATGTGGAATCTTTACATAATAAATTTGTTATTTGGCTAAAGTCTCTGATTTCTTGAAATTTCCATATGTTAGCCGAATGCACACCTGAAGAAGCCTTTTCCATCTTGGGTGAGCATGTTATATTTGCTAGTGGAAGCCCGTGCAGTGATGTGAATCTTGGTATGTCTCATGACTTTCTTGAATCCAAATTAATCATGTTTCGAGGTATATCATAGATTCATATTTTTCAGGCAATTTACTTGTGCCAGAGGTGGTACACAAATATTCATAATATTAGGAAAGGAGACAGGAAATTGTGAATCTTGGTATCTTTAGTAGAATAACCATTTGCATTCCACTGGAAATACTTAGTGATTCCACTTGAAGCATAAATCTAAGCCTTAGGCAAACACCTTTGGGATTCTTCTATAATGGCCATCCCAATTAAGGGTGACAAGGATTTGTTAGTACTTTAAAGCATATGTAGCGTGTGTTGTTTATCTCATGAACTACCTTACTACCTAGTAGGTGAGAAATTTGAACATACAGGATTTTGGTTCCATGGAGTTTGGTGCATATTATATTAAATGTTTCTAATTTGATTAGAATTCAATATTTTTTCAGTCAATTACTGATTTACATGAGTTTAGAAAGACAGATCGATGAGACAGTCACAACGAAAGGTTGACAATGAATAGTCACAATTTAGATTATAGCCCACGGATATATCCTGTAACTGAAGCCGTGTGACTAAAGGAACTAGTGGTTGAATGATTCCATTATACAATTGAACTTTCTCCTTGAGGCAGTTACCAGATTTATTTATACAATTCAATGTCTATTTGTATTCAGTGTGTTTGGATTTATTAATTGCATGTTTTGTTTCCACCACAAACTGCACTGAGTTCCATTAATATAACTTTGCTTGTTCTTGGTGCTAGGTTTTACATTTTGGTATGTACTAGTAACTTTATTCGATAATTGTTTGCGTTACCTGCATGCTTGGTTTTGGACAAAACCTTCTTTCTCTTGGTGATTAACGGAATTGGAATTGCCTTCACCTATTTATATGTCCTGAGGATCAATTCCCCTTGATAGAATTTAGATCGATATCTCCTGATGCAAGTTTCATGTACAAAAATCTAATGGAGAATATGTACCATCAACTTTCTTGCTGACACTAAAAGTCCAAAAGTTTTGAGAAAAAGTTAACAACAATAAGATGATGCATCTTTACACCATATCATGATTTATACATCGAAAGCACCTTGTGACTGTAGTTCTCAATAATGGCAGTGTTTATTCTTCCTATTAGTTACATATTTACTTATTTATATATGGAACTCCAATATTTGTTTTATTTCAGGGAGTCCAATTGCACCATCCTGTATTGTGTTGATTCTTACATGTAGATGACCTCACCATAAATTTGCTTTGGCATGACTTTTTGTTAACTCTTGGTAGGGTTGTAGCTTTACTAAAGGTATATGAAATGTCATTGTATTTCAATGATAAATAGCTTAATAATATACTTGCATACTATATGCATAACATCCAGGCATTCCTCTTTACTATAGCCCTATAAGCATTTTTACTTCAGACATACTTATATGTACTGTTTAATAACTACGTAGTTAATTTAGGATTTGTAATGTATAGATATTAACCCCGCATGTTTTATGTTTAATGTTCTATATTTCATTGCCGGTCCCAAGGGACTGTTTAGTTGCACAAAAGTGTACGCAAGTACGAAAGTGGAAAAACAGAGTTTGCGTGCAACACGTACGCATTAATTTTGACTATCCAAAAACTGTTTTGTTGGTGGAATTGAAAGATATGAAAGTGGAGAAAAAAAATGAGTTTTGTTGTTTGGATGGTTGTTGAAAGTGGAAAAAAAAAATGGATTCGGTTGTTTGGATGGTTGTTGAAAGTGGATGTTTGTTGGAGATGTGCTAAACTTAGGTAGGCTTACCCCTAACTAGTATTTTTTTTATGGATTAAAATTTTAAGACTGATATAAATAATTAGAAAATCAAGTGTTTAAAATTAAAAGTTAACAATTTTTTAAGCCGCAAAATTTTAAAAACTTTGATATAAATAATATATTATTATTATTATTATTAGAGAAATTTTGAGTTGCACCCCATATTATTTAACAATATTCAAGGTACACCTCACTGTTTTACCATAATGTACAATACCCTCCACTTTCGTCAAAAACTAACGGTCAACTCTGTTGACCATTAATTTTTAACCGAAATGCCCCTTCCATTATTATTATTATTATTATTATTATTATTATTATTATTACACTAATTTAACAACTTTGATATAAATATTATATTAATTTTTAAGCTTATGCTTGTACTTATACTTATTATTATCTGTTAAGTGTTATATTAGAGTTATTAGTTAATGGACTTTACTTCCACATTGCTTAGAATAATAGGAGTGGGACTAGCCTCTCCTATATATATGTAGTCTCTCATCATTAATAAAATCATCTTATTATTTCTATCTCTACATGGTATCAGAGTCAAAACCCTAGCCGTCATCTACCACTTTCTCTCTCACCACAAAACCCTAACCCTAATCACAGACCCTCCCCCTCTTAGCCCACCTGCCCCTTCCCCTTTCCCACTGTTGCTGCTCTCCCTGCCCCCACCATCCCCCCTTCCCCTTTCCCGCCCCCCCTTCCTCGCTACTACTGCTGTTGCTGCTGCTGCTGCTGCTGCTGCTGATCTTCACTGTCAGCCGCCCCCTTCCTTCCCGGCCCCCCTTCCCCTCCATGGCCCCCGTACAAAATCCTAACCCTTTTCCCTTTCCACCAGCCGCCGCCCAACCACTCCAAACCCTAACCTAGTTTCCAAAAAAAATCGTTGGGATTCTCAGAGGGTAAACATATGATTGTTTGCTGGAACCTCTGACTCTCAATGATCAATTCAGAAAATTAACAAAGAGCAAACATATGTTTTGTTTTGCATGAATCTTTGTTTCTTTTCTTGATCTTCACACCAGGATCTAACAGAGGTTAACATGGGTTACTCTCTGTCCTGGCTTGTGATCCACACTTTCTACTTGCTATGCGCGCGTGCCGGTTCTGGCTCCGTTTTTAGTGCATTGGCAGAGTTGCTGTGATTATCCAGTTGGAAAGATCAAATCGACGGTCGAGTCAGGAATTCTGAAAGATGACAGACACTACGAAGAACAGAAGTGCTATCGACACTAGTGTTAGCAACACACTAGCGGGACCAACAGGCACTAGCACGACGATTTCCTATATTCGACTTGTCGATCGACGGTTGGAAGGACCAGAGGGCTACTCGACATGGAGAAAGAAGGTCGAGAAGACGCTTCGTGGAATACGGTTGTCCAAACATCTGACTGACAACCCTCTAGCAGAAGATCCCATATTTGAGCAATGAGAGACAAATGATAGTCGACTGTTTACACAGTTGATGAATTCAATGGAACCATCGGTGGAAGACATGGTTCAGAATACAAACTTCGTGAATGAGTTATGGGAGGTACTAGCAGCGGCGTTTGATGGAAAACGTGATTTGTCTCGTATCTATGACTCGGTCGTTGGTGTATACCGAGCAAATCAGGAAGACAAATCTCATAATGATCATTTTCGAACCTTTGAGGCTATGACTGATGAGATCAACCGCGTACTACCACTTACGTCGGATATTAATGAAGCAAAGGCTCAGTGTGAGCAACTTTATGTCATGGCTAATCTTGCCTCTCTCCGTCCTGATGCGGACTCCGTTCGCTCTCAGATTATTGCTGGATATGAAGTTTCGTCCCTGTTGGAAGCGCACTATCGTGTCCTTAGTGCAGCAAAAGTAGTTGAGACCACTCCGGGTGATACTCCTGTTGATTGCTCTGCTCTTGGTGCAGCTCGTACAGGATTTTGTGGTGGTCGTGGTGGCCGACGTGGTGGCTGAAATGGCGATCGTGATAGGGGACGTGGCAATGCGGTCGTGATAGAGAAAGACCGCGCACTTGTTTTAACTGTGGTCAGCTTGGCCATTTCTACTGGCAATGCACTAAATTACCTACTGCTAATATCACAACCGATGCTCCTGATGATGGTGTACGATCTGTTTAGATGACTTCGGACTCATATACAGAGTTCCTTGATTTCCAGGCTCAACGTCGTGGTGAAGCTTCCACGTCTGGATCCACAGCTGGATACTCAGCAGCGTGCATAGTGAAATCCAAGCAGTGGGTAATCGACTCTGGTGCGTCCTCTCACATGACTGGTGACACATGTATGATACATGATTATGTACCTGTCTGTCGTGTTTCTTGCATTACTGTTGCCAATGGAGGTTCCCTGACAGTCCGAGGATGTGGAAGTGTCAGTCTTTCTTCTGGACTGTCACTCAATTCTGTATTACTTACACCTAGGAACCCGTTCAGTTTAATTTCTATTAGTCAAATTACTCGTGAACTGCATTGCTTGATAATATTTTTTCTTGATGGTTGTGTTTTTCAGGACCTGAAAACTAAAAAGACTATCGGTAAGGGACATGTGGCTGGAGGCTTGTACACGTTTAACGCACCTTCTTCTGTTATCTGTGCCGGCATGAAACTCGATCCTTTCGAGTTACATTGTCAGTTAGGCCATCCATCAACCCAAATTCTCCAGAAAATGTACCCTTCTTTAGACATCCCTGCTTCTTTTCATTGTGAGCCGTGTAGTTTAGCTAAGCATCACCGGATTCCCTATCCGGTGAGTCAAAATAAAATTGCTTCCGCTCCTTTCGAGTTGGTGCATTCTGATGTATGGGAACCTTGTCCGATTGAATCAGTAATGGGCTTTAAGTATTTTGTTACTTTTGTTGATGATTACTCACGTGTCACTTTTGTTTATCTGATAAAAAATCGTTCTGAATTGCTTAACATTTGGTGTAATTTTTATGCCGAAATAAAAGTACAATTTGATATTCCAATCAAAAAAATTCGGAGTGACAATGGCCGTGAGTATTTATCTCATAATCTCGATAGTCATTTGGCCCGCAATGGCATCATCCACCAAACTTCTTGTGCGTACATACCACAAAATGGTGTGGCCGAGCGCAAGAATTGTCATCTCTTGGAAACAACACATGCTCTTATGTTTCAAGCACGTACTCCTAAGAAATTTTGGTCGGATGCGGTTCTCACTGCTTGTTATCTTATTAACCGCATGCCATCGTCAGTTTTCAATGGTAGCACTCCTTTCTCTCGACTTTTTTCCAGACGAGAACTATTTCCTCTGCCTCTCAGAATCTTTGGCTGCTTATGCTATGTTCGGGATACTCGACCAACTCTTTCTAAATTAGATCATAATGCAATACAATGTATTTTTCTTGGGTATCCTAAAGGTCAGAAAGGGTATCGGTGTTTATTTCCTGTCTTGAAGAGATATTTTTTTACTTGGGATGTTACCTTTGTAGAAACCAAATTTCTTCCACTCCCACAATCAACGGGTTCGGCTCTCCTAGTCTATCCATAAGAAGATTTTTTGTTATTTTCTGATCAAACACAACACCCCTCCCGTACGGGTGCCCTCCCTTACCGAGCCAGTTTTCCAGGCCGATGGTCCGCATATACCGATTTAGTCAGTGCCGACATCGCCCACAAAATCATCCTCCGGTTCCACCAGCAGCCCCGGCTCCAATGAGTTGCCTCTACCTGTTCCACCAACAGCTCCATCGGTTCAGCCAGCAGCTCCGGCGGTTTCGTCTCTAGAACGTCCTCGTCGTGTCTGTCGTGATAATCCCTTGTATGTTGACAGTTACAAAGGACTTATCAGTCACACTCAGTCTCTGGTGGCTACTATTGATGGAATTCAGATTTCCAAGACCATTGAGGAGGGTCTCAGATATTCTGGTTGGCGTGCTACTATGAACGAGGAGATGAAAGCTCTCAGGAAAAATCACACTTGGGACTTGGTCGATTTATTCACTGGTAAACAGACAGTAGGTTGCAAATGGGTATTCACAATCAAGGTAAAACTAGATAACTCTCTTGATTGCTTGAAGGCTCGTCTGGTGGCCAAAGGATACTCTCAAACCTGTGGTGAGAATTACTTCGAGACATTCTCTTCTGTTTCTAAAATGACGTCTATTCGTGTCCTCATAGCCTTTGTCGTTCGCTATGACTGGCCGTTGCTTCAACTGTATATCAAGAATGATTCCCTCCACGGGGATATTGATGAAGAGGTATATGTGATGTAACCTCCCGGGTTTGTTGCAAGGGAGGGTAAAGTGTGTCATCTAAGGAAGGTCCTCTATGGTCTGAAACAATCACCCCGTGTGTAGTTTGGTCGATTTACACATGTGGTTACTCGGTTTGGATTGTGTCAATCAAAGAAAGATCATTTCGTATTCTACCGACAGACATCAGCTGGAAAGATATTACTTGGTGTCTATGTTGATGACATTGTAATAACAGGAGACGACAGTCAGGGTATTGAAAGCCTCAAGAAATTTCTGGGAGAACAATTTCAAACCAAGGATATGGGATCATTGAACTATTTCTTGGGTATTTAGGTCACACGGAGTAAGCGGGACATTGTAATGTCCCAGAGAAAGTATGTGCTGGACATACTGAATGATGCAGGCATGATGCAAGCCAAGGGAGCAACTTCACCTATGGATCCAGGGGCAAAGTTACTTCCAGACGAAGGGGCTCTAATAACCAACCCAGAACAGTATCGTCGAGTAGTTGGAAAACTCAACTACTTGGCAGTCATGACTCGTTCGGACATTTCTTTCGCAGTAAGTGTTGCAAGTAGATTTATGACTTCTCCAAGAGTTCCACACTGGCAGACAGTTCTCAGAATCATGTGTTATCTAGTCAAGAATCCAGGAAAAGGAATTCGGATGGAGAATAATGGACACACTCGTATTGAGTGTTTTACTGATGCTGACTGGGAAGCAAGTCTGACAGATAGACGATCTACATCTGGCTATTCAGTATTTATTGGCGGAAATCTAGTGTCATGGAAGAGCAAGAAACAAAGTGTGATAGCACGCTCAAGCTCAGAAGCATAATATCGAGCTATTGCTCAGAGGTATTATATATGAAGCATCTCTTACAAGAACTGGAAGAAGACGCAGGATCTCAAGCGGCAGATCTATGGTGTGATAACCAATCTGCTATTCATATTTCCACCAACCCAGTATTTCATGAACGGACGAAATATATTGAAATTGATATTCACTTTGTTCGTGATGAGTATACAACGGGAGTGATAAAATTTCAACATGTGAGGACCGGCAACCAGATAGCTGATATCTTCACAAAGCCTCTTTTGGGTCCCCAGGTTCAATTTCTATGTAACAAGCTGGACATGATTGACATCTATGCTCCAGCTTGAGGGAGAGTGTTAAGTGTTATATTAGAACTATTAGTTAGTGGGCTTCATTCCCACATTACTTAGAACAATAGGAGAGGGGCTAGCCTCTCCTATATATATGCGTCTCTCAATATCAATAAAGCTATATGATTATTCTTCTCTACAGATACCAACAAATAATCTAGCAGTTTGTCAGAATTGACAATTGAATTCTAAATTCTGACAATCAAATTCTAAATTAGGATCAAATTCTAAATTGGCTATCTGATTATTCTTCTCCACAGTCAGAATATGAGTTTGGGTACCTGGTTGGCAGCAGCTTGCAATATGGGTCTCAGGGTGTTTGTTCTGGTGGACAAGACCCCTCGTTCTGGTGTCACGAGAAAGAAAGTGGTTGTGGTGAATGTCGATGATGAAGCACGAAAGATAGCAAGCGTTATGACAATACCTGAAGAAACCGAGGTCTAACTAGCGACAAATCAGAGGGGACCCATAGTTAGAATATGAGTTTGGCTTCCTGATTGGCAGCAACTAGCAATAAGTGTCTTAGGGTGTTTGTTCGGATGGACAAGACACTGCTGCTGTCGGGTATAGGGGATACCAGGGAGTTGGACATGGGGGTGGCTTGATGGCTGTCTGGTTGTTGTATGCAGGTGTGGTGTTGGCAGCAGCAAACGAAGAAGCAAGGGGCCTGCAGATGGCTGTCAGGTTGTTGTATGCAGGTGTGGTGGTTGCTTGATGGCCAGCTGCAGGTGGCAGGAAAGCATGGCAACGCGAGGCTTTTGTTAATTCTGCAGGACAGCATCGTGCAGGAGGAAGGCAGGAGCTCTACTGACTTGGAAATCTGTATAAACGCAGCAAATAGCAACCACTAGAGGAAGAGGAAGAGGAAGAGGAAGGGGAAGGGGAAGGGGCAATTGGGCTTTTATGAGATCAAAATAGAGATGAAGATATGTGAAGAAGAATTCTTATAGAAATAGGTAATTACACCACAAGTCAATAAATTATTTTCTAACTCTTCCATTCAATAAACCATCTACAATACAATTGTTTTTGTAGTTATGTAATGCAATGTTTCTAGATAAGACAAAATATTGACTACAGTGTTGTCAAGTGCTCAATCGAGGTGCCTTGCCATGACCCGAGTAGTAACACTTCAACAAGGTGCCGTGCCATTGCCACATGGCGCATTGAGGCGGCACCTCATGAAACCTAACATGAAATTGCATGTTTAATTTTTTTTTATCTCGATTCTAAACCCATAATTAGTACCCCAATCAACCCTATTATCCCATACTTTATTCTAACTCATTGGCACGTTTTAGTTAAATTCCTACTTTCCCAATTCTCTCTACACTTTCTTTTATGTAAATGCCCCGCTCCGTGCGGTGCATTGTGCTGGCTTGTTGGTTCGAAGGACGTGGTTGGACTTAGGTTCATACAGAGAAATCATTAAGTGTTTTTATGATTGGGACAAAGTCGATTCCTCAAATGGTGGATGGTTTGACATTCTCTTCCTTACATTCACACTTAATAAAAAAGAACTGTTATTAGCCTTTGTTTCTATATTCCATGAGTTTTTTAATGCTAAGTAAAAAAAAGAACAAAGATAAAAGATAGTAATGTTATTGTTGTTAACTTGCTATATAGAAACATGTCATATGGAATATTGTACTCTTGTTATAGGAACATGGATTATTGTATTGTTATATAAATATGGAATATTTTGTTGTTGTTATAGAACCATGAAATATTGTAATGTTATAGAGATGTGGAACGTTGTACTGTTGTATCAGAGTAATGGAATTGTGGAAAATGTTTAGGACCGTTGAGTCGCCAAGGTAGAAATTTCTGGATTGGAAAGTACACAAGTGTGATAATCCGTGGACTAGGAAGAATGGAAGTACGAGCGATGGCTCGAGAGAAGTGGTAATACAAAGAAAATGGGTGGTTTAGTTATTTCAAGTTTCTGTTATCATGTATGTTATGTTTTAATAGCTAAGTTGCATATGCATGGATAGTCATGGACAACTTGTGCACAAGGTTTACTTTCTCAAACAGTATCTGGGACATTGGGACCGATTCAGCCTAAGAAGAACAATAATAGTTCTGCTGACGTACTAGCATGGATAATTCGAGACATTCAGTAGGGCTCGCTACCTGTACTGGAAGAATTGTCGTCTTACCAAGAATAGTCTAAAATGGTGTGTCACCAGTGACCATCATATAGTTAGGCTACATGCTAATGTCATATGTTTAGAGGACTAACAAGTTGTTTGCAGGGACACATTTATGACACATTTTTATTTTATGAATGCTAACAATTGATGCATAGACACTTATGACACGGTTATATGTTATGAATGATAACATTTGATGTTGGGAATGATAGTAGCCTTGGGTAAGATTTATAGTATCAAGCGATACACACACGTGTGTATTTATGAATTTTTAACCGACTCTAGAGAAGTAGAAAGATCACATAAGAATTTTAATGTCCTCACATGATTACCGTATTAGTTTAGGTGAGTCGGGTTAAGGCCGCTTACCAGTGCATTTCCCAATGTGCTGACCTCCTCCACAAGTGCGGGGAGTCGCTTGGACGATCTGAGACGTTGGAGCTCAGTTGGCAACTTAAAGTTCGGCTGGAAGATATCTTTTGTTTATAAAGAACATAATGTATGAAACAATGTTTATTGTACTAGTTTCACGAGTTGTAAGTGGCATCGTTCGTTGCAATAAGATTCAATGTTTGTAGTCGGATTATTCTTTTGACCTAAGAGCCGTTGTAGTTGCACTGCAAATTGTCAATAAAGAATTATTTTCATATATCTTGTGTTTATCAACTTTTCTGTTTATTTTTTTGTTGCAGTGACTTTATTCTTTAGATGTTTTATTGAAATTGTTTGTTTTTGTCTTGTACAAGTACAATTTAGACTTGTACGGCATCACGACCAGTGGCGACTTTCGGTCCCGCGGGATATGGGCGTGACATACTGGTATCAGAGAGTTGTTGCCTTCCTTGGACTCTCAATTGATTCTCTTCACCTCTAAGTTGCTTCCGTGATCAAAAGCCTTTTGAACCTCCTTGATGTTCTATTGAGGGTTCTATTAGTAAATCCAGATATGTTATGATTCTTATATGGGTATTTTGTTGATTAGTGATGGTTTCGAAGAGCAACAGTAAGTGGTTTGAGAGGACTATGAGATAGGATGTTTGGAAAATAGATCATTTGGATATTGGATGATCAACATAGAATATCAGTCAATGTACTGCAGTAAGTTGTGAGTGTTGTTATTGCACAAGATGAAGGAAGTATGCCTAAACTTTAAGAAATGCAAATGAGTTAAGTTGTTCAAGTAGATGTTATGATGTGGTCGTTGGAGCTGTCATTGTAAGGATTGTCCAGAAGAGACGCTGACTCGGAATACGAAGAAGGAATGAGGAAGTCTAGAAAGAAAGTTGGTAGTGGAATGAGGAAGTCTAGAAAGATGGTACTTAAGGCAAAACGAATTTTCTAAAAGATTGACAAAAGTATAAAAATGAGAATTTTTGGGAGAGAGAAAGTAGCAAAGACGAAAGCTAAAAAAGCTGATAGTGAAGCTAAATAGGAGTTAGAAAATAAGGAGGGAGATAAAGACATTTATATTTTATAAGCTTGCTAAAAGTAGAGAAACAAGGAGCAGAGACTTGGATAATATTAAATGCATCAAAAATATGGACCAAAAAGTATTTGTAATAGAAAATAATATTAAAAAGAAGTGAATGAGTTATTTTCAAGTTATTTAGCAAGGGCAACCTAGAAAAGATTAGTTTAAATACAAAGTTAGCTCGGGATAAGACATTGTTATTGTTGTAAATTTTGAATTTTTGTATTAAGGATATTTTAAAGAAAATAAAAAAATTGAAAAGCGATAGGAACCAAATGATATCCGTATTGAGATTTGAAAATTTTTAGGAGATCAAGGATTAATGTGACTTATTGATTTATTCAACTAACTATTAAGAACCAAGAAGATGCTCTATGAATGACGAAGTAGTATTATAGTAGCCTTATATAAAAATAAGGGAGATATACATAGTTGTGTAGTAACCCGTGAGGAATTAAGCTTATGAGTCATACCAAGAAACTTCGGGAGAGAGAAAATGAACAAAGGTTAAGAAAGTTACTATCATTTCAATTGAATCAGTTTGGTTTTATTTCAATGTGACCTATTATGGAGTCATTTACTTAGTAAGAAGATTAGTGGAAAAAATTTAGAGATCAAAAGACATATTTTCATATGTTTTTTATTGATTTAGAGAGTTTATGATCAAGTTCCAATTATGTAGTGGACTTTGGAGTACAAACAAGTTCCTGCTAATTATATTGAGACTAGTAAGGATATGTATAATAGAGTTATGATGATTCTGCGAACTATTAGAGAAGATAGTAAATCATTTTCTATTACCATTGGCTTATACCATGGATCAATATTAAGTCATTAGATTTTTGCAGTAGTTATTGATAAAATTACTAGGCATGTACATGAATGGTGTATGATGTTTCTTGACAATATTGTGATGGTTGATGAGAGGAGAGAATGTTTAGATCCTAAAATAGAAGTATTCTAAGGAATTTGAAATTAGTGTGGAAAAAAATAAAGTATATGAAATGTAACTTCAATCGTAGGTCAACACCAAGATCTGAATTTAGATTTTGATGTAAAAGTGATGGAGAACTTTAAGTCTCCACTAAGATCTGCCTTGTAAACTCCTAGAAAAATTATATATAACAAGTCACTTTTTCCAAATATATATATATACAAGTACATTTTTCCATATATATATATATATATATATATATATATATATATATATATATATATATATATACAATTTTTCTGATGCCTGACGACTCGAGCGGCTCGAGCGATCGGGTGTCCGCACCTAGGGTTTCCTTGGCTCCCCCTCCGCGCCCCCCAGACCCTCTCGAGGGAGGGTTCCGGAGTAAAGGAGGGAAGGGGGGGCGGGCGGCTCTCTAAAGTGGGCGGCGGTGGCAAGGGGACCCCCCCAGGCGGAGGGGGGGGGGGGGGTCGGGCGACAGCGGCAGGGGGGGTCGGACGACCTCAGGGAAGGGACCCCCCCAGGCGGGGGGGGTCGGGCGCCGGCGGATCGGGCAAGGGGCCGGGCGGCGGCGGGAAGCACGACGGCGGGAGGGGGTCGGCTGGATCCATCTGGACCCCCCCCCCCCCCCCCCGACGGGGTTCAGGAGCGGGTGGAGGCCCTTCTTGCGGCGGGTCGGGGATGGACGTAGGGATCGGCAAAGGCGGGGGAGAGCCGGGGGCTACGGCACCGATTTTTGAATTCGGGCCGGGCTCTACGCCGGAGGCGGACGGGACTGGAGAGGCCGGCTGGCAGACGGTGGTGAGACGACGGGCTGGAGGGCGACGAGGGGTCCAGAACCAAGGGAATCATGGGGGTCGGCCTCCAAGAGGCACAGTCGATCCACATCGCCGAGGGGGAGGTACGGTACGTACTGTGCCTGGATGGCGGCCAAAGGCGACGGCGGCTGAGAAGACAAAGGGTATTGTTGTCGATACTGGTAGGCAGGGCCCGGGAGCTGCGAAACCTCCAACCAGGACCCCCTCTGAGGAGCAGAGACCTCGGTCTTGGAAGGAGGTGTGCACTCCAGTGGAGTCGAAAAGCCCGCTGTCGATGGAATATGTTACTCCGATGGCGGTTGGAGGAGGACTCAGGGCATACTTTCCCGCAGAGGAAATAGCAGAGGTTTCTGACTTCTGGAAGAACACCTTGGTGCTATATGTGTTAGGGAACAAGCCGTTCTATGGCCAAATCCGGGGTTATGCGGAGAGAGTCTGGAGACCCAAAGGCAGTATGGAATTCTTCTCTCGGGAGAATGGGTTTTATTATGTCAAGTTTGGGCTAGCGGAGGATGTGACCAGGATTTTGCAGGGAGGGCCATGGTCGTTTGATGGGAGACTCATTATATTGAAGGAATGGACACCGGAGCTGAGGTGTGAAAAGGAGGTGTTGAATGCCATCCCCGTCCGGATCCGATTCCCAGAGTTCCCAGTGAAATATTGGAGCATTCCACTCCTCATGAGACTCGCCAGCCTCGTGGGGAAGCCGATCAAAGCAAATGAGGCCACTGCTTTCCGTACCAGACTGATGTACGCCAGGGTCTTCGTGGAGATCAAGGCGGGCTCGGAGCTACCGAGCATGCTTGAGTATTAGGTACCGTCTGGAGAGGTTCTGACGCAGTCGGTGGAGTATGATTGGGTCCCACCCATGTGTTCTTACTGCGAGTGCTTTGGGCACATTACCAGTGCGTGCAAATACAAGGGGAAGGAGGCCGCCAGACCATAGGCGGCTCAGACGGAGGCACTTGGGATGGAGACGGTTCAGACGGAGGCACCTGGGAAGGAGACAGCTCCCAGTCACTTGCCTGGGGAGACGGCGCCAGACAGACATATGGAGGACACAGTGATGGAGGTTGATAGGAGGCTGGAGACAGGATCACCGCAGAGACAGGAGAGCATGCAAGGTGCACTGGTCCTGTTCAGGCCACAAAGGACTATGGTGACCAGGGGTATGAGCGCGGCTGATAGTGGTCAGATGGTGGTGGAGGACTCCCCGGCAATTATGGTATACAGCAGCAGGAAGAGACACGCTCCGGCCACATTGGAGGATATACCTCAGGCGAGGGATTTGGATGACCAGACTGAAGCCAATCCTGACTGGGCTCTTACTCTTAGCAGGTTTCAGGCTCATCTTGCTCCTTCCTCCATGGTAGATGCAGTCATTGATCAGGCGGATGAGACACTTCCCTCGAGTGTCGATCCAGACGAGTTCCAGGGGGACCCCTCATCTATTAATTAGATGTCGGTCCTAGCATGGAACATTAGGGGGGGTGTTCCATTGGACGATGGAGGGAGATTGGAGGGGTTCTGAGGAGAGAGTCATGTGACATTGCTATCCTGCTGGAGACGAAGATTAGAGGGGCCGCTATGCTCTCGCGTAGGACTCCGGCAAACTGGGATCACATTCACAACTTAGATCTTTGCGGTATGGCAAGGATCTGGGTTAGGTGGAACAAAGGTAGCTGGGAGAGGGTGCAGATTCATAAATCAGAACAACTCATCGGCGTTACTTTCGAGAACAAAGGTGGGTTCCGATTCATCCTGGGTGCTGTATATGGGCACAATGACCGGAGACTCCGGGAGGCTTTGTGGGAGGACATTGTGCATATGGGTCATATGGCGGACAACATGCATCTCCCTCTGCTCATCATGGGGGACTTCAATGCTATGCTGCTTCGTCAAGAGAAGCTGGGAGGCCGTCCTGTTCCGGACTCGATATTGTACGACTTCCAGAGGTGTCTGCTTATGTCAGGGATGCGGGGGCTGGAGCGAGCTGGACATATTTGGACCTGGCACAACAAGGCTACGCATAATCGGATTGCTTGTCAATTGGATCGGGCCTTGGGCAATAGTGAGTGGTTCAGGTGCTTTCCGAACTCGGTGGCGGAAGGTCTGGCGGCGGATACTAGCGACCATTCTCCTATCCGGGTTGGCCTCTGTGAGAGACCCACTTTGAGGGCGAGGCCGTTCCGGTATAACAACAGCTGGTATCTGTCGGCTGGATATGAGGAGGTGGTTATGGGAGAGATGCAGCACTTCCGGGAAGGCACGGCTCAGTTCCGCATGGTTCACAAACTCAAGCAGCTCAAGCGGGTCATCAGGGGGTGGGTGAAGACGAGACCGCGGACTTCTCTGGCGGATAAGGAAGCTGAGCTTCGGGACACTCAGGTGGCCCTCCAAGCTGACATTCTGAACGGGGAGCTGGCGGCTAAGGAGAAGATCCTGATTGAGGAGGTCAGCATCATGAGACTGCAGGAGGAGATTAGTGCGGCACAGCGGGCTAAATGTACCTGGCTCAAAGATGGAGACCGCTGCACCAAATTCTTCTACGATGTGATCCGCACCCGTCAGCACCGGAACAGCATCCCCAGACTTCTGAATGCTGAGGGACGTCTTGTAGGGGACCCGGTGGAGATTCAGGAGGAGGCCGTCAGATTTTACACTGACTTATATCAGCAGACGGACTACTCTAGCACGTTCCCTGCCCTTGTCACGAAGAGACTAGTGTCCCGCCATGGGAACAGTCTGCTTCTGCCTCATGTGAGGATGGAGGAGGTGGAATACATTGTGATGAAGGCTAATCCCAACAAAGCTCCCGGGCCTGATGACTTCTCTTCAGGGTTCCTTAAGCGACACTGGGGTGTGCTTAAGGCCCCTGTTCTGGCGGCGGTTCAGGAGTTCTTTGTGGAGGGCAGGCTTCTGAAGGAGATGAACCACACATTCTTGACGCTGGTTCCTAAGAAGGAGGGAGCGACCTCACTTGCAGACTTTCGGCCCATTGCTTGCTGTAATTTTCTTTACAAGATTATCACTCATCTTATGTGCAGGCGTATGGAGGAGATTATGCAGGGATTGGTGTCCCAGAATCAAGCAGCGTTCATCAAGGGCCGGTCGATAGCGGAGCACAGCCTGCTAGCTCATGAGATGGTGAGGGAGTTCAGCAAACCTGGGAGATGAAGGCTTGTGTGAAGCTTGACCTCCGGAAAGCTTATGATACGGTCAACCGGGACTTCCTGTGTCACTTGATGCTTGCCATGGGGTTCGACGAGAGGTGGGTTGCGAGGGTGAGGGAGTGCATTTGCTCTCCTACTTTCTCAGTCCTCATCCAGGGCACGTCGCATGGCTACTTCAGAAGCAACAGGGGGTTGCGGCAGGGTGACCCCCTCTTCCCGTATCTATTTACCTTGGTGATTGAGTACTTTACATGCATGATGGATACGTCAGTGCATAGCAAGAGGATCGTTCCCCTTTTCCGGTTGGTGAGTCCGGTTGTATCACATTTGATCTATGCTGACGACTTATTGGTGCTACTCCAGCCTTCCATGCGGGGAATGAGAGCGCTCTCTGACATTATGGAGGAGTTCAGGCGGCTATCTGGGCTCCAGTTAAACAGGGAGAAAAGCAGAGTCTACTTCAGCTCCCAGTGTACACAGCAGGAGGAGAGAGCCTTCGCCTTAGGAGTGGACAGAGGCGAGCTCCCGGTGAAATACCTGGGGGTCCCGCTGACGGTCAACTATGCCAGAGAGCAGGATTGTCACAGCTTGGTGGACTTTGCTCAGAGGAGAGTGGAAGGCTGGCAAGCTGCGGGTCTATCATTTGGCGGACGGATTGAGTTGGTGCGTTCGGTTATTGCAGGCATCAAGATGTTCTGGCTCCAATCTATCCAGATCCCTACGGCTACTATTCGAAAAGTGGAGGCCATCTGTGTTGACTTCATCTGGAGGGGAGGGATGCATGCGATCTCCTGGGACCAGTTATGTCGGCCACGGGAGGAAGGAGGAGTGGGGTTGAGGCCTCTTCATGCGGTCAGAAATGCAGCTTGTGTGAAGATGGCCTGGAGATTCATCAAGGGGGGGTCGCTCTGGACGGAATGGATGGCGAACAGATACCTGAGGAGGACCAACTTTTGGGCCTGCAGGATAGACAACAATTTCTCGGTCACGTTTAAGGCCATCCTGAGGTGTAGACCGGTGCTTCAGACCGCTATCTGCAGGCACATGAAGGATGGGACGACTACCGACCTCTGGCTAGACCCTTGGTTGGGTTCCAGATCCTTGCTCGAGCTATTGGGAGGGGAGCTGGACAGAGAAGCGGGCTGGCGGCTCACATGTAGTCGGATCATCAGAGATGGAGTTTGGAGGCCAGAAGTATATCCATATACTGCTCAGCTTGCCGAGGAGATTCGCCTTATTACTATTGACGCTAGCCAGGCGGAGGATTCATGGAGCTGGGCCGGCCCAGGTACGGGGGGGCGGGTCAGGTCTATTCTGCTTTCGTAGCTGCTACGACTTGGTTCGGACCCACCACGACCGGGCTGAGGAGGTGGACTTCATTTGGGGCAAGGGGGTTGCCCGAAAAATGTAACTATGTGCATACCGACTTCTTCGGGGTAGACTGATGACGAGAGACAGACTCCTCCGGTTTGGGATGCAGATCCCGGATGCCAAATGTGTGCTATGTAATGAGGAAGATAAATCTATGGGGCATCTCTTCTTTGTATGCCCGATGACCTGGCACATTTGGACCGAGCAGTGCGCGCAGCTAAGAGGAGGAGTTGGGATGGATAGAGACATCCGGAGCATTCTTAGCTGGATCCGAGATCACAGAGGCCGGGATCCGGGGTGGGCCAGAAGAGCCAGAGTTCGTCTCGCCGCGTCTGTTTGGCACATCTGGAAGGAGCGGAACAGACGTATTTTTGAGGGCTTGACTACCTCCTCTATTGGAATTCTACATAACATAGAATTCGATGTATCAGTAATGGCCCCATAATATTATATTTTGGGGCATGGAAAGTTGTGATATCTATGTATTATAATACCTTTTCCGCTCTATGCAAGGAATAAATTCACCCTTATTCCAAATATATATATATATATATATATATATATATATATATATATATATATATATATATAATAAAAGAGGAAAAACGATGGCTTCAGGAGCGAACCCTAGGGGCGAGAGTGGCGATCGGCCAGGGCCGGCTCGGGGACCTCCCCCGCGGCCGTCGGACCCCCTTGCCGGCGGGAAGAGGTCCTCGGGGAACACAGGCGGCGCTGCCCCCAGCGGCGTAGAAGGGCTGGAGCAGGGTCGGGGGGGTCGGGCGGACCCCCCGGCGCAGGTTCGAGTGGCGCCTCCCCTCCAGGCGGTGGGGGGAGAGGGCGGGGGCATTGGGGGGGGGGGGGGTCGGGTGGACCCCGGCGAGGTTCAGCGCCTCCCCTCCAGGCGGTGGGGGGAGAGAGCGGGGGCACTGGGGGGGGGGGGTCGGGTGGACCCCCGGCGAGGTTGAGCGCACCCCCACGGGGCGGCGGGGGGAGGGGGGGGCGGAGCGAAAGGATGGGGGTCGGGCGGACCCCCCAGATCGGTGCCGGGATGTGGCGGCCCCCAAGGTGGTGGGGGGGAGGCGGGAAAGACGGGAGGGGGGTCGGGCGGCCTCCCTACGGTTGCGGGGGGGGGGGATTAGATGCACTACGGGGTGGATCCATCGCTCCCAATTTCGAGTTCGGAGCAGGTTCCTGATCTCTGGGGAGCCAAACGGAGGGAGGTGGTTGGACGACGGTTACGTGCCGTCGCGTAGCGAAGCCCGGGGGGAAGACGGGAGGCGGACAGGGTCATGTTAGGGATCGCCACCCCGCTGCTAGTCGTCAGAGCAGGTCAGGGGCTCGGCTTTTTGGCCAAGGTCCGGGGATGTCTGCTGGGAGATCGGCGGGGTGGCGGCCGAAGGCGACCGCGGCGGCCAAGGGGAAGAGTAAGGTGGTGGATCTTGATATTCAGGGACCTGGGTCTCCTCGGCCGGAGGTTGCCCCCAGGCCTTATGGGACGACCACTCGGCCTGCTGGACGGTCCTGGGCAAAGATCTGCAAACCTGTGGGACCGAAAAATCCCACGTCGATGGAGTATGTTCCGCCGATCAAGGCAGGGAGGGGTTTCCGGGCCTCGTTCCCTGCGGAGGAGATCCAGAAGGTGACAGCTTACTGGGAGAATACTCTCGTTCTGTGTGTTCTCGGCAACAAGCCTTTCTACGGGCAGATCCGGGGGTATGCAGCTCGTGTCTGGCAGCCTAAGTGGAGTATGGAGTTCTCTGCCCGTGAGAACGGCTTCTATTATGTGAAGTTCGGACTTGCGGAGGATGTCGCTAGGATCCTCCAAGGCGGCCCCTGGACGTTTGACGGCAGACTTATTATTCTCAAGGAGTGAACCCCGGAGCTTCGGTGTGAGAGGGAAGTTCTGAATGCCATTCCTGTATGGATTCGATTCCCTGAGTTCCCGGTCAGGTTCTGGAGCATTCCTTTGCTGATGCGGCTGGTCAGCTTGGTGGGCACCCCGATAAAGGCAGATGAAGCCACTGTCTTTCGGTCGCATTTGATGTACACTAGGATTTTTGTGGAGATTCGGGCAGGGGGGGAGCTTCCGAAGACGGTGGAATATGAGATCCCTTCTGGGGAGGTGCTTACCCAGAAGGTGGAATATGAATGGGTTCCACCTACCTGCTCTCGCTGTTCCTGCTTCGGGCATCTGGCCAGTGCGTGTTCGGAGGTTGGACCTCCGCTGGAGCCTACTATCCCCCTTAGCGAGGCTCCAGAAGCACCCTGCGACATGGATATCAGAGATGATGGTGGAGCGGAGGTCTTGGAGGGGAAGGTTACTCATCCTGTGAGTGATGGTGGTTTGAGCCTCGTGGTATCTACGCAGCTTGCTCCCACGAGTGGGGCGATGACCACTTGCCAGGGGCAGAGTAGTATAGTTACTAGAGGTATGGTGGCGTTGGAGATTGAGGCACGAGGGGATGGCGGATCGACTGGGGGGCAGGTTTACTGTAGGAAGAGACGCGCTATCGGCCTGTTGAGGGATGGCCCCTCCAGGGTGGAGGGACATCCTACTGACAGAGAGAAGGCGGTGTGTGTTGACAACCCTGCCTGGGCGTTGGTTCTATCTCAGGTCGCCCCCCAACAGGCGATTCCGACTGGGAAGGAGAAGGATTCCTTAGCAACGGATGCGGCACTTTCCCCAGGTGCTGATCCGGGAGTTTTCCAGGGGGACCCTACCTCTTATTAATTAATGGCTATTATCGCCTGGAATGTGAGGGGGGCGTGTTCGCTAGGGAGGTGGAGAGAGATCTGTGGGGTGCTCCACAGAGAGAAATGTGATATTTCTGTTCTATTAGAATCCAAGATCAAAGGTGAGAAGACTCTTGCTCGGCGGACCCCATCTCATTGGGCCCAACTGCACAACCTGGCTTTATGTGACATGGCCAGGATTTGGGTTCGCTGGAACTCGAAGAGTTGGGATGGTGATTTGATCTTGATGACGGAGCAGTTGATTGTCATCTCCATCGTGAACAAGGGTGGCTTCCGGTTCTTGCCGGGGGCGGTCTACGGCCACAATGACAGAAGGAGACGGGAGTCCCTATGGAGCGACATCTCCCGTGTTTCCTCTGTTGCTGATTCGTCGTGTCTTCCTCTTCTATTGATCGGGGACTTCAATGCCCTTCTGCACCAAGGGGAGAAGGTGGGTTGTCGTCCGGTTCCAGATTCTGTCATCTATGATTTCCAGAGATGCCTCCTGCTTGCAGGGCTTCGGGGATTGTCTCGCTCTGGCTTCATCTGGACTTGGCACAACAAAGCAACTCATAACAGGGTTGCTTGTCAGCTTGATCGAGCTCTGGGTAATGGGGAGTGGTTCCGTCACTTCTCCAACACTTCGGCTGAGGGCCTGGCCGCTGGGACGAGCGATCATTCCCCCATCAGGGTTGGCTTCACTGCTCGGTCTCTTGGGAAGTCCTGCCCGTTCAGGTATAACAACAGTTGGTATCTCTCGGAGGGCTACCTAGAGGCTGTCGCAGAGGGGCTTTCTAGCGGTCAGGAGGGGACGGCTCAATTCTGCTTGGTTCGTCGCCTCAAGACCACGAAGAGAGCTCCCAGGAGTTGGGTAAAGGGGTTGCCCAAGTCCACCTTAGAAGATAAGGAGGGGGAGTTGCGGACCTTGCAGCAGGATATGCAAGCTGACATGCTTAATGGGGACCTGGCGGCTAGAGAGAAGGACCTGATCGAAGAAGTCAACATCCTGAGGCTGCAGAAGGAGATTAGTTCGGCTCAGCGAGCCAAATGTTCATGGCTTAAAGATGGCAACCATTGCTCCAAGTTCTTCTATGATATTATCCGGACAAGACAGAATAGGAATCACATCTTCCAGCTTCTTGATGCGGATGGCACTCTGGTGGGGACGCGGCTGAGATCCAGGACAAGACTGTCAGGTACTATTCTGAGTTATATTTCCAAACTAACTACCTGTCTGTGTTCCCAGAGGTTGTTACGAAGAGATTGGTGACTCCATATGGGAATAGCATTCTTCTTGCCCCTGTTACATTGGAGGAGGTGGAATCTATTGTCAAGGTGGCGGATCCCAACAAGGCTCCTGGTCCGGATGGCTTCAGCAGTGGTTTCTTCAAACGCCATTGGGAGGAGCGGGCCGGTGTGCTGGGTATGCACGGGATCAGGACTGTCATAGTCTGGTGGAGTACGTCCAGAGGAGAGTGGAAGGTTGGCAGGCAGCCGGTCTGTCATTTGGCGGACGCATTGAGCTGGTCAGATCGGTGATTTCGGCTGTGGCCCACTTCTGGCTGCAGTCCATCCTCCTACCTGTGGCCACTATTCGGAAAGTGGAGCGGCTCTGTGCCGATTTCATTTGGAGGGGGGGTATGCATGCGATCTCCTGGGAGCAGCTCTGTCCTCCCAGGAAGGAGGGAGGAGTGGGGCTCAGGCCGTTGCTGGAGATTAGGGAGGCTTCTGCGCTTAAGCTGGCCTGGAGATTCATCAGCGGGGGGTCTCTCTGGGCGGACTGGATGCACTGCAGATACGTGAAGCAGGGCAACTTTTGGACGTGTTCTACTGACAACAACCATTCAGTCACGTTCAAGACTGTCTTGAGACACAGGGGGTGCTCAAGTCTGCTATCCGGAGGGTCATGAAGGATGGATCTGGTACGGACCTCTGGCGGAATTCTTGGTTAGATCGGCGTTCGCTTTTGGACATCAGGGGTGCCCCGACTCATCAGGAGGATAGACGTGGTCTGAAGTGTAGTCGCATCATACGGAATGGGGAGTGGAGGCCGGATTCTTATCGGTTCACTGAGGAGCTGGGTGAGATCATTATGTCTACAGTCATTGATCCGGCTTTGCCTGCGGATCGGTGGATTTGGGAGCCGGCTGGAGCAACTCCGGGAACTGGGAAGTTCCAGTTCCGGAGCTGCTACAACCTCATCCGGCGCACTTTTCCTCCGAGTCCCGACTATGAGTTCGTTTGGTGCAAGGGTCTGGCCAGGAAGATGTAGTTGTGTGTTTACAAGCTTCTACTGGGCCGCCTCTTGACTAGGGATCGCCCGAGTTCGCTTGGAGTGCCAGTTCTGGATTCCAAGTGTGTGCTTTGCTGTTTGGAGCCTGAATCTATAAAGCATATTTTCTTCGAGTGCACTCTGGCATGGCAGATCTGGTCGTAGCAGAGTCGTGTATTGGGAGTGCCTGCCTCCGGGAAAGGTATTGGGGACATCATCACGGTGATCCGGGATAGCAGGGGTCGAGGGCAGGACTGGTTACGAACCGCCAGAGTTCGACTGGCTGCGTCAGTTTGGCATGTATAGCGGGAGCGAAACCGGCGGATCTTTGAGGGGCTGGTCCCCCCTCCGGTAGGCATTCTCCAAAACATCGAGTATGATGTAACTGCTATGGAGAATTGATGAGTGGGAGTCCCACTCTGATTGTATGTTGTAAGATTATGGCTTTTCTTTTGGAATAAAATTTACCCTTTTCCAATATATATATATATATATATATATATATATATATATATATATATATATTTTTTGAAGCAAGGGTAATTAGTTTCCGGAATCGCTCCCACTGGGATTCGAACTCCTGACCACTCGGGCCGCATGCATTTCTCTTAACCACTAGGCTAGAGATCATTTGCTATATATATATATATATATATATATATATATATAAAGAAAAATATCACGAGAAGGATCAATAGAAACAAAATGGTCTATAGTTCAAGTCCAAAGTTTAGGTAAGATGACTCAAAGATTCTAGATCCAAAAGTATAACATAAAGACTGTAGACTATCGGAGACAAATCCGACAAAATATATAGTCTAAGCTGTACTAAAACTAAGTAGTCGCAACCGGGATCTCTGCTGCGAGGGCCTCCTGATCCTCTGGTAGGCCAGGATCAAGCGCTGCTAAAAAGTCATCATGTGAGCCATAATAGGTGAAACGCTGGACCTTAATATCATCAACTATTTACATCAACATCCAGTCAGGATTGGAGCGAAGTACAATATAATGAAAGCAGTTTCAAATACATGGTAGAAACTATAAGACAGTAATAGGCATGCAATACATGAAAGACGGTAAATCAGAATCATGGCGTCACGAACATGTGATAAAACAAGTAATCATGAGAAATCCATGAACATGATAACAAAGTATTGAATGACAAAAGGAAAGACTGTAAAAACTCTAGGTGAATCTAAAATACTACTTTCAACATGTGATCGGCTAAAGTAATATTGCACATCGTATCGATGGCTATCAAACGAGATATGGTACGACATAATCATACGTAAAATGTATCTATCGTTCATGATAATCAATATGAAACATGAGATTTGACCACATATCTACTTAGTATTTTTTCCTTTTCCGACTAATACTCATGGATTTACGGCATGGTACTCGCATGTAACCTATATTATGAAAGATGTAACCTATATCATGTTACGACTAATACTTAGTATTTGATTGATTTTATTGATAATCGCATTGACTTTATATAGCCTTTACATCATGGAATATCCAATGGAATATCCTGTGGCATATTCTGGCATCCCAAATATGTCCTCAGGATATTCTTATACTAAATATAACATATTCTCTTACTAAATATATCAACACTCCCCCTCAAGATGGGCGAAAGATATTCACTAAGTCCATCATGTCACATCCTTTCATCATGCTGATAGAGCTAAGCCCCTTGGTCAGTCCATCTGCTACTTGATCTTTGGTTGGAACGTAGCCTAGCTCTAGTAGTCCTTTATCAAGTTTTTCTTTGATGAAGAATCTGTCAATCTCGATATGCTTGGTCCTGTCATGCTGCACTGGATTATTGGCAATACTAATAGCTGACTGGTTGTCACACCATAGCTTCATCTTGGCTCCCTGGTCCAGCTTTAACTCCGTCAGCATATTCTTCAACCACAATAGCTCTGTGACTCCCAAGGCCATAGCTCTATACTCTGCTTCAGCTGTTAATCTAGCCACCACTGACTGCTTCTTACTCCTCTAAGAGACCAAGTTGTCTCCTACAAATATGCAGTACCCCGATGTGGATCTCCTGTCGTCAGCACAGCTAGTCCAGTCAGAATCACAATAGCCCTCGATGCTCACGTGATTATTTCTTCTGAAAATCAGTCCCTTCCCGGGGGCTCCCTTCAAGTACCTCAGAATCTGGTACACTGTGTCCATATGACCCTTTCGGGGGTCATGCATGTAGCGGCTCACTACGCTGACCGCAAAGCTGATATCAGGTCGAGTGTGGCTCAAGTAGATCAACTTGCTTCCCAATCTCTGATATCTATCCCCGTCAACTGGTTCTCCAGCTTCAGCATCCATTTTGAACTTCTGGTCTATCGGTGTCGTAGCTGGTTTGTATCCCATCATCCATGTTTCCGTAAGCAGGTCCAGTGCGTACTTCCTTTGAGAAAGAATAATTCTCTCTGTATCTCGAGCAATCTCAATCCCAAGGAAGTATCGAAGAGGGCCAAGATCACCTCGAACTCCTTGCCAAGCTTTTCTTTGAGTTGGGCGATCTCCTGCTCATCATCGCCTGTGATAATTATAGCATCTACATATACAGCAAGCATGGTGATGTGGCCTCCACTTCGTCTGAAGAAGACAGTATGATCAGCATTGATCTGCTGATATTCTATCCCTATCATCGCTCTCCTGAACCTGTCAAACCATGCTCGAGGAGACTGCTTCAGTCCATAGAGGGACTTCTTCAGTCTGCAGACCTTGCCTTATGTCTGTTTGGTGCCAAATCCTGGTGGTATCTCCATGTACACCTCCTCCACTAGATCCCCATAAAGAAATGCATTATTCACATCCATTTGGTGTAGCTTCCACCCTCCATTGGCTGCCAGGGAGATCAAGGTCCTAACAGTGCTCATCTTCGTCACTGGTGCAAAGGTCTCGTCATAGTCGATGTCGTACGTCTGACTGTATCCTTTTGCCACCAGCCGAGCTTTGTAGCGCTCAACCTGTCCATCTGGGTTCTGCTTCACAGTGAAAACACATTTGCATCCGACTGCTCTTTTTCCTTCTGGCAGGCTCACCAGCTCCCAAGTGTGGTTCTTCTCAAGAGCTCCCAACTCCTCGTGCATCGCCGCTTTCCACTTTGGATCGTTTTTGGCAACCTGCCAATTGTTAGGTACAGTAATACTATCCAAAGATGCTATAAATGTTCCATGAGAAGAAGAGATATGATCATAAGAAACAAACTTAGCAAGATCCCAACCATATCTGTCCGGAGGATTTTCCGCATTACTGTGAGTAGTCATTCATATAGATAGTGGTGTAGAAGAAGTAGGATGAATGATATCACCTGAGGAGGATGGTGGTGTAAATGAGGAGGATGGTGGTGTAGGTGTCTCCGGAGAAGGGACAGACGCAGGCAAGGGACTTAGCACTGGTATTGTGGGTACTGGTCCTGCAGTTTTCTTCTCTCTCCTGCTGTTGGTAAGTAACTCCCCCTGAGCCGTAGGCCTAACACTTCTCATCTCCTCCTCTTGTTCCGCTTCACCTTCATGTTCCTCCTCAACCATGTCTCTATGCCAAACTTCTAAATCGGTTACCACCAAGTCCATCTCCCCCTCTCGCCTTATACTGGTAGTATTAGGCGTGTTGTGCGAAGTTCCCTCCTGGCGGTAATATGGCTCATGCTCCCGGAAGTGGACATCCATACTAACAAATTTCTTCTTCTCTACTGGACTCCGGCACACATACCCCTTCTGAGTCGCTGAGTAGCCCACGAAGATGCACTTGACCACTCTAGGGTCAAGTTTTCCAACTGATGGTCTGTTGTCCTTCACAAAACACACACACCCGAACACCTTCAGTGGAAGTATCCCACTATTATTGTCTTGTAATACTTCACATGGAGAATTCTATCTCAGGACTTTTGAAGGCATCATGTTGATAAGTTGAGCTGCTGTCAACACTGCATGTCCCCATAGATTTTGTGGGACATTCATGTCGATCATCATACTTCTTGCGGTCTCCAGAAGGTGTCGGTTCTTCCTTTCAGCTACTCCATTTTGTGCTGGTGTGATGCACAAGTGGTCTGATGCTGTATGCCGTGTGCTGACAAGTACTCTGCAAGCGTCCTGTTGGTATACTCCGTGCCATTGTTAGACCTCAGTACCTTCACCACTGCATTGTACCGAGTCTGGACATGCTTATGAAAGTTCCGAAAACAAGCAAATACATCACTCTTGTTTTTCATCAAATACAGCCAGGTGACACGAGATGCACAATCAATAAAGGAAACAAAGTACTTATACCCATTCATAGTGTTAGCAGCACATGGACCCCAAACATCAGAATGTACTACCTCAAAAGCAAAAGAGCTCTTATGACCAGTGTCAACATATGAGCTCCTAGTAAGTTTTCCTAACTCGCATGCATCACATATTAATTTCTGTTTATTTGATTTTGCATACATCTCTGGATACAACTTAGAGTATCAAAGGAAGAATGTTCCATCCTCCTATGATGAAGTATCAAAGTATCTTCAGTCCTCTGCTGCAGCTCTCCTATTCCAGCCTTCTCTGCCATAGATACCAATGCTGAGGCCAGTCCTTCTCGATCTAGGTACCACAGTCCCTCATGCCAGGTGCCAGTCCCAAGTCTTCGTCTCGTCCCTTTCTTCTGGAAGATCACCTTAGGAATATCAAAAGAAACAATGCATTTCAGTTGGAGAATTATAGAACTAATAGACAAGAGACTGACTGAAAAGGATGGAGCATGTAACACATTGGATAATCTTACTGAACCTGTACAATTAACAGTACCCTTACCGACAACTGGTTGGAAAGTGTCATCTGCAGTCTGAATGGTGTCTGCTGATGCTAGGTGAGTGTATGAAGAAAACTCACTAGCGTTCCCGGTCACATGTCGAGATGCTCCTGAGTCGATAATCCAGTCTGACGTTTTAAGGGAAGACATAGATGCAAGAGCGAGTGACTCGTTAGTACCTTCTGATGGGTGGGCATACATAGCGGCGTTGCCTCCAACGAAGAATGGGGTGGATGTCTCTCCTTCGGTGGACGCTCTGCTCTCTCTCCAGCAGGTCCAGCAGTGCCTGATCCTCCTCAGTAAAGTTGCCACCAGCTCCTCCATTCCCTTCTGCTACCAGCAGGTTTGCCCGATAACCTCCTCGGCCGCCTCGTCGGCCTCCTCGACCACGACCACGTCCACCATATCCTCGTCCACGTCCACCACCTGAGTCTGTCGATTTTGTTGCCAGAGCTCTCCCTTGGGTCCTGTGTCGCCCGAGCTAGTAACCGCTAGTGCTGACTTTGCTTCGGGGGGACCACATGTCCCCGTCTGTAGTCTGATGCGTGTCTCCTCCTGGATCATGGCTGAGATAGCCTCCTCGAGACTAGGAATCGCTGGTTGTGCGAGGAGTAAGGCTGTCCTCTGTGCGAATGCAGTATTCAGCCCTTTGAGGAATTTTATCGTCCTCTCCTGCAGACACATGTCTCTCCTTGCACTTTGTGTCTCCGCAGCTTGCCCGTTTTGAGGGGTGATCATAATCCAGCCAGAGACGCTCCAACTCTGTGGCGTACTCCTGCACCGTCTTCTCTTCATGTACAGTGTCGTCGATCTCTCCTTTTATCTGGAAGATCCGTAGGTTGTTCCCCACACCATCATAGGTTCTCCTCAGCTTCTCTCACACGTCTTTCACCATCTCAATTCCATCTACTGTGGAGGCAATAGACTGGACTAAGGAATTGAGAAGCCAGATGTAAATCACCATATGAGTGGATTTTCACTCGTCGCGTCCTGTCGAGCCCTCGTCCGGTTCTGTCTTCTCGCCCGTCAAGAATTCCTCCAGGTTCTTTCCTGCAAGGGTTCTTCTCACCCGCCGTGACCAACTCAGATAGGTGGCTGGTCCGTCCAGCTTCAGATCGATGGAGGGTAGTTCCAACTTTGGCGTCGTTCGTGTCGTTCTCTCACCAGCCTACACCTTCATCAACGTCGCCACATCGTCAGCATCCAGCTTCTTGAGGATCGCCTCCATCGATGCTTCTTCTCCGATCACGTTACGCTTGCTCCACGACTCACGCTCGTACTTGTCGTCCTCTCCTAGATCCGAACATGTCTGATTTCATCGGATCTAGGCATCGGCATCTCCTTCGTCCTCGTCTTCTTCTTCGTCTTCGTCGTCCTCCAATGGAGGCGCGCACAGCGGCAGTAGTCAGCCGCAGCGGCAGCAGTCAGCCGCAGCAGCAACAACCGGCAGCGGCAGCAGTGGTGCCGCGGCAGCGGTAGCAGTGACCAGCAGTAGCAGCAGCGGGATCGACAGCGGGAGCGGGGAAAGAAGAGGGGTTAGGGTTAGGATTTTGGTGGCGGCTAGGATTAGGGTTTGTGGAAAGGTGGCTCTGATACCATGTAGAGATTGATTGATTTTATTGATAATCTCATTGGCTTTATATAGCCTTTACATCATGGAATATCCAATGGAATATCCTGTGACATATTCTGGCATCCCAAATATGTCCTCAGGATATTCCCATACTAAATATAACATATTCTCTTACTAAATATATCAACGATAATCAATATAAAACATGGGATTTGACCACATATCTACTTAGTATTTTTTCCTTTTCCAACTAATACTCATGGATTTACGACATGGTACTCTGATGTAACCTATATTATGAATTTACAATGTTAAAAGGTGAATTGGAACAATACAAACCTATCTATTTTGGGGTTTTCTTTTTAGGCTTCTAAGTCTCTATAATTACCAACTTGGGTTTAGACTAGTTTGATTTGGTTATAGGTTCAACACCTACTTGAATTGGTGGTTAATAACCTACACTAATTTATACTTTGGTATCTCGATATCAATATCTATTCATGATACCAACATCTTTAATATAAACTAGAATACTCGTATCCTACTTATACACTTATACTTGCACACAAAATGGTGCACAATGCACAACCCCTAAAATCTTATTGCTTAACTGCAGCTTCTCAGCTTATTGAAGCTGTTGATGCTACTTACTGTAGCTGTTGTTGCTTACTGCATCTGTTGCTGCTTACTTCAGCTGCTAGTGCTTACTGCAGATTTTCAGTAGTTTATTACAGCTTATTGATTCTAGGTTTTTAGGAAAATCTGAATTTAGAATCCCCACTCTCTTGCACTCAACTATCTCACACTCATACTCAATTATGCACATTAAAACACAATCTCTGGAATACACTAACACCTCCCATGATACCTACTTGGTATCACAACTACACTAATTTAGATAACAAAACAATGGGATACTCAACACTAACATTAGGGTACCAATTTAATTGATACCTATAATACCAAGCATCACTCTATGATACTCAATGGTATCTCAAGCTTCACAAACACCTACATACTCCCTTGCATAATATCACAAAATATTCATATACTAACATAGATATCATATGAATTTAATCATAAAAAGGATGTAACTATCCATTTTCTAGGCATAGTTCTAGGTGGGTCTCCTATGTGTTTTAGATTAATCTATTTCCACCATTGAAATTAGAAGGGAAGTGGTAGTTACCTATTGGAACGGCTCCCAATGACAATCCACTCAAAAGTGGACACAGGGAGATGAAGTTGGACACCACACCACTTGTTTGTGCTCCTTGCTAACTTCTCTTGAGCTTCCAAGCCTTGGCTCCAATCCTTGGAAGAGGGTTGAAGAGGAAATGGGTTGATTTTGGTGGTTGGAGAAGGGATTAGGGTGTAGAAATTTGGAGAAGATGAAGTGGAGTGGAATGGAGGGATGGGGTGGTTTAATCGGGGCCTCCCACATGGAGGGGGTGTGGGGTTGGTTGGCTAGCTTCTCATGTAAGCCTCCCTAATATTTAGTTGAAGAGGTGGAATGTATTTACAAGTTTGCCACTAGATTTTTCCAATGGCTTGATATTTAGGTAAGGGATATCTAGATACTTTAGGGTTGGAATATCTAGATATTAATCTTCCAAAGACCTATCATAGGTTAACCTTAACCTAAACATTAATTAGGAAATTAATTAACAAGTGAAAATGTCTAGAAATTAATTAATCATGACAAAATATAAATAAAAGTTAAATATGTAGAAAATTAGGTGGTTACATCTAAACAAAAGTAATAGTAAGAATTAAAAAAAAAAAAGATTTGAGATACTCAGTTGAAAGTTGCTAGCATAAATTTCCCACCTCACATGACAAACATAACATTTAACAGTTTTTTCAGATACTTCATCTCATGAATCGTGATTGCGACCAATTCACTTTTGCAGGGGATGATAAGATTGGCCATTGCAACCAGGGAAATAACATGTATCTCTTTCCTGGGTTAGTTATGTTGATGCTCTCCTTTTAGAATTGTTAATGGATTTTTCTTTTTTCTATTTACCATAAGCTCATGATCATGCAGGATAGGTCTTGGCACCCTTTTATCTGGTGCACGTGTAGTTTCT
Source organism: Iris pallida (assembly GCA_029216955.1). Classification (NCBI taxonomy): domain Eukaryota; kingdom Viridiplantae; phylum Streptophyta; class Magnoliopsida; order Asparagales; family Iridaceae; genus Iris; species Iris pallida. The sequence continues at coordinate 4,905,706 of JANAVB010011197.1, read as the reverse complement.
GATGGCATGCTTCAGGCTGCTGCTGAATGGTAAATTGGTCTAAACATTGTTATGCTATGTTTCTAGATAGAGGTGTGAAAGTTCGTACTTCATTTACGACTTACCCATAATTCGTTGCCGATTCTATCACAGTTTGGCTGCATACATGAAAGAAGAGGAGGTTCTCAAAGGCATCATATACCCTTCAATATCCAGGTATGTTATGCAGTCCTTCAATATTGTGATCTTTGTAAATTGGTAAATTTGTGTAGAACTTGTAGCATCCAAATGTAATATAATAATCAGATCCTTATGTTGTTTTCCTTCGTTAATCTATCCACGGCGTTTCATATGTTTATGTAGAGCATTGCTTTCAAGTTTCAACACAAAATAAAACAAATGGAAATACTGCAATTGCGTGTAGTGGGATGTTGATTTGCAACTCAAATTGCTTTTATATGGATTGTAGATAAATAAGGCAATTGCATAAAAAAAACATAACTTCCACAATTTTTTCACTTAAATATTCTATATGCATCTATCTTCAACTGTCAACTGCTTATCACTTTGAATGTAATAGTAGTCTCTATCTCCCTGTTGTAGCCTCATGGTCATGTAAGAAGCATGGGAGAAAACGTTAATGTAAACCTATTTTTATTTCTTATATTAACCCTTATCTTGGAGGTGTCCGGGTTGTGTCCAAAAGCACAGGCCCCAAAATTTTGGAGAATCCTTGCTTCCTAGATAAATACCAATGCTTTTGTCCGTTGACAATATTTAATAATCTATTGTCTAGAATTTTGTAGTTTTTATTTGCTTTCAGTGGTGTATGCTTCTAGCTTATTTTGTGTGCTGATGCATGTGTTTATTTTCATGTACATCCTAAAGGAGTGGGTTAGGGACATGGTTTTCAATCTTCTAGATATGTTGCAGATTGACGCGGCAGAAGATCTATAAGGCAATCTAGTTGGATCAGTTCACAAATTAGTCTGCGATTTTCTGAAGGTTAATTGTACAACAACGCACACTATAAGGATATTGTTAAGTGTTATATTAGAACTATTAGTTAGTGGGCTTTAGTTCCACATTGCTTAGAACAATAGGAGAGGGGCTAGCCTCTCCTATATATATGTCTCTCAATATCAATAAAGCTATCTGATTATTCTTCTCTACATTGGTATCAGAGCCATAACCCATCCACCGCTCTCTCTCAACAAAAGGAAAAAAAAAAACCTAACCCTAATCCCCCCCCCGCCCATCTACCCCACCCCCACCGCTGCTGCCCCCCCCCCCCCCGGCGACCCCCCCTCCACATGGGTCTAAACCCTAACCCTAGTTCCTCTTCACAGCCGTCGTTCACTCCCCTCCAAACCCTAATTTTCTAAAAAGAAAATGTTGCGATCCTCAGAGAGTAAACAATAGTTTGTTTGCTGGAACCTCTAACTTTCCAACATAAACTTTTTGGGATTCACAGAGGGTAAACAACGAGTTTGTTTGCAGGAACCTCTGCCCTAAACATTGGCTTGGGATACTCAAAGGGTAAACATCGTCGGCAGGGCCAGCCCTAAGCTGTTGGGGACCCAAGGCGAAACTTTCAAAATGGGCTCACATACATAATGTAAAAAAAGTATAAATAAAACAAAAGTTTGTTGTAGTCAAGATTTGAACCAAGGACCTCTTAAATACAAATCTAGCATTATAACCACTACACCACAATGCTTTTTGTTAAAAAAGGCACATGATACATACTAGTTCTATTATAGACAGTTCCATGTTGGTGTTCCCTTTCGTCAGGAGGCCCTGAGCCGTTGTCCGGCCTGCCCTGGGCCAGGGCCGTCCCTGATCATCGGTAGTGTTTGCTGGAACCTCTGACTTCCAACATTGGTGTCAGGAAATTAACAAAGAGCAAACGAGGTGCTTGTCTTGCATTAATCTTTGTTTCTTTCCTTGACCTTCACATCAGGATCTACCAGAGGGTAACTTGGGTTACCTCTGTCCTGGGTTGTGTGATCCACGTTCATCTCTACTTCCTATGCGCGTGGCGGTTCTGGCCACGTTAATAGCGCATTTGTAGAGTTGATGTGATTATCAAGTTCACAAGATCAAATCGACGGTCGAATCGAAAATATTGCACAATGGCTAGCACTGGGGCGGATAGCAGTGCTACGGACATTAGTGTCGGAAATGCAATGGCGGGACCAACGGGCATTGGCGTAACGATTTTCTCGATTTGACTTGTCGATCGACGGTTAGACGGACCAGAAGGCTACCCAACCTGGCAAAAGAAGGTCGAGAACATGCTTCGAGAGATGAGGTTATCCATACATTTGACCGACAACCCCCCCAGTAATGACTGATCCCATCTTTGAGCAATAGGAGATAGATGATAGTCGACTGTTTATACAGTTGATGAACTCCATGGAACCATCGGTGTAAGACATGGTTCAGAATACAGATTCCGTTGAGGAATTATGGGAGGTCCTAGCAACGGCGTTTGATGGCAAACGCAATTTGTCTCGTATCTACGACTCGGTCGTTGGCATATACAAAGCTAATCAGGGAGAGAAATCTCATAAGGATTACTTCAGGGCCTTTAAGGCTATGACTGATGAGGTTGATCATATATTGTCCCTTACAACAGATATTAATGAAGCTAGGGCTCAGCGTGAGCAGCTTCACGTTATAGCATATCTTGCCTCTCTACGTCCTGATGCGGACTTTGCTTGCTCTCAGATCATTGCTGGATCTGACGTTCTATCTTTAATGGAAGCACATTATCGTGTATTTCGAGCAGCAAAAATCGTTGAGACCACTCCGGGTGATGTCCCTGCTAATCGATCTGTTCTTGGTGCTGCTCGTGGTGGATTTCGTGGTGGTCATGGTCGACGACGTGGTGGCCGAAATACTGGTCGTGATGGGGAACGAGGCAAGTGGCGGTCGTGATGTAGGAAGACCGCGAACATGTTTCAACTGCGGTCAACATGACCACTTCCTGTGGCAGTGTCCTAAAGCTCATGCCGCCAGTGTTATATCATATGCTCCTGATGATGGCATTCGATTTGCTAAGATGACTGCAGAGTCATACATATTTTCTTGAATTTCAAGCTCAACGTCATGGTGACGTATCCACATCGGGATCCACAGCCGGGTACTCGGCAGCATGTATAATCAAGTTGAAGCAATGGGTGCTCGACTCTGGTGTGTCTGCTCACATGACTGGAGATGCAGGTATGATTAACAATTATGTCTCAGTAGGTCGTGTTGTCAATTTTACTGTTGCCAATGATAGTTCACTAGCAGTCCGTAGACGAAAAAGTGCTCGTCTTTCTTTCGGATTGTCACTCAATTATGTCTTAAATACACCTGGAAATTCGTTTAGTTTACTTTCCATTAGTCAGATTACTCGAGACGTGCATTGCTCGGTAACATTTTTTTCCTGATGGTTGTATTTTTCAGGACCTAAAGACTGAAAAGAATATTGGTAAGGGGCATATGGATGGAGGCTTGTACCTATTTGATGTACCATCTTCTATTGTTTGTGTTGGCATGAAGCTCAATCCCTTCGAGTTACATTGTCAGTTAGGCCATCCATCAATTCAAGCTTTCTAGAAAATGTACTCCTTTTTAGATATTCTTGCTTCCTTTCATTGTGAGTCATGTAGTTTGGCTAAGCATTATCGGGTTCCCTATCCAGTGAGTCATAATAAAATTGCATCTGCTCCTTTTGAGTTAGTGCATTCTGATATATGGAGACTTTGTCCGGTTGAATTAATAATGGATTTTAAGTACTTTGTTACATTTGTTGATGATTACTCACGTGTTACTTTTGTTTATCTAATGAAAAATTGTTCTGAGTTATTTAATACTTGGTACAATTTTTATGTCGAAATCAAAACACAAATTGGTGTTTCAATTAAAAAATTTCGGAGTGATAATGGTCATGAGTACTTGTCTCGTAAGCTCGATAGTCATCTGGCCTGTAATGACATCATCCACCAAATTTCTTGTCCGTACACACCACAACCTAATGGTGTGGCCGAGCGCAAGAATCGTCATTTCTTGGAAACAACACGTGCTCTTATGTTTCAAGTACGTACTCCCAAGAGATTTTGGTCAGATGTGGTTCTTACCGCTTGTTATCTTATTAATCGTATGATATCGTCAGTTTTCAATGGTATTACTCCCTTTTCTAGGTTATATCCAGGACGAGAGCCATTTCCTCTGCCTCTCCAAATTTTTGGCTGCTTATGCTATGTTCAGAATACCCGACCAACTCTTTCTAAATTAGATCCTAAGGCAATACAATGTATTTTTCTTGGGTATCCTAAAGATCAGAAAGGGTATCGGTATTTTTCCTCTGTCTTAAAGAGATATTTTTTCACTCGGGATATTACCTTTGTTGAAACCGAATTTCCTCCACCTCCATAGACATCGGATCCGTTACCCCAAGTTTATTCAGAAGAGGTTTTTTTTTATATTTTTTGGTCAAACACAATAATCCCCCGTACGGATGTCCTTCCTTACCGAGCCAGTTCTCCGATCCGATGTTCCGGAGACACCGATTCAGTCTGTATCGACATCACCCGCACAAACATCGCCAATGATGCCTACAGAGTCATCCTCCTCTGGCTCTACTGATTTGCCTCCGCCTACTCTACCAGCAGCTCCACTTATTCCACCAGCAGCTCCGCCTGTTCCACCAACAATTCGTCCTTGTCGTGCATGTCGTGATCATCCCTTGTATGTTGACTGTTACAAAGGACTTACAAGTCACACGCAGTCTTTGATAGCTACTATTAATGGGATTCAGATTCCCAAAAACGTTGAGGAGGGTCTCAAACATCTCGGTTGGTATGCTGCTATGAACGAGAAGATAAAAGCTCTCCGGGAGAACCATACTTGGGACTTGGTTGATTTATCTCTCGGTAAACAGGAAGTAGGTTGCAAATGGGTTTTCACTACCAAGGTGAAACAGAATGGCTCTCTTGATCGTCTAAAGGCCCGTATGGTGGCCAAAGGATATTCTCAAACCTATGGTGAGAATTATTTTGAGACCTTCTCTTCAGTTGCCAAAATGGCATCTGTCCGAGTACTGTTGGCCTTGACAGTTCGCTATGACTGGTCATTGCTTCAGCTGGATATCAAAAATGCTTTCCTCCACGGAGAGCTTAATGAAGAAGTATATGTGATGCAACCTTCCGGGTTCGTTGCAAGGGAGGGTAAAGTGCATCACTTGCGGAAGGCTCTCTATGGTCTAAAACAATCACCTCCTGCGTGATTTGGTCGATTTACACATGTGGTTACTCAGTTTGGTATGTGTCAATCAAAGAAGGATCATTCGGTATTGTACCGATAGACATCAGCTGGAAGGATACTACTTGGTGTTTATGTTGATGATATTGTAATCACGGAAGACGACAGCCAGGGTATTGCAGGCCTCAAGAAGTTTCTGGGAGAACAATTCCAAACCAAGGATATGGGATCCTTGAAATATTTCTTGGACATTGAGGTCACGGAGTAAGCAGGACATTGTAATGTTCCAGAGAAAGTATGTGCTGGACATACTAAATGATGCAAGCCAAGAGAGCAACATCATCTATGGATCCAGGGGCAAAGTTACTTCCAAACGAATGGTCCTGATGACCAATCCAGAACAGTATCGTCGAGTAGTTGGAAAACTCAACTACTTGACGGTCATGATTCGTCCTGACATTTCCTTCGTAGTAAGTGTTGCAAGTAGATTTATGGTTTCTCCAAGAGTTCCACACTGACATGCAGTTTTCAGAATCATGTGTTATCTAGTTAAGAATCCAGAAAAAGAAATTCGGATGAAGAATCATGGACACACTCGTATTGAGTGTTTTACTGATGCTGACTGGGGAGCAAGCCTGACAGATAGACAATCTACATCTGGCTATTCAGTATTTATTGGCAGAAATCTAGTATCATGGAAGAGCAAGAAACAAAGTGTGATAGCACGCTCAAGCTCAGAAGTAGAATATCGAGCTATTGCTCGTGGCACTTCAGAGGTATTATATATGAAGCATCTTTTACAAGAACTGGAAGAGGACACGAGATCTCAAGCGGCAGATCTATGGTGTGATAACCAATCTGCTATCCATATTGCCACTAATCTCGTATTTCATGAAGAGACGAAGAATGTCGAAATTGATATTCACTTTGTTCGTGATGTGTATACAAAGGGAGTGATAAAATTTTAACATGTGAGGACCGGCGACCAGATAGCTGATATCTTCACAAAGCCTCTTTTGGGTCCTCGAGTTCAATTTTTATGTAACAAGGTGTGCATGATTGATATCTATGCTCCAGCTTGAGGGAGAGTGTTAAGTGTTATATTAGAACTATTAGTTAGTGGACTTCACTCCCACATTACTTAGAACAATAAGAGAGGGGCTAGCCTCTCCTATATATATGCGTCTCTCAATATCAATAAAGCTATTTGATTATTCTTCTCTACAGATACCAACAAATAATCTAGCAGTTTGTCAAAATTGACAATTGAATTCTAAATTCTGACAATCAAATTCTAAATTAGGATCAAATTTTTATCAGAGTGCGAAGTTGATCCACACTTCAAAGCAAACTCAAACCTCGCTTCGAAGAAGATGAATCCGCACGTCAAAGCCTTCTTTCTGGGGTCCAAAGATTAACCATGATCGATGCATTGAACCTTGAACATCCCTCGGTCTGATGTTGCGAGAAAGAAAGTGGTTGTCTTGGATGTCTATAATGAAGCACGAAAGATGGCAAGTGTTATGACAAAACCTGAAGAATCCGAGGTCGGATTCAAGTCTAACTCACGACAAATCAGAGGGGACCCATAGTCAGAATATGAGTTTGGGTTCCTGGTTGGCAGCAGCTTGCAATATGGGTCTCAGGGTGTTTGTTCTGGTGGACAAGACCCCTCGTTCTGATGTCGCGAGAAAGAAAGTGGTTGTGGTGAATGTCGATGATGAAGCACGAAAGATAGCAAGCGTTATGACAATACCTGAAGAAACCGAGGTCTAACTTGCGACAAATCAGAGGGGACCCACAGTTAGAATATGAGTTTGGGTTCCTGATTGGCAGCAACTAGCAATAAGTGTCTCAGGGTGTTTGTTCGGATGGACAAGACACTGCTGCTGTCGGGTATAGGGGATACCAGGGAGTTGGACATGGGGGTGGCTTGATGGCTGTCTGGTTGTTGTATGCAGGTGTGGTGTTGGCAGCAGCAAACGAAGAAGCAAGGGGCCTGCAGATGGCTGTCAGGTTGTTGTATGCAGGTGTGGTGGTTGCTTGATGGCCAGCTGCAGGTGGCAGGAAAGCATGGCAACGCGAGGCTGTTGTTGATTCTGCAGGACAGCATCGTGCAGGAGGAAGGCAGGAGCTCTACTGACTTGGAAATCTGCATAAACGCATCAAATAGCAACCACTAGAGGAAGAGGAAGAGGAAGAGGAAGGGGAAGGGGCAATTGGGCTTTTATGAGATCAAAATAGAGATGAAGACATATGAAGAAGAATTCTTATAGAAATAGGTAATTACACCACAAGTCAATAAATTATTTTCTAACTCTTCCATTCAATAAACCATCTACAATACAATTGTTTTTGTAGTTATGTAATGCTATGTTTCTAGATAAGACAAAATATTGACTACAGTGTTGTCAAGTGCTCAATCGAGGTGCCTTGCCATGACCCGAGTAGTAACACTTCAACAAGGTGTCGTGCCATTGCCACATGGCGCATTGAGGCGGCACCTCGTGAAACCTAACATGAAATTGCATGTTTAATTTTTTTTTTTATCTCGATTCTAAACCCATAATTAGTACCCCAATCAACCCTATTATCCCATACTTTATTCTAACTCATTGGCATGTGATAGTTAAATTCCTACTTTCCCAATTCTCTCTACACTTTCTTTTATGTAAATGCCCCGCTCCGTGCGGTGCATTGTGCTGGCTTGTTGGTTCGAAGGACGTGGTTGAACTTAGGTTCATACAGAGATCATTTAAGTGTTTTTATGATTGGGACAAAGTCGATTCGTCAAATGGTGGATGGTTTGATCATTCTCTTCCTTACCTTCACACTTAATAAAATGAACTGTTATTAGTCTTTGTTTCTATATTCCATAAGTTTTTTAATGCTAAGTAAAAAAAAAGAACCAAGATAAAAGATAGTAATGTTATTGTTGTTAACTTGCTATATAGAAATATGTCATATGGAATATTGTACTGTTGTTATAGGAACATGGATTATTGTATTATTGTTATATAAATATGGAATATTTTGTTGCTGTTATAGAACCATGAAATATTGTAATGTTATAGAGATGTGGAACGTTGTACTGTTGTATCAGAGTAATGGAATTGTGGAAAATGTTTAGGACTGTTGAGTCGCCAAGGTAGAAATTTCTGGATTGGAAAGTACACAAGTGTGATAATCCGTGGACTAGGAAGAATGGAAGTACGAGCAATGGCTCGAGAGATGTGGTAATACAAAGTGTGTGGGTTTAGTTATTTCAAGTTTCTGTTATCATGTATGTTATGTTTTAATAACTAAGTTGCATATGCATGCATAGTCATGGACAACTTGTGCACAAGGTTTACTTTCTCAAACGATATCTGGGACATTGGGACCGATTCGGCCTAAGAGGAACAATAATAATTCTGTTGACGTACTAGCATGGATAATTCGAGACATTCAGTAGGGCTCGCTACCTGTACTGGAAGAATTGTCGTCTTACCAACAATAGTCTAAAATTGTGTGTCACCAGTGACCATCATATAGTTAGGCTACATGCTAATGTCATATGTTTAGAGGACTAACAAGTTGTTTGCAGGGACACATTTATGACACATTTTTATTTTATGAATGCTAACAATTGATGCATAGACACTTATGACACGGTTATATGTTATGAATGATAACATTTGATGTTGGGAATGATGGTAGCCTTGGGTAAGATTTACTGTGTCAAGCGATACACACACGTGTGTATTTATGAATTTTTAACCGACTCTAGAGAAGTAGAAAGATTACATAATAATTTTAATGTCCTCACATGATTACCGTATTAGTTTAGGTGAGTCGGGTTAAGGCCGCTTACCAGTGCATTTCCCAATGTGCTGACCTCCTCCACAAGTGCGGGGAGTCGCTTGGACGATCTGAGACGTTGGAGCTCAGTTGGCAACTTAAAGTTCGGCTGGAAGATATCTTTTGTTTATAAAGAACATAATGTATGAAACAATGTTGATTGTACTAGTTTCACGAGTTGTAGGTGGCATCGTTCGTTGCAATAAGATTCAATGTTTGTAGTCGGGTTATTCTTTTGACCTAAGAGTCATTGTAGTTGCACTGCAAATTGTCAATAAAGAATTATTTTCATATATCTTGTGTTTATCAACTTTTCTGTTTATTTTTTGTTGCAGTGACTTTATTCTTTAGATGTTTTATTGAAATTGTTTGTTTTTGTCTTGTACAAGTACAATTTAGACTTGAACGGCATCACGACCAGTGGCGACTTTCGATCCCGTGGGATATGGACGTGACATACTGGTATCAGCGAGTTGTTGCCTTCCTTGGACTCTCAATTGATTCTCTTCACCTCTAAGTTGCTTCCGTGATCAAAAGCCTTTTGAACCTCCTTGATGTTCTATTGAGAGTTCTATAAATAAATCCAGATATGTTATGCTTCTTATATGGGTATTTTGTTGATTAGTAATGGTTTCGAAGAGCAAAAGCAAGTGGTTTGAGAGGACTGTGAGATAGGATGTTTGGAAAATAGATAATTTGGATATTGGATGATCAACATAGAATATCAGTCAATGTACTGCAGTAAGTTGTGAGTGTTGTTATTGCACGAGATGAAGGAAATGTGTCTAAACTTTAAGGAATGCAAATGAGTTAAGTTGTTCAAGTAGATGTTATAATGTGGTCGTTGGAGCTGTCGTTGTAAGGATTGTCCAGAAGAGACGCTGACTCGGAATACGAAGAAGGAATGTTTGTGTGCATAGTAGCTTAGTTGTCAAACTAGTGTATTGGTTATCCCTAGGGGTGTATGCTTGATCGTGTTATTGATATTGATGAGTCTTTCAGTAAGATAGGGTAGTGGGAGGTCTTAGTTTACAATTATGTCTAGTTAGATATAACTTTAAATGCACATTGTTAAATTGGTTTGGATGATCAAGAACAATCTTTGACACATTTAGATAATATTGGATAAGAATTCAAATTTATGAAATGGATGGCTTGGATGAAAAATCAATGTTGAATGCATATTAAATTGTGGTTTGAATCGATTTGAATGAATTTTAAGTTGAATTCAAATACTTGGTGGTGTAATTGGAAGTTTATTTTGAGCATATACGAGGATGACTAAGGATTTAAGAATTTTATTGTCCGTTGACCTAAGATAACCTATAGTTTAGTTGGCCTTAGGTGTGGGATAGTTGATCTTATACCTAGTTTGGTGGATATCATATGTTGAAATAAATTTTAGTTTAGTGAATTGATGTTTTCTCTAGTTTTACATATATTTGCTAGAATTGAGGTGTATTGAAGATCGACTGACGTTGACTCGTGGATATTATGGCCGGATGAATGATGACTATGTAGCATATTGAATCGTTAAATTATAGTATTTTGTTGGATTCTAACTATTTGGACTTTAGATTGATTGAATGGTAGTATTGGAGTTTTCTATGACTTGGTTAGGTAACCCTTAGCATGGCATGAATGGATATTAGTTAGACTCAGCTTAGCGAATGTTGGAATTTCTTGTAATTGATTCAATAGATTCGGAATGACGAAATTGATGGATTGTGAGAAGTTTTTGAGTTGACCTATAATTTGGATGGAATAGATTGTAAGTTTGAAATAATTGGTGATTGCGAGAATTGTTTTGACATGTTGATTGGTTTTAAGTTGATCTAGACTGTACAAGTGAACTGGATGCATAGATTGAGTACAAGTTAGATTAGATGTGGAAGTAAGTTGTGCTTGATGGATTATAGAAAAGACAGTAAGATTATTGACGATTGAGATTTATGACTTGCGATTGGTGAAATTTATAATACGGATTTTGAATTTGAACTATAAGAGTTACTTGGAATGATCTATCGCTTATGATGTAGCTGACAATGATTGTTGGGCGTAAAACCCTAGGAGATAATTTTGCTAGATAGACTTCGACCCTTTGGATCTTTAAGTTACTTATGTTAGCGGGACGGTATAAAATGGTTCATTATATGTTTTTAGTTAGAAGTGTTTTCCCTAAGTTTATGTTAGATTCACATATATTGTTGGGTCAGGTTTGGTCCTAGAACATGGAATTGGTGCAGTAATTTTTCTAGTTGTCTATTGTAGATGAGTTATCTTGATGTTTAAGTGCATCTTATGAGTTAACTCGTCTTAGTGGTTAGGCAAATGTTCTAATGTTGTATGTTAGGAATCGATATGATTGACCTTGAGAAGATTTTGTTTAGGTAGATTGTGGTAAGATAGAGATGAGATAGCGATATTGGAAGATAAACCTAGGATTTGATTTAGTTTTTGAAAATTTTGATTGATTGGTTGCGGCTAGAAGAATAAATTGTATATGGATTTAGTTGGATTGGTTGGTTACTTATTGTTGGATTCTCTTAGTTGATTATATAATTAAATGGAGGTGATGGATAAAACTTTCTTGGCAAATTGGATCGTGATTCAAATCATGTGTTTGAAAAAGTAATTAATAGTAGTGTAATCCTTGGATTAGATTTGGCTTGGGTTTGGATTGATCTTTCGTGAGGTAAATGTTATTTGTGTATAGACTGGAATACTTGGGATAGTGATCGTATCATCGTAAAAAATTGGTTGAAGGATTGGGTACTAGCTAATGGAATTGATTGAATTTTGATGGTTCAAGATTTCTTGTTATTGGACAAAAAGTTGATGAGTGAGATAGATATATGTTCTTATATGTTGACAAGATAGCTATGAATTAAGATCGATCCTTGGAAATTAATTGATGATGATGTTATATTTGGCTGGAAATTTGGTGATGTTTGGTGTAAGTATTTGAAGTAGATCAGTCTTGGCTGGATAGTAGACTTTTTGGGTATTGGTAGACTTTTGTCAGTAAAAGGAGATTTATAGTCGTTGGTTGGATCAAGACATAGTTGGAACTAACCTTAATTGTGGATGAGTTCTCTAGATGAGATTTGTAGGATTTTTTTTCCCTTTTTCAATCCATACCTGAGAAATAGGAAACAACTACTAATAATAAATCATCTAAGAAATAGGAAACAACTACAATATCTCCAACACTCCCCTCAAGCTGGGTTGTATATATTTATCATACCCAGCTTGCTACACAACCCTTCAAAAACAACTCTAGGAACCGACTTGGTGAGTATGTCTGCATTTTCAATGATGAGGAAATATAGATAGGCTCAATTATCCCTCCTCCTATGTTTTCTTTGATGAAATGCTTGTCAATTTCAATATGTTTGGTTCGGTCATGCTGAACCGGGTTCTTGGCAATGCTTATTGCTGATTGGCTATCACTTAGCTTGATTGAACCATCTATAGGAATCTTTAACTCGGCTAGCTATCGTTTCAACCATATTCCTACCCTTGAGTCGTAGCTTTGAACTCAGCCTCAGCACTACTTCTCGCCACAAGTGACTGCTTTTTACTCCTCCAAGTTGTTAAATTATCCCAGACATAAGTACACATCCTCGAGGTAGATTTCCTATCAGTTATAGATCCAGCCCAATATGCATCTGAGTATACTTCAACTCCTCTTGCTGCATTCTTCTTTAAAAATAGTCCCTTATCAGGGGTCATTTTTAGGTATCTCAGAATCCTTTGAACTGATGTCATATGTTCCTCATTAGGAATATTCATGTACTGGCTTACAATACTCATCGAGAAGGCAATATCAGGCCTTGTATGAGAAAGATAGATCAACTTTCCAACAAGTCTTTGATACCTTCCCTTTTAAATAGGAGTACTGTCTTGAATTGACCCAAGTTTAGTAGTAGAGTCCATTGGTGCGTCAGCAGATTTGCAGTCAAACATGGCAGTGTCTTTCAGTAGGTCTAACACATACTTTGTGAGACAAAAATTCCTTTCTTCGATCTAGCTATCTACATCCCAAGAAAGTACTTAAGGTTTCCTAGATCTTAGATCTCGAACTCTTTTGCATGAATCTTTTAATTCTAGGTATCTCCTCTTCATAGTCTCCTGTGAGCACAATATCGTCCACATAGACTATTAACATTGCCATCTTACCATAGAAGAATGTTTTATGAACATTGTGTGATCTGCCTGTCCTTGAGTGTACCCATGTTGTTTTAGAACTTTAGAAAATCTCTCAAACCATGTTCTTGGAGATTGTTTGAGACCATACAACAATCTCTTCAACCTGCACACCTTTCCTCTATTAGCCGCATTTTCAATCCCAGGAGGAATCTCCATATACACCTCTTCTTCTAGATTACCATTCAAAAATGCATTCTTGACATCTAGTTGGTAGAGTGGCCAGTCAAGATTTGCTGGTAGAGATAATAGAACTCTAATAGAATTCAACTTTGTCACAGGTGCAAAAGTTTCCTGATAGTCAATGCCATATGACTGAGTAAACCCTTTAGCAACCAACCTTGCTTTAAACCTACCAACGTTGCCGTCAGCTTTGGTTTTTACGGTGAAGACCTATTTGCAACCAACTGGCTTCTTTCCTCTCGGTAAGTCACATAGTTCCCAGGTTCGATTCTTCTCTAGGGCTTTCAATTCTTCTTCTACAGCCTTCTTCCATTTTGCTACTGACAATGCTTCTTGCACACTACTACAAATGTGTATGTTTGAGATTTTTGCAACGAAGGACCTATACCCTTGAAACAGCCCATCATAACTGACATACTTGCTAACAGGATATAACGGCCTACTACTGCAGTCTCTCACCCCTTTTCGAATTGCAATATGCAAATTATCATCAGTTTGTGCACTCTCAGGACCTGTACTGTTAGAAGAATCTCTATCTTCAACTTGTGTACGAGTTTCATGAGACTTGGACTCAGGTTCAGATGTTTAAAGTGGTATAGATTGTGTCTGAACCTCTGTTTCCTTCTGTTTTCCCCATCTCCTTTGATAAACAATTATGTTTTGATCATCAACAGTAAGTGTAGGTTACTTAGGCCCACTAGGTTTCTTAGGCTCACTAACAGAAGGGTTGTTCCCCTGATCAGTCCGATTAGATTGCACAACACTAGGATGGTCTAACAAGTTTGATTTAAGCTGACTAGGTTGACTAGGAGGCTGTTTTGGACTGACACTAGGATTGTCAAGAAATTCAATATCATGAGTAAAAAACATATCATCCAAACACTCAAGTTTTGTAGATAAAGTCAAAGTAGGTCTCTCATATCCCAAAAACTGATGTTCACCTAAATTCTCCCCCTTAAGAGCAGTTTTATGAAAATATGGAGTTGTCTCAAAGAAAAATGACATCCATGCTATGATAACATTTGTTGTTTTCAGGGCAAAAGCACTTGTAATCTTTGTGATATAACGAATAACAGAGAAATACACCTCTGATAGACCTCTTATCTAATTTACCTCTTGTGTGTTTGTGAAGATGGATAAAAACAGTACACTCAATATATTTTTTGTGGTAAAAGTAGACATGAGGCGACAGTGAGAATAAACTTCAAGAAGTTTTTGAGTTGGAGTGGAAAAATTCAAAACTTTGGAAGGTAGCCTGCTGATTAGATAGGCTGATGTAATAACCGCATCACCCCAAAAATGTTTTGGCATGTTTGCAGAAAATAACAAAGATCGGGCAACTTCAAGGATATGTTGGTTCTTTCGCTCAGCAATTCCATTTTTGTTGTGGGGTATCAACACATGGGCTTTGGTGAATGATATCCTCACTCAAAAGGTAATTGCTAAGGATAGAATTAAAGAACTCCTTGCCATTGCCGGTTCGTAAAATCTGAATTTTAGAATTAAATTGGGTATGAATCATGGTATTAAAAGTTTTGAAATTTTGAGAGACCTCAGATTTTTGTTTCATGAGAAATATCCAAGTGAGTCGAGTATGATTATCAATAAATGAAACAAACCATTGGGCATTAGTGATATTAGGAGTCTGTGATGGCCCCCAAACATCACTATGCACTATAGAGTGGCTTGGTTGATTTATAAATCTGATTTGGAAAAGTGGTTCAAGAATGTTTAGAGAATTGACAAATTTCACATTGGAAATCAATGGAATTTTTATTTCTGGACAATGATGGAAACAACTTAGCAAGATACATGAAGTTTGGGTGGCCTAGTCTATAGTGCATAACATAACATCCTGACTTGGACTAGATATTCTAACAGACTCATTGTGGCTAACACTGTTGACATAAGAACTACTCACTGCTGTTGATGCCTTATTTAGGGTTGAACTTCCAGAAAATAGAGTCCTGCACAACCTTTAGCACTGCCAATCATCTTTCCGGAGAGAAAATCCTGAAAAACACAAGCATCCGATCGAAAATCAACCGCACAATTCAAATCCTTAATGAGTTTACTTGCTGATAAGAGATTGCAGTTTAATTTAGGCACACATAAGACTGAATTCAAAGTCAAATCAGTAGAAATAATTACGGAACCAATCCCGATTACTTTAGACAAGGATCCATCCACTATTCGTACATGAGGACTATTGCTACAGCTGAAAACTGGTTGAAAAGGTTTCTATTACCAGTCATGTGATCCGATGCTCCGGAATCCACAATCCATAAATGAGATGTGTCTTGATTTTTCAGCTAGTGCAGGAAAAAAGTTTTCTTTTTGTGCAACTGTCCCTGAACATATTACCATTTGGCTGGGTTGTCCCTGAGTAAGAAGTTTCTGCAGTACTTCCAATTGTTCCTTGTTGAATGGTTCAACCACAAAGGAGGAGGATAAGTTGGCTTTGCTATCTCGTTCCTTGGCTGGTTTCCAATCCGTCAGTTTCCTGTGAATTTTTCAGCACTTGTCCTTGATATGGCCAGGTTTTCGGCAGTGATCACACCATGGCCGGCCTCCTTTACGTGGCTCCGAAGTACTGCGGGCTGCCAAAGTTGAAGCTTCACCTCCAGGTTCCTTTGGTTCTTTTGGTGCAACCTCCACCGTCAAGGTCCTGCGACTCTTCGTTCCTTGGCTGGTTTCCAATCCGTCAGTTTCCTGTGAATTTTTCAGCACTTATCCTTGATATGGCCAGGTTTTCGGCAGTGATCACACCATGGCCGGCCTCCTTTACGTGGCTCCGAAGTACTGCGGGCTGCCAAAGTTGAAGCTTCACCTCCAGGTTCCTTTGGTTCTTTTGGTGCAACCTCCACCATCAAGGTCCTGCGACTCTCTTCACTTTTGATTTCAGAAAATGTCTCTCGAAGATTAGGCAATGGTTTTGTCCTAAAAATCCTACCCCTCACAGCATCAAGATTTGGATTTAATCCCAAACATAACTTATACACCCTCTTAGTCTCAATGATCTTATAATGTTGTGATCAGCTGCAATACTCCACTTATATTTCTCAAAAGCATCAAGTTGCTGCCAGTATCTCTGAAGCTTCTTGTGATAATCTGTCACCTAGAGATCACTCTGTCTCAAATTATGTATTGCTCCTTCAATTGTTACAAGTTCAGGAGTTATCTTTGTCGAAGTTTCCTTTGTTGTCTCCCATACCTGTGCTCCTGTTTCTGTCACGACCCGTGCCCGCTTGATCGGGTGCAAGTGCGTGGATACGTCCATCCTACGTCGCAGAATCGGTGGTAGTCAGCTGTCTAGACCTTGAAAATCATCAAATGATCATGATATCGATTTATGCTCAATCCAGAACTAGTAAACAAAAACAACTCAGCACACACTCACACGATCACAGTCCACTATATCTCTTTGTATGTAATACATATTCATCTCATCCCGGAGACAAATCCGGTAATTACTCGAAATAATATACAACATGAATAATACATCAATAATCTAAGCTAACTCTAAAATCCTCCAAAGCAATCATCCATGCTAACCTGTCATCACCTGGTAGACAACGATCAAATCAGAAAATGAGCAAAGCACATCCCCGCATAAATGTCACACAATACTAAATAAAGCATGAAAAAGTATATAGAAAACTGAACCAGACAATGCAATGTAATACTGTAATACAATGCAATCTGCAACATGAGAAACTATGAGACTCATAATGAAACATGATAAATACAACTAATTACAGAGAGTCAGACAATGAATCAAGGATGCACAACTAACAATTTTTGTGATTTGAAATATTGTTTCGACATGTGACCGGCTGATGTTTAGATTCAGACTGGTCAGTCTTGGACATACGTGCAGTGTATGTCAAACTATGCTTCGGACTATAATCGGCTGACCACACATCTACTCGGTATTTCCTTTCCCCGTGATTCAAAAAATTATATCAAGCAAGATTCGGAACTAGATGTCTTATGAGTCATATCAAGCAAGATTTGGAACTTGATGTCTTATGATTCATATCAAGCAAGATTCGGAACTTGATGTCTTATGATTCATGATTCAAAAAATCCATAGCAAGTAAGTTTCGGAATCACAATGCAAGCAAGATTCAAAACTTGAAATAAAATCATGCGATGCAAAATTACGAGTCATAATACGTGTCGAAAATTGTGTCGCAATATGATTCATGACAACCTAGAAAATAAAATAAATTACATTTATTTAATATTGAGAAACATAAATACGGAATACTTGTCTCAAGTCCAATTTGTTGCCAAAGTTGCTCCTTTAGTTCAACCTAATAAAATACGAAATTCAATTGTAAGGTTTCTACACATTCTTGAAATGTCTATCTAGATTCTAGAAAATCCCATTTATATCCTAAGCCCAAAATAACAAGGCCAAATCCCAAGCTCCTTAATTCTTTATCCCTAAAGTCCAAGTCATATACTTATAACTCAAAAATCCATTCTATATTTAGGCCCATTACCCAACTATAGCTCATTGAAAATAACCCAAGTATAATGGCGCAACTAGTCATTATATTACTGCTAAGGCCCAAATATTTCTCCATAGTCATATAAAATTCATATTAACCCATGTTATATATATAAACCCAAAAACTTATTTTAGGGAAAGCTTACCAATGAATTTGGCCCAATCTAATAATCTTCTATGGCCCAACTCCTCATGTTGATGTTCTCTCCTTTTTCTTTCTATTTATTTCTCCATTATTCGCTTTTATCCATTTTAAGTATTAATCCAAAGTTTAAGCCCAAACAGGTCCAAAACTCACCCTGGTCCAAGCCTACTGTTGTGGCCTTTATTCTTTCTTTTATTCTACTGGGCTCAGTAAGACAGCCCAGGCCAACTCTAATAATTCTATTTTTCTTTTTCTTATTTTTCTTCTTTTTTTCTTTAAAAGCCCAGCCCAATGACTTAATGGGCCAAGACCCGGCCTGCGGTCTCTACTGTTAATCCCCCCCAATTCCTCACAATATCTCTCTCCTTCACACTCTCCAGAAATCCTAAAAGGAGGAAAATGAAGGAGTAGAAGAAGAGCTCGGGGAACTCACCGCGGGGTCGCCGTCGGGATCCTGTGACGGCGCTGCTGGTGGAGGAGACAGACGATGGTGGTGACATTGCTCGGCGTGGAAACGACGAGGAGGTCGCCGAGTTTGGTGGCGGTGACTATGCGTCAAGATTTGGAGATCGGGGCCCGGCCAGAAACAGTGGCGGCTGGCGTGGGATCGAGATGGTGGCTGCGGGTGGCTACGTCGACCAGAGTGATCGGTGAATCGGCATGGTGTTGAAGAGGGTTTTGTGACGACCGCTGGCTAGGGTTTGGGCCGCGACGGAGGTCTAGCTCTCAGGGCGGAGCTTACGATTCTGGGGATGACAGTGGTGATGAAGTGCTCAAGGTGGCGGCAGCTTAAGGAGGCGTTCGAAGCGGAGGTTTCCTGGTGAGGGGTCGCTCGGCTAGGCGCGAGCAGGAGCGCGGCAGTGGATTTCGAGGCGACGCTCCGAGGGAGTGGTGAAGGAGGCGGTGGTTGCAACTCGTCCACCGGTCGCGGCGAGTAGATCTTGAGGAGGAGCTATGGCGACCAGTGGCGACCGGCGGCGGAGGACACGGCCAAGAGCGGCCGATCTGGATACGCTTCTTAGGAAGCTGGACACGGGTCGTGCTTGGTCGCTCGACAGCGCTCAGAATCAGTGCACAATGGGACACAGGAAAGTGATGCAGGAGTGCCGGTTGTAACTGTATCCTTGGACCCAGGACACGGAGCTAGAAGTTTGGATTAGGTTTTGGGAATTTTAGGAAATCGTGTCCGTGTCAGGGGACACGAACAGAATCTGTGGTGTGGTGTTGGAATGTGAGTCGTGTCCTGTCAAACACGGATTTTGTAAATGTAATAGATAGCAATAAATGAAACGGAATAGACATCTGAGGTCGGACCCGAGGTCGACACAGCTTGAAATAGAATTTTGGGAAATGGGACACGAAAATTCTATTGGTAGGAGACAAGTTGGACACAATAGAAAATGGGTTTGGACTTTGAAATTGGAACATGGGCTTGGGTTTAGGAATGATCCATAATGGAGAATTAATGGGTTATAGGATGATTAGGACGAATCTAGAAAAAGAATATTCCAAGAATAATCTAGGAAATATTTCTAAGAATATGCTAGATGTCATGAAATATTCCTTAGGATTAATTAAGGCTAATCCCTAATTAATCAAGGAGCTTCTAGAGAGTTTCCACTAATTAGCTAGCACCCATTCATGGCAACCATTATAAATCAAAATGCCACTCCACTTCTAAAAATTTACAAACTTGTCACTCCTCCATGATCATAAACTTCCAAATAATTACCAATGGTGCCACTCTACCTTACATATTTACAACTTCGTCACTCCTTTCTCATGATCACCTAAATAATTCCTAAAAATAAAATCTGAAAATTAAGAATTCGAAAAAATGCTAATTTGAAATCAGGGGGTTACAGTTTTATATAGAAGAAAATTTTCTCCGATGTTAGGCAACATAGATGTTGATTAGCGAAGACATTACCTGACTATTCTCCTTCTTCTAGGTTCGATATTCATCTGTCGTCTCCTCCGGTTTGGTGATTTCATTGGCGAGATAACCATCCTTCCCTCTGTTGCAGATATACAAGAGCACAGATTGGGACCACTGAAGATATTTTCGGCCGTTGAGCTTGTATGAAGTAATAGACATGTGGGAAAAGTTTGAAGGATGTCCTCTATTGCCGCCAAGGACTGTTGTTTCAAGGCTAGATACCTCATCTGAGGTTTCATCAGAACTAGTAGGTTTGGAAGGAGTTGTCATGATGGATCAGAGAAGATGATGCCGGAAAAAAATACTGCCGGAAAAAGCAGTATGAGATTAGGGTTACTGTCGGAAAAAAGGAGTATGAGATGAGGGTTGAAGGTTTTAGAAACGTGGCTCTCATACCATGAGATTTTTAGGATTTTATTTCCCTCTTTTCAATCCATACCTGAGAAATAGGAAACAACTATTAATAACAAATCGTCTAAGAAATAGGAAACAACTACAATATCCTAGAATTTGAAACGAGACTGAAATTAGACGATGTCGTGGTAAGTTGTGATCATATTCAAAAGGGTACTATTGATGTATGCATAGCAAGTGATTCAGATTTGGTTGTTTTCTTGGATCAAAATTTTTTTGGAAGATCGAAACGTAGATTGATTCAATAGTAATTTTCGAGATAGTAGAATTTTTCTACAACTGAGCATTGATGTATAGTTGTGATTGGGACTTAGATGTAGTCAAGTTTGGCTATTTGGTTGATAATTGAATTTGATATCTTAAGAACGGTTTGAATCATTTATGGTGCAACACTTGGAATTCGAATGAAGATATCGGTTGGTTTCGGGCTATGTTCATTTGGATTCAGAATAGAATGTAATATAGTGTTTAGGTATGTTTGTCTTAGTTTTCAGTTGTTTATTTGATGATTGTGTCTGCAGCTTAGGTTCGCTAGTAATATCTAGCATAGTGAATTTAAGAAGTGTGGTTATATGCAACGCACGCTATTGATGGAGACAGAGGATGTTGGTGAAGTTTTGGAAATGGTTGGATCGAATTTGGTGGTATAAGTTGTTTAATGGATTTGATTAAGACATGTGTAAGCTCTCGTATTTATTAAGAAAGGATGGAAAGTTATGCGAGACGAATTCGGAGTTGCACAAGAAGATGTTTTGTGGTGTTCATTGAGTTCATTTGTATTAGTGTTTTGGTGTGGCTATGGATTGGAAGGAGTAGACAGGCATATGAGGAGAGAGTTGCTACATGTGTGTTTGTTGTGTGTAGGACTTGCTCAAGTATTAATAAAAACAAGGTTCGCAGTATCGGAATCGGTATTGGACCATTCCTATGAGTATCGGTATCGGCGATATCGGTAGCATCGGCGGTTTCAGATCGGAGTATCGGATTTTTTGGTATCGAAAAACAAATAATTATTAATAAATTATTAACATTTAAAAAATATACTTTATACATTTAGGCATAATTTTAATTATTTCCAGTGTTATTTCTTAGTATTTTTGAAATTAAATGAAATAGTAGTCACCCTTACCGATTGATTTACATGCAATAGATTAATTTTCTTCTTTATATGCTTTTACAATCTTATTATGCTTCAAACCCTTGTTGATTTGTCTTTTTTTCTTCAATTTTCTTTGCCAAATTGATCGAAAAAGAGACCCCCAATGTCGGTATTGGTCAGTATCGGGTATCGGTTGGTATCGGATCGGAACATGTCAAACTGTATCGGTATCGGCCGTATCGGATCGGTATCGGCCGATACTTTAAACTATGAATAAAAATATAAGGTGTTTCATAATTGTTTTGGGCATTAATCTGCATGTTTGGATTCAATCGTGGAATTGACATAGGAGTTTGAATCAGAGATGAGTAAGGAGTTTTCTTTATTGGTTAATTGATGTTGAGGGAAGAGTATATTCTTTTAAGTTTCAAGGACAATTTTTTTTCTAAGTGGTGTATTATGACCTGATTGGACTTGGTTTCATGCAGTAGAATCATTCAGAGTTTTTATGATCGGGACGAAGTCGATTTGTCAAATGGTGGATGATTTTAATCCTTCTCTCATTTACCTTCACACTTAATAAAAAATTGTTATTAGTATTTGTTTCTATATTTCATGAGATTGTTAATGCTAAGTAAAAACAACTTGGAGATGTTCGACTAGAAGATTATATATTTTGTTTATAAAGTATATAATGTATGAAACAATGTTGATTGTACTAGTTTATGAATTGTAAGCCTTTTGGCATCATTCATTGTAACAAGACTCAGTATTTGTAGTCGAGTTGTTATCTTGGCCTAAGAGTCGTAATTCCGCTACAAATCATCAATAAAGAGAATTATTTTTCATTTATCTTGTGTCTATTAAATTTTATGCTTATTTTTCGCTGCAATGACTTTGTTTCTGAGATGTTTTATCGACCTTGTTTGTTCTTGTTTTGTACAAGTACAATTACACTTGTACGGTATCATGCCCAGTGACGACTTTCGGTCATGTGGGACCGGGACGTGACATTTCATATCTTGACCATCTTCTGATTCTTCAACAATAGTTGTTGACCCTCCTCCATTGACTTCCAGCAACCTCTTGTCAGACAAAGGATTCAAGTTGTTTTTATTCCAATTTTCTGTTATTTTTCCTTTTTATGATATTTCTCCTTTTTTATATCTTAATTTAGCATTTGACGTTGATTTTCATGTACCAGCAAAACTCCGCTACAAAAGTTTAGTAACCTTCCTCAAATGGGTTATTTTCAACTTTTCACTTATGTTATTATTTCTTTTGTTTTTTCCACTCTCCACATTAAGCCATTCATCGGTAGCGCGTATATTCCTTTATGGACAACCCATCCCTGCCAAAGTCCAGCAACGTTCCTCAGGTGTTATTTTCAGTTAAATTATATGCACAATAAATTGTTGATTAGTTATTATCAAATTTATTGTACATTGTAGAGTTTTAGAATCTATTTAAATGTGAGCCTCATTTAAATGTATTGTCGTATGTAGATTTTTAAAATATATTTTTAAATGTGTGCTATGCTTTACTCGAGCGTCATGTGTACGATGTGCCTCATTGTGTGCCTTGCATCATGACAACACTAGTTAACTAATTAAACTAATCCTACTATCTATACAAGATTATCTCAACACTAACTAAAACAAATAAATAAGATAACCAACTAATAGTCTCTCTCCCATAGCATCATTAGTAAGGCCGATCCCAATTTCTAGATTCTAGATTTAGAATGTAGGAGCTCATTTTGTAGAATAGTAAGACTTGTCCTAGTTCTAGATTTTCAGGTCCAATCCACCCTCAGGAGCTATAGGTTGGGCCTGATAATTTCTAGATTCAAAATGTAGAAAATTATTTGGTAGAATAGTAAGTCCCAATTTGGAACCCAATTCTAGATTTACATTATTTTTTTCTCCACATTAATTTTTGACCACACAATCTTTGGGACCAAAGCTTATTTTATTATTTTATATTATTCTCTTACAAACCCAACCCGTTCTACATTAACATTTATTTCAAAATTTCAAGGTTGTAAAAATCGCTAGTCGGCCGCTAGTCGGTTTGTGGGGACTACGGATTAATCGGACTACTCGAGGACTAGTCGAGGCCTAGTCGGTTTAGAATTTTTAATGAATATATATATGTAATATGTTATAAAAATATTTTAAAAAATAATATGTTAATTGTTTAACTTTTAGTTATTGCAGTGCATTTTCTTATTCATTATTTTGCACAAATTTCTATTCCGATAAATCTTTAAATAATATGTTAACAACTTACTATTTTGCACGGAGAGTTACAGCCGCAGTAGCAAGCAAAAGCAAAAAAAAGTAACAAGCAAAAATTAAAAAAACAGCCACAACAACAGTAGCAAAGAGATGACAAAGAAAAAGTAAAAATAAAAAAAAGAGTAGGCTAGTCACTTATTTCAAAAATAGAAAAAAAGGCAGTAACAAAGTAAAGAGTCGACGGCGACCGCCTTGATGAAGTCGACGGCAGCCCAGACTAGTACCAATTTAGCCAATTTTTGGATGGACCAGCCCCTAATCGAGTCGACGGTGGCCGACAAGTGACTAGTCGGGGACTAGCCCCTAGTCGAGTCGGCGGCGGCCGACTAGCGACTAGTCGGGGACTAGTCGGCCACCTAAAGAGATTTTTACAACACTGCAAAATTTTGGGCCTCAAGATCGAAATTTTGAGCACCATCTACTAATGATGCTCTTAATGGATCTCATCTGCACTTAAACCCGAGCTCGAACTGGACCCAAATTTGGAAGTGATCCTCCATCACATATGCTAACATATTTTATGTTCTTTTAAATTTTGGTATTCATTTATATAATAATTAGTCATAAATTGTGAGTTAAATGTGAGATATAACCCTAGCAGCACGGACACTCCAAAATTTATGTTGTTTCAGTGCTGTCGGATGCATGCATCGGACACACACGGACACTCTAAAATCCACTAGGATAGACCATAATTGGCTCCTAGTCTGTGTTGCGGTGTCTGAAATGTGTAGTGTCGAATCCGTGTCCGTCTTCTCTTTCATTTATGCAATCCAACCGCGATAACCTATATATACTGACATTTATCGTGTATGTGTGCAGTATCCGAGATATAACGAAGGAGGTGGCCGCAGCAGTAATCCAAGAAGCTGTGGCTGAGGATCTGGCAGAAGGATACCGTGACATGGATGCTAGGGAGCTTCAGAGGCTTGACAAGGTGGGGTACATAAATAAATTTTGATTTACAAACAGATATTATTCCATTCAGATTTTTTTTTTTATTATTCCATTCAGATTCAGTCTTGCTACTTCTCAATAATGTCATTGTCGTGAGTCGCAGGAGGAAACTTTAGAATACGTGAAGAACAATATGTGGAATCCAGTTTACCCAACACTGGTGTATAAAAAGGACTGATTCCCATCTTTCCGCGGTGCAGACATGAAATTTGGCCTTTTTCGTATGATCTTACTTTTGTGCATCTGTAAATCATGTATGTATTGCCAAGGGATGCTTTGAGAAGGTATGTACTTCCATTTATACCCCCCCCCCCCCCCCCCCCCCCCCCCCCCCCCCCCTTCTTTTTGTTTCGTTTCATTGATAATAATTGCTTACTACTGGAGAAATTATTCAGTGGTCCGCTCACGACGTGGCAGT
Source organism: Iris pallida (assembly GCA_029216955.1). Classification (NCBI taxonomy): domain Eukaryota; kingdom Viridiplantae; phylum Streptophyta; class Magnoliopsida; order Asparagales; family Iridaceae; genus Iris; species Iris pallida. The sequence goes on along the minus strand of JANAVB010011197.1, from coordinate 4,880,451 downwards.
GGTGAACCTCGACTCCCTAC